>CP092089.1:10795125-10805125 GCA_029203775.1 Neoneuromus ignobilis | reverse complement strand
AAACTTTCAAAACAAATATTAGCATTTAGTCACTGTCAAAACTTATTCATAAAGTTAATGAATGGTCTTAGAAACTTTACTAGTAATTATATTCTTATCAAAAAAGCGTACAATGTTTAATATGTATTTTGTTATTTTGGAATTTGAATATTTTACATCAACAATTAAATAAGTATAGACAGTAATTAAAATTAAATAACAGTATTTATTTAAGAAAATATACGGAAATATTGAAACCATTATAAACCTACACAAAATGTAATCAAACAATCATCAAAAATAGTCAATTTCTACTTGATCGTCTTTACAATAGTAACAATTTCATTTATTTCAGTTGAATAGAATCTGAACTATAGTACATGCAAAATTAGATTTACTAATGCATATGTAAAGTAGATGAAATCATTTGCATAATGAAATATTGTTTAGAACGATTGAAGTAGATTTGTAACAATAGTTATTTCATTATTTCTCTAATTTAATTTCAGCTTAACGTGAATTAAATATGTACATATAATTTATCCTTTATGTAAAATACACTAAGTTGATTATTGAAAATAATGTTCCGTAACAATAAAAGAATAAACAAGTACCAGAAAAGAAAAAACTACAAATAATAAGATATCATAAGATAATATTAAAATAATGCTTAGAATATAAAATGTTAGAAAAAAAACTGTACAAAAGAGTTGTTTATTTTGGAACTGTGGAGAATTCACTTAAACAATAGAAAAAAAGCTCTGACGATGACGGCATCGTCATCGAAATGCGTATTAGGCGATTATTGTTATGAACAAAAAAGTGAGCAATGAGTGATTATTAAACACTTTATAAAATATTGTGGTGGAAATTCAGTTGTGTTAAAGTGTATTAAATAACCTTATGAGCAAATAATTATTTTCTGTTATTTAAAATAATTAACTGATTATTCCATTGACATCTTAAAATCAATTTTCATTGTGTAAAAATTTACTGAAAAAATAAAAATATATTCTTTTACATAAACACTTTTATAGAAATGAAATTTATATTCAAAACTATAATTTATTTTCTCATAATTTATGTTTAATTTAATATTATTTAACTTACATATCAATGTGGGACTGTATACAACGGTCCTCATGCGTAAATTACTCGGATAATTCGGATGGAAAATTTTTGAGTATCCTCTGTACATTTCGATTTTTCCATTAATGATTATAACTCGTTTCTCTATCTCAAGAGATTTTTGGATGATCAAACTCTAGAAAGTAAAAAAACATAATATAAAAATGGGCGGTATTTTTTTGTTGAAATAATATAAAAGATAGCCTCAAAATACAATAAATATTTTAATTACATTGCGGTTACGTCAAAAAGAAGTAGAGGGTGTTTTTTAACCTGACAGAACTTTAAATTGAATCCCTATCGAAAGTTTTATCCTTGATTCCATTAACCTTGGATCTGATTTTATGACAACCTTAATCTCCTCACTATCAATCATTTTTGGTCTACCTGACCTTGATAAGTCTTTAGTGTCTAAATTTCCGGAACGAAAATTTTTGAACCGCATTTGGCACTTTCTAGTTTTTATTGCATTCGTGTCCATTGCTTTACATATGTTTTTGACTATCATTGCTACATTATGTTCAAATTGAAACTCATAAAGCTTAATAAAGCGTAACTGAGTTTCTTTTTTCTCTATTCCCATTATTTATTTGGGGTTAAAAATGTTAAAAATATATAAAATGGATTTCGAAGGAGCACCACCAACACAAGCACTGCTGATGAACACTGAAAGAATACTGAAAATATCTCTAGTTTACAAAATGTTATGCATTTTAACTGATGTTAAAAAAAACTCAAAGACTTTGGTGATTACCTAATATTATAAAATATTAGATAGTTGTAATATTTTTTTTTATAATTTAAAACATAAGTTTCTTATTTTCATATCCACCCTTTATTCATTGTTACTGAAAAATTAGCACACGATTCTATTAATATTAATTTTATAAAATATTGTTCCTTATTTTGTTTTACTTCTCAATAAATATAATTTTTTGTGTAGACAAAAGCTTAAATAAGTAAAATAACCAAAAAATTGTTTTCTTCAAATATTTGATTTATTTCATTTCGTTGTATATACACAAAGTAAACTGCAAGAAAATTATATAAACCAGAAATCAAAAATTGTAAAATGTATCAAAAATGATTATTGAATGAATAAAGTTCTAATTTTAAATTTTGATTTATTTTCCAAACATTGTTAAAAATTAAATTTCAAAATATACATTTAAAAACGTTATCAATCAACTGTTATATATTTTTTACTATCAGACTTGTTCTCTAAGCAATAAAGCTGTCAATTAAATTAACGTTCGATTTTTGTATGCAATTTCTCCGTTCCAATAAAACGCTTAATGTAATTTTTATTCGAGTGGAAAACTACGCTGTCAAGAAAATTGTATCACGTATGAGAGTATAACCATTATTGTCAAAAGACACTTACAATATTTTATCCTTTCGATACAATTGTAATATTAGGAGAAGTTATGTTCTTTTCTGCACAAAATTTCTAAATTTAACAAATAAAAAGGTTTAAATCAATTACTTAATAACAATATTTCTTAAAATTAAACAAACTAAATTAAGAAATTCATTTAATTCACCATAATTAATAACTATATTAATTTACAAGTTATATTTTTAAAAATAATGACATCATAATTAAATAATATTTTACATAAAATTATATTCATTGAAAATAATGGTTCCTTTATATATATATATATATATATATATATATATATATATATATATATATTTGAAATATTGTAAATTATTTAAAAATAAACAGCTCTTGTTTCTTAAATTCCTGTATTTTATCTTTACGCTTCATATTCTATAAAAATGTGTTGATTTTTCATTACTGAGAATATAATGTAATATAAAACCTACTCAGAAATCGAGGTCAAATTTAATGGATATAATAATATCTTCGTCGTAGGGAAAACAATCACTTCTAAAAATTCATAATCCTCTAATTAAAAAGCCATTCTCTTCGTAACTGTTATTAAATATGTAAATAAAGTCGTTTAATTTGTAGTAGATACATGATCTATTTTGTCATTCTGATTTTATTTCATTATATAAATTTCATGTTTTCCATTAATATGAGTTTATCTAAATATAAACAAGATTCAAAATGAGATGAATATTTTTTTTTTCAATTAAAATCCATATTTTTTTTAAAATATTCATACGATTTTATATTACTTTGATGAAAAATAAAACCCTTTCTATTTACCAAATTAAATATTTTGATTTTCAATGATTTATTCACATGTTAATTATTTGGATGTAACGATTTGAATTAATTATTTTACCAGGTTTGAAACATTCAAAATACACCAAGTTTTTGCAATTTTGTCATTATTATTTCGGTGTACTTAAACCAGTTAAGTCATTAACGAGATTTTATATTTTAGTGACTGATGTTTCTTTCTGATTATATTACAATAAAAAAAAATGTTTTACTATTTGTTGTTTTGGAACTGTGGTTGATTCACTTTACACAAATGAATTTTAACCCCAACACCACAATAGTTATAAAGTGTTCAATAATCACTTATTGTTTACTTATTATTTTAAATATATTAACTGATGCATTTCGATAGCGATGACATCATCGTTAAAGCCTTTCTCTTATTTTTTACTGCCATAATTCATTTCAAAAATGCTTAACATTTACTTGATTAAAAAATAGAGCAAATCATAAATCTATTTTTCATTAGTTTATTAAATGTCAAATTTTAAAATTATAATTTTTTTAAATAATCCAAAATTATCATACAATAAACTTTTAGTATATTTACTAATTTTGAATTTTATGACAAATTTTCTTGTTCTGTATATTTGAGAATGTCATCATCAATTTCACTAAATTTTCAATATCATTTAAGTTAAAATCAACGATATTTTTTACACAACTTGCCTCACTGACACTTTTTTAAAATTCATTTAATATTATGAAAACACACTAACACACATCAATTATTAACTGTACAAAAATCAAACTGATACTGTATTTTTTAAATCATGGAGTTGTAAATATTTTACTAACGACGACTTATCATAACAGAGTTTTCATTTTATGATTAAAATTCAATAAGATATTATACCAATTTCTTTATCTGATGAGAATAAAATCTAAAAGACTTTCTCACTAACCCAATAAAAATATTGTAGTTCAGAATTTCATACTACACTTCTGGAATTTTCGTTTCTTTAAATGATTGTCTCTATAGACACCACATATTTTTTTCTTAATTTACATAAAATTTTCATTATTTTGATAATAAAAAAAATTTTAGTTGAATAAGATGCATCTTATCAAAATTAAAACATGTGAGTTTAATTTAACAAATTTTCATAAAATATTCAAAATCACTAAAAATATGTAATATTAAACCATAAATATCGAACTAAAATACTGTGTAGTAAACAATAAATTAATTTAATAAAGTTATAAGAAGTAAAACTATTTTAAACCAATTTTCTTTACTAATTTATTGTAAAAAGTAACATTATTACTAAAATGTTTCCATACACTTCTTTTTAATATTACATTAAAATAAATGTTTATTTAAAACTCTAATAAAATATGGAAAAATAATAAATTAATTTTTCTGGAAGTTTAATAAATATATAATTGTGTCTGATTTTGTGCGGATTATTTTAAAGCGATTTTGAAGTTATGCGATTTATATTTTTTCTTAATATATTTTTATACGAATATTTTAATGCGATTTTGAATTTATGCGGTTGATATTTCTTCTTAGTGTCTTTTTATACGATTTTTTTAAGAATTTCTTTAAACGGTTATTTAATTCAACGAAAAACTCTTCAGTTTTATGAATAAATGAAGGAATCAGAGCCATTTACTTCCGCTTCTCATACTGATAAGGAATTTTCGGTTAGCAAAGGGTGGTTAACCGGGGTTTTAAAAAGGAATGCACTGCATAAGGTGAAGATTACGGGTGCGATTGCATCGGCAGATGAAGAAGCTGCCAAATTTTTTGTTGACAACGCACCAACTCATCCATGTTTAAAACATCCAATTGTAAACATAATGTTTTTTTCACCTAATACAACAAGCATTATTCAGCTATTATATCAAGGCATATTTGCAACTTTTAACAATATTACGTTAAACGCACTTTTCAATTTATATTGGATAACCTAGAAAATGAGTCAATAACAGTAACTGACGCTTGAAAGAAAATGTCTATCTTTGACTTTATAAATCATGTTTTGCTATTACTTAAATAAAACCACACACTTTAAATGCTTGTTGGAAAAAGGCTTGGCCTACATGTCTTGAAAACAGTGCAGCTATTTAATTTCTTTTTTATTTCCTTTTTTTAATCTAAACAGTACAACTATTATTGCGATGATGATTAAAATATGTATGAAAAATTCTTAAATAAATTACACATATGTACATATCGCTTTGAATAAAATTAAATAGTTGTTTAAAAAATAAAGTAAAAATGCTTTGTTTTGTATTAATTTTTTGCAAATATTTGAAATTTGTTTCAAGCATTCTTTATTTCCTGATTTTTTATGCGAATTTTATAGTAATTTCACTTTGTAACTTTGGTTTTATGCAGTTTTCGAAAATTACGGAACGTATCCCTAATTTTTCAATATAAGTTAAGTCTTTTTTTGCGGTTTTCTGCAGTATTTATCGCATAAAAATAGACCCAGGAGTGTATAATTCATTTTTTTTAGCAATGTAAAGAAATGTTAAAATATATTTAATAACACATATGAATTATCACTTCTAGCACCCCAATTTGTTATAAAGTATTCAATAATAACTTATTATTCATTTTGTTGTTTATAACAACAATGACATACGCATTTCGATGCCGATTCCAACATCGTCAAAGCTTTTTTGTTAGGGATGATAATTTATTTGTGTTCAAGTGAATTTATCACAATTTCAAAACAATCAGTAACAATTCTTAATTTTAATATTATAATTTAAAACATGCGACAATTATAACGAATATATAAAAATATCAACTGTTATAAAATTATTCAATAAATAACTTCCGTTTTAGTTTTGTAAACTATTTGTTCTGTCTCATATTTAAAATTTAAGTTATAGTAAATATCATTTATATATAAAAAAATAAGACAATATTCTTGAACATTTCGATTATCGAAATTAATCTTAAATTATCTCAATAAAAATATCTTTAATTCTCCAAGAAAAAAATGTTTTACTTAACGTCAACACTTCAGAAGCAGAAAAATAATTATCGTCGAGTTGAACTCTTTTTCTCCTCTCCTCTTTTAATTAAATGAAATCAATACACATTATCGAAAACGAAAAAATATAAAATAAACCTGATTTGAATTTAATGAAAATGATATAGATCAAATTCACGAGTAAATAATACAAACACATTAACTTCTATAAACAAGTTAGTTCTTTTAAAAAAAAATTATATACGAAACGAGTTCAAGATAAATATACGTAATGGGTAAAAAAATTCATATTTCCATTGCTTCAAGAACGTCCTCTTTAATTAATTCTCATAATAATTTAATCAGACTATTTGTGAAGATAAAATCAATAACTTGATTAAATTCAACTAACTGTAGTCAATAAAAGCGAAATTTATAAAACCAACAAATCCTTTTATATCAAATTACTATTCAATGACTCCGTGATAAAATCATTAATTTGAGAGGTAGCGTTATAAATAATGTGAATTTGAACTGGCGAAAAATAAATTTGATTAAAGTATGACAATGTATTTTCAAATCAACACATTTTTATATTTTCGATATACTGTTAACATCGATAATTTTCGCCTACGTGGAAATTATAATTGATATACAACATTTTTCTCCAATTAAAGTTTAGTGATTTATATTCAATATTTCGTTTTTTTTACTTTGTTTTGTTTATATATATATATATATATATATATATATATATATATATAAACATACTAGTGATTACAAAAATAATTATCCACCAAGTACATATCAAAATTCTTCTAAATTTTATTACAGGAATTAATTTTATATATTGAAAAATATTGGACGTTGCAAAAGTTCGTTCCCAATTCCGATAGATACCGTTAAGAAAACCGCAAAATGGTGCTACATGTTTCATTTTTTTGGAATGATGGAATAGCTGTCATTTAAACGACAAACATATTTGTTTTGATTCGTTTTTTGTGCGTGAAAATTTTTTTAAAATGGACATCGATAACGTAAATTTACGTATGTCATGTTATATGAGTATCGGAAAGGAGTGACTATTGACGCTGCTATAAAAAACATTCAGGAGTTTTATTTTCACCATGCCCCAGCCTTTCGGACTGTGAAAAAATGGTTTACTAAGTTTCGACTGGTTAATTTCAACTTTGAAGACCAACCACGCTCTGAACGCCCTACTAAAGTCGATGATGATATTGTGCGTACTTTAATTGAGAATAATTCACGCATTTCGACGGAAGAGATCATCAAAAAATTGAATGTTGACAAAGTCGACCTCATTTCATCATTTAAAGAACCTTAGTTTCACTTTGAAACTCGGTACATGGGTACCACATGCATTGACCAAAAGATATAAGTTGAATCGCGTTGCTGCGACCGTTTCTTTGCGTAGACACCTTAAAAAATAAACTTTTTTGGATCGTATGGTAACTGAGGATGAAAAATGGATTCTCCAGAACAACGTACAGCGCAAGCGGACTTGGAAAAAAGTAAATGAGAGCGGAGAACCAATGGCCATGACTGATTTGCATCCCGTCTTGTGTGTAGCTGAGGCCCGTTTGGGCCGTCAGTACTAGAGTACCAACTTCCCCGCGAGAAGTTTTTGACTCTAGTCGTTGAAATTCCTGGTTTGTCGTTTGGTTCGGAAATTATCACTTGGTGAAGCTTTTTCTGTGTCCTCATTGAGACCGATGCATGCGTTTGACCGACAGAGCTCCTGGTCGTCCGCGGGGACGACCACTGTCGGCCAAGTTGTCCGTGATGGGATTTGCATCCGATGAAGGTGATGCTATATGTTTGGTGGAATTTCAAGGGCATTATTTATATTGAACTGCTCCCACTTGGTCAGACTATCAATGCGGACAAATATTGTTTATAATTGACTAAACTGGATGCATCAATCAAATAAAAACGTCCGATTTTGGCGAATCGAAAAAACATCATCTTCCACCACGACAACGCAAAGCCACACGTCTGCAAAAACTGAAGTAGTTAAAATAGGAACTAATGAAGCATCCATCATATTTTCTAAACATGATCCCTTTAAATTATCATTTGTTTCGATCACTACAGAACAATTTAAGTGATAAAAAATGTGACAATGTGGAGGCAATCAGAAATCACTTTACTTTGTTCTTCGCCTCGAAATCAACCAGCTTCTATAAAAATGGAATCTACAAATTAGAAAAACGTTGGGAAAAAATTATAGAATGCGATAGAGATTACTTAATAGATTAATAAAATCTTTGATTATGGATTGAATAAGAATGAATAAGGACTATGGATTGAATAAGAACACAAAACACAAATTAATATATGTATATATAAAAAGTTAGTCTAGATTTTAACAGAAAGACTCTGACGATGATGGCGTCGCCATCAAAATGCATCAGCCAATATAATTATAGATTATATAATTATAAATAATAAGTGAACAATAAGTGATTATTGAACACTTTAAATTATTGTGGCGTTGGGGTTAAAATTTATTTGTGTAAAATTAATAAAATCGTTTAGTTAAAAAATAATCTCTCGAATTTCATTTTAAAATCGAATACGAACTTTTGCAATCAATATATAAACATATTTATTAATAAGTTTTAAAATATATCACATTTAAACTGAAACTATTTGAAATTATAAAAAAAATACTAATTTAAAAATACAATGTATGAAAATTGATAGACAAAAATATTGATCCATACACAAGCTATTCACAGTAAAAGATGAATTCTTAAAAAAAAAAATCTGTTGGCCTTTTTTTCTAACAATTACTCGAGAATGTACTAAAATCAATCAAATTAGAAATTTTCTTATTATGCTTACTGACCTAGTATAATTCTATTATTAATATCTTCTTTGTAAATTGCAGTGATATTTATTATTGTTTTTAGATATTTTTATTGTTTATATTTTTTTCTACTGTCAAATTATAATGTCTCTTCCTATGAACACATCTTATATTTTAATCAAATTAACATACAGTCCCCACTTCGTGTACTCCTCATTAAATTTTATATTATGTACTCCAACTCATTTTTGTTCAAAACAATTATGTCACGATACAACAATGAAAGAAATATGTATTGTCTAGCTGAAATACCTATACATTTTTGTACCAGAACTGTAAATCTTGTTCTACGTATATATTACATAAATGTGGAAATAACATAGATATTTGCTTTATAATATATATTTTCTCTGTTATTAAATTACTAATATAGTCCGTACTACCATATGTACGTTTTATTAAATTAACCTATTTTAAATTCAACATTTATATATATATATATATATATATATATATATATATATATATATATATATATATATATGCATATGTATATAGTAATTTATAATGAATGTTTGAATATGAAAATAAACACATCATTTGCAGAAATCGTAGTTATTTGTTTATAATTCTGATATTGAATACAAACTAAACACAATACAAAAATACAATAAAATACATTTTCAAAATTAATAAATAAAGTGTTAGAAGAACGTATAACAATACTTACTAATGAAAATAAATTCAAATTATTAAATGATAAAAAAAATAATTAATATTTCAACAAAGGAAATAGAATATATTTTTTTAAAGAATGCAATGTATACAAAATAACATATAGTTTATTATGGATAAAAATCTAAACAATATTTATTAAACAATTGTGTATGATATCTGCATAGTAACATATATTTTTTTAAACATTAT
>CP092089.1:10760125-10787625 GCA_029203775.1 Neoneuromus ignobilis | reverse complement strand
TGGGCCACTCTACAATATTATTATTATTTATTACATTTAAATAAAACGTACATTATATAATATATTTAAATAGTGTAAATAATTTCATTATAGACTATTTAATAAATATATATATATATATATATATATATATATATATATATATATATATATATATTGAAATATAATGATTTATTTAACAGTAGATAATTAAAATATACGTTTCAATAATTCATTATTCTTTTAAAAAAATCGAAAATAATTCAAATATGAATGAACTCAAGAGTCAATTTCTAACAATCTAATTTTTCTATACTATTACATTTTTAAAATGTTTATTACAGCAATGATTTCATATTGTAAAAAAAAAAACATAAATCAATATTTCTTTTAAATTTTATATATACCACAATGATGATTTAAATAATGATAAAATATTTTAATAAATAGCCTAATTAAAAAAATACATAATGACAATTAATATCTAATATAATAAATAACATAATATAAATAAAATATTAAAAAGACGATTATAAAAATATCTTACAATGAACAATTTATTCATTTATATTTATTATAGTTTTTATAAAAATATCAATAACTAAAGAAATTGTGTTAAATGACAAGAATTATTACTTGTAACGATCATATTTACAAAAGTTTAATTGAATATGAACACGAAATTAATAAGTTATACTTTTAAATATAGAAACATTATTAAAACTTCAAAACATAAAAAATTAACATCAAAATATATACACAACATGTTTCAGATGTAATTCAAAGTTTTCGAACAAAATACGCCAAAGCACTAAAAATACCACCTGATATCAATTACAAAATGCCTATCGATCAAGTAAAAACACCGAAAAAAGTTATGAGTTTACCTAACATTTCATCAACAAAGTTATAAACGAATTTGTAAAATACGTTTTAATATTATACGTACACTTGTCAATAATATTTCAACAAGAGTACGAAAGCTTATAAATCGTTAATAATATATACATTCGTCCTTAGGTATATTATATATATATATATATATATATATATATATATATATATATATATGAATTATATATTATTATCTTCATCATCATAATCATTATCATATCATCAATCGGATTATATCAGCCCATTACTAGGGGAAAATGCCATTATATGATAAAATTTACTGATACTTTTCATACTCATCACGCTGATTAAGCATAGTTAGTGAGAATTTTTATTCAGTGTTTATTCTCTCTCTCTCTCTCTCTCTCTCTCTCTCTATATATATATATATATATATATATATATATATATATATATATATATTTCGAAAGCTAACATTTCAAGGTTTAATTTTAAAAAAAAATTTTTTGATTCTACACAGATGTTTTTTTTGGTGACTTATCAAAAATGGAAAATAAAAAGGAGTATTTTAGGCATATTTTGTTTTTTTATTACCGAAAAAGTAGGATTTCTATTCAAGCAATAGAAAAGTTATATGAAGTGTATGGAGAAGATGTGTTAACAGAACGTCAGTACCAAAACTGGTTTGCAAAATTTCATTCTAAAAATTTCGATATTAAAGGTGCACCATGTTCTGGAAAGCCAGTTAAAGCTGTTGAAGACAAAATAAAGGTATTGGTTGAGGAAAATCGCCGAATAAAAATACGAGAAATTGCTATAAAATTGAATTTATCGAATTCGACCGTTCATGACTATATGAAATGACTGGGTTTCGTTTCAAAGCTCTATATTTGGATTCCACATGTTCTCAGCGAAAGATATACAGTTCAGTCACATTGACATCCGTGATTTGCTGCTCAAATGTAAAGAAAGTGATCGATTTCTGAAGCGAATCATAACTGGCGATAAAAATGAATTGTTTATAATAATGTTAAACGTAAGCGATCATAGACCAGAAGAGATAAACTGACTCAAAACACTTCGAAACAAGGAAAACACAAAAAAACGTCAATTGGTTCCAAACAAAATTTTTTTAGTTTTTCAGTAAATTTAAGTAGGGTAATATATTCAAATGTTTGTATGCATCAACAAAACAAAATCAGGGGTTTATACATTCATTTTAAATACATTTTTAATTCATTTTCAATTAAAATTTAATTATCAAAAAATCGACTTTACTCTAGAGTTACAAATCGAAAACTAATAGAAAGAGAAAAAAGATTATAAAACTAGAACTGCGCATGCGATGCATATAATGTACTCATGCGTATATATATATTTTTTTGGAAATTTCAAACCGTACTATAGTGAAACCGTTCTAATCGGAACCATACTATACAAGGTATTCCTATATATATATATATATATATATATATATATATATATATATATATATATATATATATATATATATATATACACAAAATTGTAAGGCATGAAATGTTTGAATTTGAATGACGAACTAAAAACACAATATTATAATGGAAAAAATACTTGATTTAATCAAAATATACACCATTCATATTAAGGATATTTTTTATCTACTTGATACTAAATTATAGATCACTCTCTTATAAGACTCCACGTCTTGATAAAAAATAAAATATGTAAATGCGTCAGTTATAGCTTCTTGAATTATAAATGTTTAATTTCGAAGAAAAGAATTAAGATGTTTGGAAAAAAAGAAAATTAGTTAGTGACAAGTCGAATGAATATGGAGGATGCTGTAAAATTTCATAACACATCTCTGTTAATTTCTGTATAATGATTAAAAAGATATGCGATCGAACTTTATCATTAAGCAATACAGGAATACCTCGCATAGTGCTGTTTCGGTTAGTCCGGTTTCACTATATTTCAGTTAGAAATTTCCAAAAAAATTTTTTTTTTCACTTTAAAAAAATCCTATTAGAAAGTTTTCTTGAAAAAAATCCCAAAAAATTAATACATAAAATTATTTTTTTACGGAAATTTTCAAGTTTTCCCATTTATTATAAAAACATAATAAAAAAGAAAACCAAAATCGTATATGCACATTATACGCAACGCATGCGCAATTTTAGTTTTGTGGGTTTTTTTCTTTTTCTATTAGTTTTCGATTCGTAACTCTAGAATAAAGTCAATTTTTTGATAATTAAATTTTAATAACCCCTTTGAAAATGAATTTAAAATGTATTTAAGATGAATGTATAAACCCCTGATTTTGTTCTATTGATACATACAAACATTTGAATATATTACCCTAGTCTTATTTACTGAAAAACAGAACAAAAAAATTTATTTGGAACCAATTAACGTTTTTTGTATTTAGTTAATGTTTCGATTAGTCCGGTTTCAAGTAGTCCGGCAAATCAGTGGAACCGATTAGCCATACTATGCGAGGTATTTCTGTATTAGTCCTTCTCTATTGATTAGTCTAAGTTATTTTAATATTATTTTTTTATACATTACTTCAATTTCTTGATAGTAAGATGCAAAGTAATAGATTATCTTTGCGGCAAAAACAAATAGTGAATAATTCCTTTTGCATACCACCACACAGTCACCAAAATTTCACGTGGGTGCAACGATGGCTTCTGGAAATGCTTTTGTGCCTCATAAAACTTTAACCACTATTCAAACCGTATCCTGTTATCATACAGTATCCATTTTTCACCACATGTAACTATACAAAATACTATACAAAAATGATCTATTATTGTTCTGAATAATCAGTTATGAATAGACTTCCAAACGCCACTGTTTCTGACCTTCTTCCATTATTTCACATTGGACCTATTTGTCTAGATTTTTGATCTTTCCTATTGCAGTTAAATGACAGGAAACTATCATGGGTGAAACTCCTAAATGTACAGCAAGTTTTTATATTGCAGGCCCAAGATTAGCTTGAATAATTTTTTTCAATCTATTATTATTAAAAACGGCGATGGGTATTCCGTGTAGATCAATTTATCATCAAGACTTAGATTGCCAGTTTAAAATTCCTGAAACCATCTTCGTATTGTTTGTTAATTAACAATCGTTTCTTTGAATACTGAACTGATGTTTCTCTCTGCTTCAACTGCACTATGCCCCAATTTAAATTCGTACAAAAAAATAAGTTCGCTTTGGCTCAATAGAGATATTTTTGTGGTATAACAAAGAAAACATTTGTTGAAGTACCCGATGAATACTAACAGCACTGCGAGTAAAGTAGCCACTTTTCAATGACAAAACAAGAATAAATTTATAAAAAACCTCTTTCACCCGTATAAAAACGAATAGTCAGAAATCGGACATTTCATGTAGCACAATCTAATAAATATATTTATATATATATATATATATATATATATATATATATATATATATATATATATATATATATATATATATATATATATATATATATATATATATATATATATATATATATATATATATATATATATATATGTAAAACCAAAAATATTTATAACGGTACTAATGTTATTTTCCTAACAAGTTTGCGTGACCTCAAAAAGAAATAGAATAATTAGATAAATTAAAACATAAATTAGTTTTATGACGACTCGTATCACAACAAACAAAAGTAATATAAAATCAAATTAAAATGAATAGAAAGACAAGACGTTGTAAATTACGTTTATTAAGACAGCTTATTAACCCAAAAGGAACATTTAAAATCATTGTTAATACTAAAAAAATTGCAACACTTCCTTTACATTTCATGCACATTTTTTTCATTTGTATATTTTATCCATCCAGAATTCTCCTTGTTTTTCTCTTATCTTTATCGGATTAATAAATATAAAAAAAGTAACTTCTATTGTAAAAAATATATTGGTTGGTATTTCTCTCTTAAAGCATATTAAAATATATTATTAAATTCATCTACCCACATTAATTTAATTATTGAATATTATTTGGTTCGATAAACTTCAAAAACAAATATTCAAAATTGAAGATTAACTAAAATACCGATCAGATTTGTACAGAATAATTTTAAAAACAGACAATAAATTTTACTGAAATATAATGTATATAAAACCACTGTTATAATGAATACAGTTAATAGTTGAAAAATATTTCATGTTTTATAAAGAAAACTCTGAATATACTCAAACAAAATTTACATAGCATTTTATTTCAACAATATTAAAAGAATGTCTACCTTGATGTTAAGTATGAGGAATTAAGTTTAAGAAAATGTGTAAAATGAAAAAGTTTGAAAGAATATAATTGTTAGCAAAGGATATATATATATATATATATACACACGTTCAGAATTTTCCCTTTGTAAATGTTCTTGTTAAATTTACATTCATTTAAAAAAGTTTCGAATTTTTGTAATATTTTGTGGAATAAAAGATAATATAAAGTAATCAAAATAAATGAAAAATTAAATCATTTCTATAGTAAACACATGTACTAAGTTATTGTAAATTAATAAATGTTCCATATTTATTTCAAAACTTACAAGGTCATCCAAATGTGACACCTAGTTGTCATCAATGTATAATGTCTTTTCAAATGACATAATAATATAGATCAGGAGTCGGCAATCTTTTTTGGCTGCGGGTCAAAATCAACGAAAATGTGATTATTAAGAAGCCGTTTCGGGTCAGTGATATTTTCATTTTAAAACAGTCTTTAAGTGAATAATAAAATAAATTTTATTGAGAAAATAATTATAAGGTGCTTTTAAAACATAAAAATTCAAAATTATAATTACTATAAAAACAAATATAATTGTCAAGTTTTAGTTCATTAATTTATGAACTTTATTTATAAACGTTCTCTTCGTTTTCAATGGCTCCCCTGATGCTGAATTTGTGATGTCAATTTAGTTAAGTCTGGTTTATAATTAGTCACCTTGAGACAAATACAAGCGTCTGAATTTTTGATAGTTAAGCTGCTTCTGTTTTTACTTTAAAAAATTCATATGTGAAAATATTTGCTCGCATATATAAGTAGCACCGAACGCGGACAAAATGGAAAACTAATTTTTTTCAAAGATGAAAACATCGTAGGAAGTGATGCCCAACACGTTGATATCATAACAAGATGATTATCTTCCGTTTTTTATAAATCTTTCCGCAATGTCTTGAATTTATCCGTCCACAATGTTGAACTTTCAAAATCAATCATTTCTAGACTTAAATTGTAAATTTTAAGATATTCAAAATACTGAAAATCTAAAATAGTTTCTTCTATTTCGTCGGGTTTTATTATAAATGTAAACATTTTACCGTGTTTCTTAAAACTTTGAAATCTACTTTCAAATTCACTTCTAATGTACAAAATTCAACTTTCGAACATATTAAGATTGCTTTCATCGATATTTTTTTTATCATACTGGCTTTTTAACAAAAGAAAAAAAAGAAATATTTTAGTTTTTATGTCAGTTTCAAATAATATTAATTTTGAAGAATTTGTTTGATAATTTATTTTTATATATTATAGTTTATTTTCGGAACTCAAGTGGGTCACTTGAAATTATCAAATGGGTCATTTGATGACCCGCGGGTCATAGGTTGCCGACGCCTGGTATAGATCTCAGTAACGATTGAGGCATTATAAATTAACATAACTCGCGTTATTGCGGATGTAAGGCCCCAATTATTTGAAAAAGTGACCCGAAACTGGACTGATAGAATACGGTACGTTGGATGTAGCCGTAGTAGACATATTCCCGAATTAATTTTTAATTATTAATGCCATAAAATAATCTTTCAAACAATACCAAATAAATGGTCTTTCGTTCAATTAGTATGTGTTTTACTTTAACATATTACCGCCCGGCCATGTATAAACACGTGATTCGTGTTGAACTACTATAAGTCCGTTCACGCGTTAACGCGTACTTCGTTGTATGAACTTTTGACGCCAATATATATATATATATATATATATATATATATATATATATATATATATATATATATATATATATAAGCTATACTATTTTCTGATTCCATCAAAAGATGGTGGTGTATATATTCAAAATATTGGTAAATGGAAAAATTATGAAAAATATTTCAGATATTTCAAATAAAGTAATCTCTATCCCTAGCAAAGTTCTATTTTTTTTTGGAATAAAATCTAAATTGGTTCTTTTATTATTTTTTGTAACAATTTCTATATATAGAATATATGCTTTACGTAATTTATCATATTTTTATCCCTTCTAGATGTTTTTTACGCTAAAAAGTGTTTTTTTATAATAAACTGTTTGTTATAAAGCATCTCTTTTTTGTACTTTATCACGCTGGTACACTCATTACAGATTGAAAACCACTATTATATTTACATATATCAATTCATCGAACCCTTTTATAAGCAGATATGAAATTTCATTTCAAAATGTTCATTGGTTTAAGAATTACATCGATTTTATGAAGAAGTTATTTTTGTGCATTTTTTTGCGAAATTCGTCGGATTCGTTGTCTAGATGAAGTTTAGCGAGAAATACTGCGGACCGTAATGTGTTAATTTAAAGTTGTATCACACTTAAAAAAACATCATTTAATACCAGGGAACTACGTGCCCCGCTCGATACGTTCCTCCCGTGGAATAATCATGAATAAAGTTCATTTACAATCATTAAAGTTCAGAGATAATTGTTCACCATCTGAGTAGATAATTGACAATAATTTTGGGGTGGAATTATTTATATATATAAAAATAAATTCAGTCTTTGCACTTATATCATTCGTTAGATAATATATAATGACCAAAATAAGACTAAAGGGTTTATACATACATTTACATGCTTAATATTTTTTAATATCATTTAGTCTCATTTAGACAACCTTTATAAGTACCAGAACTAGTTATCTTTATATATCACTTCAAATATCCATAAAGTTATAATCAAAAAGATATAATATACACTTAAATATCAAAGTTATAATGAAAGATGGAAGTTATTATGAACTTGTATATCATTATAAAAATATAATTAACATTTGATAGTGGATATAGGTATGCATAAATACCACTTTTTAAATCTTAAATGAAGTTGCAAGTTTCGATGGGAAAAATGAAAATTACATTTACAGTAATACCTCGATTAGTCCTGCTTCGATTAATTCGATTTCATTAGTCAGGTTTGAAATTTCCAAAAAAAAAAATTTTTACTTCAAAAAATCTTACTAATTTTTCTTAAAAAATCACAAAAAATTAATAGATAAAATTATTTTTATGAGTAAATTTTCAAGTTTTTCCCTTTAATATGAAAACATAATAAAAAAGAAAATTGAAATCGTATATACACATTATGCATAACGCATGCGCAGTTCTAGTTTTGTGGTCTTTTCTTTTTCTACTAGTTTTCGATTCGCAACTCTAGAATAAAGTCGATTTTTTGATAATTAAATTTTAATAACCCATTTTAAAATGAATTTAAAATTAATGTATTAACCCCTGATTTTATTTTGTTGATATATACAAACATTTGAATATGTTACCCTCGTTTTATTTATTGAAAAACAGAAAAAAAATTGTTTGGAACCAATTAAGGTTTTTTGTATTTAATTAATGTTTCGATTAATCCAGTTTCAAATAGTCCGGCTAATCAGTGGAACCGATTAACCGGTTCACGCGAGGTATTCCTGTATTTGCAAACATATTGTGCTCAGACATATAAATATCTCTTTGAATTTTATTATTATCTGCCTAAAAATCAATACGTATAATATATTCAATTCATCCAAACATGTACTTACATATTTGATCAAATATGAAAAGAAACTCAAGTAAAAAACAACTACAAATCTTCCATTTACACAAATGTTTTGTATGTATTCTTTGTTCTAATTTATTATTTATATTCTGTGCAAAACGTAAAAACTTTTTACAATCATCAGTATAAAATATGTATTTTTCCATTATATGCACAACAGTGATGTACATTCTTTACATATTTTTCTGAATTGTTCTGTTCTGACTTTTAATGTACGAGACGAATTTTACTTTACCTGTAAAAGATTTATTTATTCTCATGCAGCTGTATTAATATTTTAAAAAGTTATAAAACATTGCTATTAGCTAATTATTTGAACTAAATAATAGTTATTGACATATACGAGGGTCGTTTGATAAGTATGGTAAAAAAGAAAGAAAAACTAAATTGAAAAACGTAATTAAATTAATTAATTAATTAAATTAAACAATAAATAAATTTACCATACTTATCAAACAACCCTCGTATTTTACAATATTTTATTTTAATATTGTGCTATACCACATAAAAAGTCCAATTTTTGACTATCCATTTTTGAAAAAACGCAAGAGGATTTTTTAAAGGTTTATTCTTGTTTTACCATTGTTTAATATAAAAGCGACTATTTCACACTCAGAGCTGTTAGTATTCACTTGATATTTCAACAAGTGATTTCATCGTTAAACCACAAACAACAAAAGCATTAAAAATAAACATTAAACGTGTAATTCATGAAATTAGACCACAATTATGCGAAAGAGTGACTACAAATTGGACTAAACAATTGCACTATGCCAAGTAAAATCGTGATTGTCATATGCGTGAAATTTTGTTCCATTATTAATGCCATACAATAAGCTTAAAAATAAAATAACTTATTAATCAAATACTTTTTGTTTTATTTCCATTTAAACTTCTGAAGAGCATATTGGAAAACCCTATACATATGAAGTTTCATACTTTAAATGAAAATAGTTTTATACTTTATAGACATATTTTTAACATCGCGTATTCTTTATGAAAAGTTAATATCGAAGAAAGAAACTTATATTTTTCTAATATATAGAGTCATCCAAATGTGCCGCCTACATTTGTGTTTTATTAAAAACAAAAAAAAACTATACATACGAGTTTCTTTTTAATAAAACACAAATTTAGGCGTCACATTTGAATGACCCTATACATACATATGTGTGTGTATAAGTTTATGTAGGTGAGTGAGTGCGTGGGTGTGGGTGTATATATATATATATATATATATATATATATATATATATATATATATATATATATGTCGATATGGATGTAGGTGTGTACGTGGGTGTACAATATAATATAATCTTAATAACTTGTAACTAATACCGAACACACGTCAATTCTACAATTTATTAAGAAATATTATCTTTTCTGCTTATCTACTTCATTCATAACTCAAACCTATTTCATTATTAATTTGAAAACTTTTTTATTTATTTATTGGTTTTTCTAATTACTGCTTGTGTTCTAATTACTGTGTGTTGATTTAATATAAAAAAATATTTTTATTCTTAATATTGTTTTAATAAAAAAAAATTAGCTAATATATGTCTTTTCGATTTATTTAATCTATCTTTTTCTTATTAATCTTCAGTACAATTTAAATAATATCCATAAAAATATTTCATTTTTTTTATTATTTTATAACATTTTTATTATTTTGCATTAATTTTTCTTCATAATTTTGCGTTTTTTTAGAATTTACTTTAAAAAAAATACATATTATTTAACTTTCATTCTATTTTTTATTGAAATTATTTTTTATATACCTAAATCTATTTTTTCAAATTTATTTCTTTTAAATTATTTCAAAAAAATGTTTAAGTTAATATTAAATTTCTTAATTCAACTCATTTTTATTTATTTATTTCTAAAATATATCCAATAGTTTTTCAATTTCCTATCTATTTTAATATTCAATAAAATTTCAATTATCTTTTCTCATTTACTTTCTTTGCGGATACGAGTATTTAACTAAAAATAACTTCAAAGTAATATATAACTCTTAATGAAATAGACGAATATTCAGTCTGAAATAAACCCTCACTTATCTTTTTTTCTGTTTAAAACACATTATTGTTTATCTATAGTTTTTATTAAATTTGAAATATCATATCGAACACATACAAATATAAATTTAGTTTATCATTTAATTATTAGTTAGATATAATAAAGAATTAATTATCAAATTATTAATACATCCAAATATATTTGAACTGAATTTAAAACCACCAATTTACAAACAACTATTCTTAATTATCAGTCATTTATTGTCATTGTTCGTCATTAAGTCAGTTAAAAATACTGATATATAAAATGTAAAGAAAATAAAAGTTCAATGTATTGATTTTTAAGTTGGTTTCAATAATTTCATTTCGATAAAATTCTCATTTTTATTGCTCACTTTTTTAGATAATAGGCTAAATATAGTGAATAAAACTATTCCTAAAACTTATATAAAACACATTATTATGTCTTATGTCAGTAGTTCTTATTTCCTTTTCATATTATTTTTTATTCTAATGTCTTTTCTAAAATTATTATAGAAGCTTTTACTGAAAAATTGATTAATATTATCAAATGTATATATATATATATATATATATAGATATATATATACACACACACGTGTATGTATAATCCCATACATTTTTTTGAATATTGAATCGTCAATTACAATAAAGTACTGAATGCGTAATTAATTTATCTTACAAAATACCACTAGTTATCTTAAACATAATATAAAATTTAAATAATAGATATGCTAAAAATCGTGAAATCGTGTAAAATTATCTAATAAGAAATAATGAAAATAAAATATAGTGTATAAAGTATATAAAAAAGCAAAATATATGAACTTCAGGCATAAAAAATAATCAGTATTATTTTCTTAAATAAATAACATCATTTTAGTGTACATAAAACATTCATATTTTCATCTATTTATTTTACTATACATATAACAAGTTGATACTTTTATATGCTTTAAAATAATAAAAACTAAAAAATGTTTTCTGAATAAAATAGTACAAATATGAAAATATAGGGTCATCCAAATGTGACGCCTAGATTTGTGTTTTATTAAAAAGAAACGAAAGAATCTAATCACATGTTTCCTTATACACCACCATATACATATATTTTTTTCAATAAAACACAAATCTAAGCGTCACATTGAAATGACATTATATTTCAATTTTTTACTTACTTTTTGTAAACAGAAAACAATTTTTAATAGCACATATGTAAAAAAAAGCAAACATGAGTAAAATGTAATATAAAAATACTGGAAACTTATCATTTCTATATAGGTAAGCGTGCTTATAAAATATTGTTATAAAAAAATGTGTATTATTGATATTTAACATCAAAAGCTCCACAACTGTTTACATCACTGTAATACATCCAAGAAAAAAAGTAGAGAAAATAATATTTTGTAACGAATAAAAATTACGTTTTATATTATTTATGATACGTAAACAATAAAACTTTTAAATGCTTTTTATTACATTTACTAACACTATGAATATAAAAATACACACACACACACACACACATATATATATATATATATATATATATATATATATATATATATATATATATATATGTACAAAATAGATTGCATTTTAGTGATAAAAGAAGTCATCAATTAATATAATAAATATTAATTACCATTTTATATATAATATATAAAGTATGAAAAAACTGCCAGCTAAGTCAGTACATCAGCAATATTAAAAACACTAAAAAAATCCAAAATTTGAAAAATCATATATACAGCTTTAAAAAAATATTCATAGAAATGCTATATCCTCCATACAAATATACAAATAAGCAAAAAAGTATAAAATTATTAAAAAAAAGTATATCAAGGTTAAACTATGTACCAAAACTATTTACAATATCACTAAAAGTGTTTAAAATACTAATTCACATTTGATATTATAACCACATCGAGTCTTTATAAATTCAAAAAAAAAA
Organism: Neoneuromus ignobilis; assembly: GCA_029203775.1. Taxonomy (NCBI): domain Eukaryota; kingdom Metazoa; phylum Arthropoda; class Insecta; order Megaloptera; family Corydalidae; genus Neoneuromus; species Neoneuromus ignobilis. The sequence goes on along the minus strand of CP092089.1, from coordinate 10,774,967 downwards.
AATATATAAAAATAGTCTTACGATGAAACACAGTAAAATAAAAGTAATATAAAATTAATTTGCTGATCGGAAGAAAACAGAAGTAAAATGGATATAAGTAAAATAAATTAAAAACTATTGGGTATTCTAATAAGAATGTTAGAACTTTGACAGCTGGTGGCAACCATGTTTGAATTTTTTTACCTCATTTTGACATTTTAACTCGGTATAGTTTGACAAATTATCATGAAACGTGTAACACTTCAAAACGGTTAGAAATTGTAAAAAATTATTATAAAAATCAATGTACAGTTCGTAAAACTTAACACAATCGTTCAAATGAACGTGCCTTTTGAAAACAATTTTCTCTACATGATACAGCAGTGCCTAAGACTAAGAAAGTAAGGCCAATGTTCCTTCTGTTAGTGAAAATTTAAAAACGAAGCTGAAGATCACGTTTCAGTAAATGAAGTACGTTACCGAACCATGATCAATGATTTTTTTTCAAAAATGATTGAAAATGGTTTACACGATATGTGGTTTTAACAAGATAGTGCTACGAGCAAATAATAAACTTATTGAAACAAAAGTTTAATGAGTCCATTATTTTACGAAATGGACCAATCAATTGGGTATCAAGATCATGTGATTTAACTCTATTTGATTATTTTCTATGGGGTTATGTAAAATCATTGGTTTATGTTAACAAATCACAAACAACAGAAGCATTAAAAATAAACTTTGAACGTGTAATTTATGAAATTGGACCACAATTATGTGAAAGAATGACTAAAAATTGAACTAAACAATTGCACTATGTCAAGCAAAGTCGTGGTGGTCATATGAGTGAAACTGTGTTCCATCATCAATGCCATAGAATATGCTTCAAAATAAAAAACTAACTAATTAAATACTTTTAGTTTTAATTTCATTTAAACTTCTTAAGCGCTTATTGGAAAATCCGAAATATGTACTTAAGACAACTTATATAAAAGGATTATTTATCGTTATATAATCATTATGAAAACTTTTATTAGTACGTTGCACAGTAAAACCATCATCAAATGTTACTGACTCTTTTAAACGTTTTTACAAAAGTCTTCTAATATCTTCTGTCTGCCACTAATCTCATCCAACCAACAACCCCACTATGATTCACAATTTCATTCCTACATATTTAATGAAATTTCTTCCTCAGCATCTTTATCTCTGTCACAATTTTATAATTATTTTTGTCCATCTATGTCTCTTTTTATTATGTGTCATGCTCATACCCATTTCATAGATTTGATTTATTTAATCATACCAGACATTTCATTGTCTTCATATATAGACATATATATATATATATATATATATATATATATATATATATATATGTATATATATATATATATATATGTATATATATATATATATATATATATATATATATATATATATATATATATATTTATAAATATATATATATATATATATATATGTATATATGTATATATGTATATATGAATATATATATATATATATATATATATATATATATATATATATATATATATATATATATATATAAATATATGTATATGTATATATATATATATATATATATATATATATATGTATATATATTTATATTTATATATATATATATATATATATATATATATATATATATGTAATATATATATATATATATATGTAATATATATCTATATATATATATATATATATAACTCAATTTATTCTAAACTATTTCATTCAAGAACTTATATCTTACAGAAACTATCTAAACACTATATAATAAAAAAATATAAAAAATGAAAAAAAAATCCAAAATCATTTTAAAAGGTAAATTATTTTAAATATTTCTTCTTAAATATAAAATAAATATACATACTAAAACACAAAATAGAAATGAAACTCTTTTTATATGATATAATGTTTTTATATTAAAAACTCTACTATAGTCACTAATTTGCTACAAAAGATAAACACAAACTAATATTAATATCAAATAAAATATTTGTTTATATATAATACATATTAATTATACCCCTATATAATTAATATTTCATGCAGCTGTACGAGTATGTTATAACTACATTATAATCCTTTGTTTATGTATATTATTCAATTTATATTAATAATAATATTCAATTAAAAAGTTTGATTTAATATAACATATGGTGTTTTTCAAAACATTTTTCAAAATTCAAAGTAATCCCTTCAGTATCGAAAAATGTTAATTACATAAACAAAATTTTAAAAAAATACCGAATGAAAATAAAGATAGACACTAATGTAAAAAGTCGAAAAAATTTTTCTTCAAATTAGCAGTAATTAGTTAATAATGAGTAAATTATTCATATGCAAAAAAAGTTCTTGTTTACTGCGAAACATTTTTGCTACGTTATTTATTTTAACAGTATTCATACACACAAACATATACATATAGGCGTGTTTTAAGCGTGATAGAACTTTAAATTGAATCCCTATCGAAAGTTCTATCTAACCTAAAAAACACTCTCTCTCTACATATGTGTGTGTATGTTTATATATATATATATATATATATATATATATATATATATATATATATATATATATATACACAAACATATAAAAGATGTTTTTTAGGTTAGTTATAACTTTCAATAGGGATTCTACTTAAAGTTCTATCACGTTTAAAAAACACCTCTCCCCATATTTATATATATATATATATATATATATATATATATATATATATATATATATATATATATATATATATATATATATATATATAGAGAGAGAGAGAGAGAGAGAGAGAGAGAGAGAGAGAGAGGATAAAAATAAAAAACAAAAAAAATAATATAAACAAAAAATAAATAATTTTTATCCAAAATTTATTTTCAATTTATAATAATTATTCTACGTGCATTTTTAATAACCGAGGGGATAAGTTATTTAAAATTCTCTCAATATAGATTTAAAATAGTAATACAAATGCATTCGCACGCACTCTTACACACATACTCATACACTCACGCACATTGGTGAAATTTCGTATACAAACGTTATTTACAATAAGCATAGAAACAGTAAAATGAAAACAATAATGAAAATAAAATGTGAAAAATTTGTTTTGGATAAATATTTTTAATTGTTTTTTTTCATTTTCATCAAACATAGAAATTACACATCACAAAGTACATTTTTAATAGTGAAAATTTTTTATTGCATGACAAAAATAAATACCAAAATGAAAAAAATTCGTTTCAAGTAGATATTTTCAATAAAGATTTTTTTGTGATTTTTGTGAAACACGAAATTTTTGATGAAACGATGACAATGGTATTTATACAACTCACAAAATTATCAAAATATTATATTTATTCAAAATAATAATCTTATATATTTGTGTATAGGCATGAATAAAAGTATGCTGTGTAGGTGTATGTGTACTGTGTAGGTGTATGTGTGCTGTGTAGGTGTATGTACACACGTGTATTCTACAATACAATTTTAAGAAAACCTAAAAAAGACGCATATCGGGAATAACACGTTAAGATGAAAAGAAAAACGAATGACTTCGAAAAAATAAACAAAATTACGAACATTATAACAAGAATGAACATTTTGAAATACTATAGGTTGGTCATATAGAAAGAAAAGAAGACCATAGATAGACAACAAAAATTATTAATTGGGATCCAGAAATAAAAAAAAAAAACTAAGTAGAGACATAGAAATATTTATCATTTTGGAATAGACAAGAAAGGTATTGGACCACTATAAGTGAACAGTTTTAAGACAGACCTCCATAAAGCAGGCAATAAAAAAAGCTAATAATATGTACATACATACGAGGTCAGACAATTAAGTAATGCGACCGATTTTTTTTATCGGCCTGTGGTAACACTGCGAACCTGTAACTCCGCCACCGTAATATCAGATCCCTTACTCTCTCGATTGAGACCTTGACCACCCTCGTACGATCATTTCTTCGCCAGCTATTTAGTGTTTTATAACAACGCGCGAGTAGTGCATGTCACGAAAATGAAACAGAGAAATTTATTACTGGTTATCACGGATGATGAAAGTTATTACTAAAAAAAAAAAAAAAAGTTATTACTGGTGATGAAAGTTGGTTCTTTCAATATGACCCCGAAACTAAACGACAAAGCCAACAGTGGCTGTCCCCTGGAGCACCAAGGCCAAAGAAGGCGAGAATGAGCAAGTCCAAAGTGAAAACCATGTTGATTTGCTTCTTCGACAGCAAAGGGGTGGTTCACAAAGAGTTCGTACCACCTGGACAAACCGTAAATCAAGTATTCTACCGCAATGTGCTCGAAAAATTACGAAAAAGGGTGCTCAGAGTGCGTCCAGAGATCGCGAAGACTTGGGTTCTGCATCACGACAATGCTCCCTGTCACAGTGCGTTCAGTGTCTCTCAGTTTTTGGCGTCTAAAGGCATCGCAACGTTACCACAACCGCCCTATTCACCGGACATGTCACCTTGCGACTTTTTCCTATTCCCCCATATGAAAAAATTCATCAAAGGTCGACATTTTGACTCCGTTGAAGATATCCAAGAATCTGTGACGAGGGTACTCGGAGAGGTCCCACAAGAAGTGTTCCAGAATTGTTACGAAAACTGGAAAACTCGCTGGAATAAGTGTATAGATGCGGGAGGGGACTACTTTGAAGGAGATCGCAGCGATGTACCTTAATTTTTAAATATACTCGATTTTTGAATTTTGTCACATTACTTAATTGTCTGACCTCGTACATGTATAGGGTCATCCAAATATGATAGCGAAATTTGTGTTTTATTAAAAAGAAATAAAATAAACTGTTCACATGTTTCCCTATACACATGTTTCTTTTTAATAAAACACAAATCTGGGCATCACATTTGGATGATACTAAATAAATAAATAAATAAATATATATATATATATATATATATATATATATATATACGAGTATATTTTATACATATATATATATATATATATATATATATATATATACGAGTATATTTATATATATATATATATATATATATATATATATATATATATATATATATACACACTGACGTGCATAAGTATTCACCGTATGGGTAACATAAGTAATTTACTGATAGAATTCAATAAAATCGTTAAATTAAAAAGAAAATATTTAATTAATAGCAAATATAATATTCATTAGAAAAAAATACAAAAAACAATAATTAATTCTATTATATAGTAGAAATTGTTAAAATAAATACAGTAGGTTACATTTTTGCTGAGCAAAATATTCACCACTTATTGATAATGGCATACAATATCAAAGTTTTTGTTAAATAAATATGACAGTATTGCACTATAATTAAATATTTATATTTTCCGAGGATACCCCAATCAGTTTACGTTGACAATTTTCATCATTTAGTGAGTTTTATGAAGATATTTTAAAAATGGGACGCAAACAAAAAGAATCTTGTATATCTAAGAGAGAAATAACTATAAATTTACACCAAAAAAAAAATCATATAAGGAGATTATGTAAATAGTGTCCAAGAGTCGTACTATTGTCCGTGATATAATAAAACGCTTTAATGATACCGGAAGCTTAGAAAATTGTCACAGAACTGGTCGGCCATCCAAACTTACAATACATGAACAACGTAATATAATTATTATTATTTAAAAAAAGCCTAAAACAAGCTCGTCCTATGTTGCAGGACAGTTAGAAAAATATATTGCAAAAAAAACTACATCCTTGTACAGTACGGAGAAATCTTAAAAAGACTGATCACAACGACCGCGTCTGCAGAAAAAATCAGCTATATGTAAAGTGAACCAAACCAAAAGGTTTCAATTTGCAAATAATTATAAAAATAAATGTAATGAGGAGTTTTAGACCAAGGTTGAAAATAAATTCTATATTTATCGTTCTGACGCTTAAATTTTGATATGGAGAAAGAAAAATACAGAACTGCAAGAAAATCATATACACAAAATTGTTAAACACGGTGGTGGTGGGGTTGCATGGCCGCTTCTGGAGTTGGCAACCTAGTTTTTATCGACGAAACCATTAATAAGTTCTAATATTTGAATATCTTAAAACAAAATTTATAAGAAAATACTAGAAAATTGTATTTGAATAATGAATATTACTTCTAACATAACAACCCAAAGCATACTGTTCATATAGTGAAGGTTTTGGTTATCTACAATACTCCCCATGCACTGAAAACACAACTACAATCTCCCTATCTAAATTCCAAAGAATATTTTTGGGATTTATTAGAAAGAAATATTCGACAGCACCATATTACCTCCAAGAAACAACTTAAAGCCTTACTTCAAAAGGAGTGGGCAAATATAACATCGGAAGCAACAAAAAAAATAATTTATTCAATACCAAATCGTTTAAATGAAGTAATAAAAAGAAAAGGGAAACTAACAAGATATTAAATTTTTTTTTTGAAAAAATTGTTGATATTTCTTCTGTATAATATTAAAAGTGATGAATACTTTTGCTTAGCAAAAATGTAACCTACTGTATTTATTTTGACAATTTCTACTATATAATAAAATTAATTAGTGTTTTTTGTATTTTTTTCTAATAAATATTATATTTATTATTAATTAAATTTTTTTTTCATTTAACGACTTTATTGAATTATATCAATAAATTGCTTATGTTACCCATACGGCGAATACTTATGCACATCAGTGTATATACACAATATATAGCGGTGTTTTTTAAGCGTGATAGAACTTTAAATTGAATCCCTATCGACAGTTCTATCTAACCTAAAAACACCTTTATATGTGTATTTAAGTGTATGTATGTATATGTATATGTGTGTGTATATATATGTATATATATATATATATATATATATATACATATATATATATATATATATATATATATATATATATATATATATATATATATATATATATATATATATATATATATATATATATATGATATATATAATGAAATAAGGTGCTTTTTAAGTTAAATAGAACTTTTAATAGAGATTCAATTTAAAATGATATATTAGGTCTTGATTATGAAATATCATATTTTTCAATTTGAAATCAGAAAGAAATCAGACATTTTATATTATTATTTTATATTATAAAACCTAACATACATATATATATATATATATATATATATATATATATATATATAATATAAAATGGCACAAATGAAACTAAATAATTTAGACACAAATTTACTTGTTTACTAACATTTGTATTTTTTACTTCCTACAGTCTCATATAGGCCACTCTATATGTATGTAATTAAATCCATAAAAGATTTTTACGATTGTAAAAAAAAAAACAGAAATTTTAATAACAAGGCTCTGACGATGATAGCATCGCCATCGAAATGCGCATCAGACGACTATTGTTATAAACAAAAAGTGAACAATAAGTGATCATTGAACTTTTCATTAGCATTGAGGTGTTGGGGATAGAATTCATTTGTGTTAAAATGTAAAAAACAACCTCTCTACTTTTGCTTCTATGAAACTAATTAAAATTATTCTTATTTAATTTTATTTAATAACATTTCTAAATTACTTTCATTTAACTCTTCTACTATTAAAATTAAATATTTTCTTTTTAGTTATATTCTTTAACATACAAATGCATTTGAAACTTATTGTTTCAAAGTACGTTTATGCAACGTGACTTCATAATAAACGTTCCTCATATACGTTTAGAAAGCAAATATTCACAGCAGTCAGTAAATACCCTTTATTAAAATTACTATTGTATAATAAATAGCTACACTGATGTGCTTAACGGAAATAACATGACAAAATGCAATGACATTTTCTGTATAATAAATTAAGATCATTTGTTTTCTATACAGAACAAGGTTTAAGTAAAATTAATTTTCATATTAATATTGAGAAATGAAAATTCAATAAATTTTAATATCTATACCCATGTTTTTTCTTCAAAATTATTATTTTTAATTTATAAGATTAACTTATTATATTTCTATATAAAATATTATTAAATAAAAGTGACTTCAATTATACATTTTTTTTCATAAATATGTTGGTATCAAAAAAATATATAGAAAATAAAATACAGTAATACCTCGATTAGTCCAGCTTTTACTTGAAAAAATCCTACTAAAAAGTTTTTCTTGAAATAAATCCCAAAAAATTAATACATAAAATTATTTTATACCTACATTTTCAAGTTTTCCCTTTATTATAAAAACATAATATAAAAGAAAACCAAAATTGTATATGCACATTATACGCAACGCATGTGCAGTTCTAGTTTTGTGGTCTTTTTTCTTTTTCTATTAGTTTTCGATTCGCAACTCTAGAATAAAGCCGATTTTTTGATAATTAGATTTAATAACCCATTTGAAAATAAATTTAAATATATTAAAATGAATGTATAAACTCGTGATTTTGTTTTGTTGATACATATAAACATTTAAATATATTACCCTCGTTTTATTTCCTGAAAAACAGGAAAAAAATTTTCTTTGGAACCAAATAACCATTTTTTGTATTTAGTTATTATTTCGATTAGTTCGGTTTCAATTAGTCTGGAAAATAAGTGGAATCTATTAACCGGACTATGCGAGGTATTCTTGTACAAAATTTTAATAAAAATAACTTACAATTAATGTACAATATATATATATATATATATATATATATATATTTACATGTGTGTGTGTGTTTGTATGCGTGTGTATGCGTGTACACTAATGAAAATATAAATTTAAATTTCTAGAAATTATTCTTACCGTCTTGTCAGTCAAAAATCATATAATCTTGACACAATTTCACTTTCACATACACTTGAAGAAATATGAATTAATTCATTTAATACACTCACTTGAAAGTTCTGTGAAAATGATCTTATGTAAATGAAATGTTTGTTTCCTTCCTTCCCTTACACGTGATGAGGGTTATTCACTGATAAAGTGTGTGTACTAAAGCATGAATCATAGATAATGTTAAAACTTATTTTCGGTTATTAATTTACTTGAAGTTAATTAGTAGCTCTCTATTATAATTTAATGTTATTTTAGAGAAAACACAAGGGCATCTTAATTTAATACACTTTTATATATTATCGTTGTCAACGTATTGTATTTCACGATTTTAATACAAAAAAAAATTCATACATACACTCAAACCTACATACATTCTCACATACAAACATACTCATATACATACACACATACATACTCAGATACATTTATACATATATACACACATACAAACATCCATACATACTTACACACATCACACATATACATTTATAAACAAAATATCAATGTTCACTGGCACAGCACAACCGTTAAATAGTTCAATCGAGACTGATTAAAGTTCTTAACGTGTATACATTCACATTAAACTATTTTCTAAGAAATAATACGTTACATAACTATTTACAGTTGCTGACAAGGTTTATATAAAGCCTGTTAACGTAACAACTAACAAGACATAAAAATCAATAAGCAATTACAGTGTTTGTGAAATAGTTTAACTCTAAACCTCTTACTTATATAAACTACTTCAACATGTTGTATTAGAATAAAATTCCAATTCGATATGCTATTGATAGTCGACAATTGACTAAAAAGAAAATATTTTAAGAATAGTTTTCTTTACAATAAAGTCACTAGTATGTCTCAATGTTATTGGTTTGAACATAGTTTTATTGTGTAAACAGTTAAAGATATTTGAGAATAAACTAAACGAGTTTTTGAATCCACAAAAAATTAAATAAATAAAATATTTTAAAATTCAAATTATACACTTATACATTTTTTATTTTAAAGTTACTTTTTTTTAACATTTAGTTATGTAATTCAAATCTATGACGTAATTAATTATATATATATATATAGAGAGAGAGAGAGAGAGAATCATCCAAATATGACGGCTAGATTTGTGTTTTATTAAAAATAAGCATGTGTATAAGGTGGGGTACAGGAAACATGTGTATAATTTATTGTTTCTTTTTAATAAAACACAAATCTAGGCGTCACATGTGGATGACCATTATACGAGGGTCATTTGATAAGTATGGTAAATTTATTTATTGTTTAATTTATTTAATTAATTAATTAAATTAAATTTCTCAATTGAATTTTTCTTACTTTTTTACAATACTTAGATTCAAGATTCAAGAAAGATTTATTGTTATAAATTTCATTTACAAGAATTTAGATTTAACATGTATTATAAAAATTGTCTATGTACTAAGTTATTCTATTTTTTATAAAAATAATTTAACTGTATATTTAATTGTGAGTTATGAGCTAAGAATGTTTTTATTTTTACTTATCAAACTTAATACAATACTTATCAAACGATCCTCTATATATAAACACCCGACCCTCAATTTACGCGGGGTTTTTTTACGCAAGTTTGTTTTTACGCAAGTTTGTTTTTACGCGGCAAATTATACCTCTATTTACGCAGGACTTTTTTACGCGATATTGATTTACGCGGTCAGATAGATTTCACACGCGAATGAAAATCGCGTAAATTGAGTCTGTCAGTACAATAGAAAAAATATTGGAAATAAAAGCTAGTACAGTTGTAGAAACACATATTTATTTCACATAGCTTAACAAAAAAATAATGCCGATTTAGAAAACAAAAGTAGATAAATTTTATTCGGTGTCACTATCGCTACTGTAATTCAAAACAATCAACCTTTTATATATTGATATCGTGCTTTTATACGTTCAAGTAAGAATTTACATCACTCTGATATATAATAAATTCCATGAAAAATTATATAAAATGAAATCTATCTGACCGCGTATAAAAAGTGCCGCGTAAATCAATACCGCGTAAAAAAAGTCCCGCGTAAATTGAGGGACGGGTATATATATATATATATATATATATATATATATATATATATATATATATATATATCTATATATATATATATATATATATATATATATATATATATATATGTATGTATGTAAATATGTAAAGAATATTTTTAAATAAACACCCTTATAATTTATTCTAGAAAAATATTTTACAAAAAATTAAGCAAAATATATATCTAAGAACGTCTCAAATTAATATAAACACAGTGTGAAAATGAACTTGCAGAACAAAAGTAGTTTGAAAAAATATCTCTTTTTGGTATACAAGTTAATAAACCTACATAACGACCTTTTCCACTCGTACATTAAAAACATAAGTAGATCATGAATAATGTGAAAACTTAGATAAAGTTTTCACACAAAAACATTAAAAGTGAATAATGTGCTCAGATGTACTTAATTATTTATAAAATATTGTAGGTCATAAAATAATTTTAAATATTAATTATTAAAACACAATGTTATTGTTTTCAAGTGATCAGTAATTATATTTTCAATAAAATTACTAATAAATTTAATAAAATTCGAACAATAATAATAAATTACAGATTTATTTTATTAATTTTAATAAAAAATCAAATTGTATAAATAAAGTGAGTTATTTTATTAACAACATTGTTCGTGATTCTTTTTTAATCTTTTCATAAAACAATGATAAAAGTTTAAATTCTAGTGTACATTATAATAAAATCCATGTTTCGTTTTAACATTTTCTTTATTTTCGATATTAAAGTGTGAAACGTTCTACTTCATCGCAAATAGTTGTTCAAAATGTTCAAAAAAAAGAACATTTCAAAAACTATATCTATCTTATTTCAAAAATTAAAGTACGAGTTTAGAACCAACATCTACATCAATTTAAACGAAAAACTTTTAATACCATTAAACTTTCGTTAAAACAGCAATCTAAATTCTTTCGTGTTCATACAGTTTTTAATTGGTTGTCCGTGACTAAAAAAAAGAGAAAAAAATAAAGATTACAATGAATATAACGTACGACTGTGAGTATAATTGTTCGGATTTATGGCCAACGCGTGCGAATACAACATTACCGCCGGAATTGCAATTCAACAGTAATTCTTTAATCGTTGTCATTGTATACTGTTCGCTGTTCACAATGGCGGCCGTTGGGAACCTCACCGTTTTCATCACATTATTCCGATCTCGGCACAGGAAATCACGCATCAATCTTATGATCACACATCTGGCTGTAGCTGACCTTATGGTCACTTTTATTATGATACCGCTTGAGGTAAGTTGTTTTGTATGTTCTGTGTACACAAACATGTTAACATAAAAATACGTTTATTTGTTTTTAATTTGGGAATTCAATACCGCGTAAATTCAAATACTAAAAGCACAATTCAATTTGTAACATTGAAATGAGTAAATATTGAACAAAAATAAAAATGAAAACAAATAAACAATAATACAGTATATAATAGTATACAAAACTATTCACATTCCATGCATTAAATGTTTAATAATGGGGAAAATATAAACAGTGTTTTTTAGGTTAGATAGAACTTTCTAAAAGGATAACTGTCAAATCAGTTGTCAGTTTTCGCGCTATAAGCGACATTTGAATTCAGTATACTTTTTTAAATTATTATAGAGTATTCTACACTTAAGTCATGTTTCCAAATTGTGAAAATTTATTTCAAAAATCAGTGTTCTATTCGTCAAACTTATAGACCACGTTGTGAATTTTATGATGCAAATAATTGGTCATTCAAGCTAGCTAATACTCGTAAAACCATCGATAGATTTCACAAAACTTATTTGCTACGTGATGAAATAACTCCAATAAGACGTAGAAACGTGCATAACGAAGAAAATATTGCTGCTATTAACGAAGGTGTGAGTGAAGACCCGAATTTGTTGATTTGTCGTCGTTCGCAGCAACTTAGGTTTTGTCCGTTCACTACGAGGAATTTTTTTCGTAAATATCTTGGTCTTCACTCTTACAAGATTCAACTTGTTTAAGAACTGAAACCACATGTCCATTTTTGCTTCGAATGTTCAGTGAATGAGCTCACAATCAACTGTAAACTGACATGTTGTTCAGCGATGAGGCTCATTTTTAACTTAACCGAATGCGTTAATAAGCAAAATTACCATATTTGGAATGAAACCAATCCTGAAGTGATTCACGAGAGCCCGTTACATCCAGAAAAATGCATCGTATAGTACGGATTGCACGTTGGTGGTATCATCGGACCTTATTTCTTTCGAAATGAAACCGGAGAGCGCGTTACCGTCAATGGTGTACGTTAGAGAACGATGATTAATAATTCGTTTCTAAATTTACATGATATCGATCTGGAAGAGATGTGGTTTCAGCAGGATGGTGTCATACTTCGACCAAAACAATTGAGTTATTGAAACAAAAATTTGACGATAACGTTATTTCCAGAAATGAACCTATGAATTGGCCTCCACGATCGTGTGATTTAACGCCTCTGGATTATTTTCTTTGAGGATATGTGAAGTTTTTGGTTTATGCTGATAAACTAGTAACGATTGAGATATTATAAGACAGCATAATTCGCGTTATTACGGACATTAAATCCCAATTATTTGAAAAAGTGACTAAAAATTGGACTGACAGAATGCAATATATCAGAGATATCCGTGGAGCACATATATCCGAAATAATTTTTAAATATTAATGCCATAAAATTTTCTTTCGAATAGTATCACGAAAATGATCATTCGATCAATTAGTATGTATTTTATTTCAATTTAAAGTTCTATCACGCTTAAAAAACATATTTATTAAGAGTAGTAATCATACATTAAATTTCTATTTACATACTAATATATATATATATATATATATATATATATATATATATATATATATATATATATATATATATATATATCAGGAGTGGCCAAACTTTTAGACGTTGAGGGCGACTTTTTTGGTAAAAGTGTTCCTGAGGGCGACTACGTTTTTTAGAATGTACTTACGAATTGGTGACTTTTTTTCTATAAAACACGAACTGATGAAAACATTTTCCTATAACTACTATTAAATTACCTATAAATAATTATTTTCTAGAACTGATCCTGAATTTAATTTTAAAAAAAAAATTCAAAAAAATAAAAATATTATCGTAATAGGTACTGTAAAATCAAGACTAAAATAGAATTAATCAAACTAGACATTAAATTTCTAATTGAGTGCCGAAAACATGAAGTGGTTCCAAACTTCATTAATAACTTCTTCACAAAAGAAATTATTGTGGTGTTGGGGTTAAAATTCATTTGTGTAAAGTGAATCAGCCACAGTTTCAAAACAACAAATAAAGAAAAATATTGTTTTAGAATTGTATTAAAATAAATTAGATGCAAATTTTACAAAAAAATACAAAGTAAAAAAATAGAATTTTTTTATTTCGATGACACTTGGTATTGCATAGTTTCATCAAGTTTCTCAAAATTTGGCTCGCATGAACTTAAACTAATTCTTAAACACGATTCTAAATGTAGATCCGATAATTGTGACCTATGTTTAGTTTTTATTGTATTCATGCAGGAAAATGCTGATTCGCACAAATATGTTGAACCAAAAAATGCACTGATATATGAATTTATCACTATAATCTGTCAATGTTCACGTCAGCTTCGCGGGCGACTTCCAGAAGCCTTGCAGTCGACCGGTCGACTACCGTCTACGTCTTGGCCACTCCTGATGTACTCGTATATTAAAAATAAGCAATTCCAAGCAAATTAAATAATTTTCACTTAAAATACAAAACTTGCATTAGCCTCCCTCCTCCCAACACACACGTAAACATTTCACAAAACTATTTGTATTTTTAATAACTATACAGTATTTTCATCGTATCGCTGTCTTCAAAAATGACATTTCCTAGATGTTCTTTATTTACGAGTGACCGGACATCGTTATCACTTAAAATCTTTTAGATATCTTTTGAATAATCATTGCATACTT
>CP092089.1:10742625-10755125 GCA_029203775.1 Neoneuromus ignobilis | reverse complement strand
TCACGCATACTTTTAAAGACTTTTTATAAACAATACACTCTTTTTGTTTTTCTAATTAAATTCATTTAGTAACGATTAAAATGGATTTTCTATGCTTATCAATTATTGAGGGTCATCCAAATGTGACACCTAGATTTGTGTTTTATTAAAAAGAAATTTAGTTTCTTTTTAATAAAACACAAATCTAGACGTCACATTCGGATAATCCTCTAATTTCATGTTATACATTATCACGAATAAAGATTGAAATTTTAATATGATTATTTATACTGGAATTTAATTATAAAAAATTGTGAACAATTACACAAAAACTCTTGTAAAAATTGAAAAATTAATCCACATTAGATGAAACAAATTGTCAATGCATTTTGGGATTAAAATGATTGACGATTATATCTGTGAGATTAACAAAATGAAGTGTTATTCATGTACAAAATATTGAATGAAACATTTTCCATTGTATGTTGATACTCTGCCAATACTGCTGAATGAACGTTAACATGACAATAAGAGAAAAACAGTGTTTTTTTCTTTTTTAGTACGCTTGTCATCATCGTACTACATATAAAATCAAACTCGACGACTTGGAAAAAAGATCTCGTTATAAAAATTAAATATGAAGTGAGGAATATTAAACTTATTAAATCATTATTCAGCAAAATTATATTTTAACGAATGATACTTTTTTTTAATTTACGAAAAATGTATAATTTCCACAACCGTAGATTATTTATAAAATGAATATAACGTATTTAATTTAAATTTAATCTATTTATCTTATTTGAAAATAATATTAACTACCTTTTTCTCTAAAAGAAAATCTTTTCAATTTCAATGTATAAAATAAATATATTTTTTCTTTTATTTCTCTTTTTAAATCGTATATTTATTTTCCAATATTTAATAATAATATGTACTATATTTTAAAAAATATAGAGTCATCCAAATATGATGCCTAGATTTGTGTTTTATTAAAAAGAAACATGTGTATAGAATGGTGTATAGGGAAACAAGTGTATAGTTTCTTTATAATAAAACTAAAAAAAACTAGGCATCAATATATTTATTTTATTCTCATAAAAAATATTGATTGAATGCAAAAAAACATAACGATTTTATTTTTTTATACAAATTTATTTTTTCCTCATTAACTCAATTTCGTAAAGAGAAATAAATGAAAATTTGAAAGTTTGAGATCGGGTGAATATAAAGAATTAGTAAGAATTTTTCAATCAAGATTAATCTGTAAAATGAGAATATGTACGATATCGTCCTTTAGGTTTTTTTTGGGGGGGGAGAGGGTATATTCATAAACATATTACTATCTCATGCACGTTGAAAAATAAGACCTTTCTGTTTCTCAAATTTGAATTTTTGGTATGAAATGCTTTATTCAATTTAGTCAATCGAAAGCAATAAGTATCTTATTAATAATTTCACTCGGATTTGAAAGTTTAAAATACACCATGTTCCTGACATCACTAATAACACAACATCACTCTATTTTAATACATTTTGGCCTTTACAATCGTCAATTTAATTTCATGTTTTGGTAATCAATGACCATTTTTCAGTATACTATATTACTAAAAAACTCATTTTTTACTTCACAATCATTTCAAAAATGGTTTATTTATTAGATGAGAAAGCAAAGTCATGACAATTGTAAATCTATCTATCGATTTTTTGTAGTATCCAAATATCAAGTTTTGAAACCGTATTATTTTTTTAAGTAATCCAAAATGTTAAACGATGAACATTGAGTCTATTTACTAATTCTTGTGAAGTTGTTCGAGGATTTTCAATTAACATCTGTTTTCGAATATCATCAACAACTATTGAAAATCTTTCATAACAAGATTTATCGCTTAAGTCAAAATCACCAGAAGAAAATTTTTAAACCAAACCTACACGTACATTCTATAACTGCATAACTTCAAAAATTATTGATATATTTCTAGAACAACTTGCATCGCTAACACATTTGAAACTCACAAAACATTATCAAGATAAATACACTTTATCAGACACCATTTCTTCACTATATATAAATTAAACTAATAGTGTGTTTCTTAATGCATAAAACCATGAATATTCCACAAATGATGATTCATTACAAAATAATGTTTATTATATAAGTAAGATTCAATAATGGTATTACAACGCCCATTTTACCTAATCCGGATAAAACTGAATAGACTTGCCACCAACCTAACTAATAAATAAATATATATATATATATATATATATATATATATATTGGTGTGTGTGTGTGTGTGTGTGTGTATAAAGTGTTTTTAAGCGTGATAGAACCTTAAACTGAATATAAATTCTACTTATATATATATATATATATATATACACAAATATATATATATATATATATATATATATATATATATATATATATATATATATATATATGTATGTGTGTGTGTCATGCCATATGGATAAGCAGTTTATTTATAATTCAATAAAGTCGTTAGAACTTTAAATTGAATATTTATTAAAAATAAATATAATCTATTATAAATAAATAAATAAATATTATATTTATTATCAATTAAATATTTTTTTAATTTAACGAGTTCATTGAATTATATCAATAAATTGCTTATGTTTCCTATATGGCAATGACTTATATACGTTAGTATATGTATACATACATACATATATATATATATATATATAATATATAATTTCATTTAAAAATTAAATAACAAAAAGCTCGTAATTAAAAAAAATGATATTTAGAGTTTCAACATTTTTAAATCTATATAATTAAATGATAATCATTTTTTAAAAAATATACTAAAGTAACTTCAGTTAATTTAATAAATTTCAATTAAAATAACCATCATATAGACATTTATATATTAAACAATGTCACAACTATAAAGTTAGACGCAACAATGTAAATTTTTTATTACGTGACGTGCTTGTGGTTTAGAATCCTCGTTCAACTTTATGTTAAGTTTAACTCTTGACGTTTCTGCAAAGTTTCAACGTACACATATATCCCATTAAAAAAAATAACTACTACTATTAAAACTATAGATAGTTTTGTAAATTATCATTATATCATTGATTTAATAAATTATTATTTAAATTATAGAAAAAAAACAGTTATATACATACATATTTATATATATATATATATATATATATATATATATATATATATTATATATAATTTCATTTCAAAAAATGTATATCTAAAAGTCTCAGCTCGTATATTAAAAAATATATATTTATAGTATATATATTTTATAAATCTATATATTAAATATAATCATCCATACAAATAAAAATATACTAAAGTACCTTCAGTTAATTTAATAAATTTCAATTAAAATAACCATCATATAGACATTTATATATTAAACAATGTCACAACTATAAAGTTAGACGCAACAATATATATATTTTTATATATTTGACGTGCTTGTGGTATTAAAATCATCGTTCCATACAAATTAATATTGTTAAGTTTAACTCTTGACGTTTCTGCAAAGTTTCAAGCAATAAATTTTATATTATTTTATATACATATATATACCATTAAAAAAAATAACTACTACGACCAAAACTATAGAGAGTTTTGTAAATTATCATTATGTCATTGATTTAATAAATTATGATTTAAATAATAGAAAAAATATAGTTATATATATATATATATATATATATATAGATATATATATATATATATATAAATATATATATATAAATAATATAAAGAAATATAACTATTTTTAATGCATATATGTCAGTACTTAGGTCCAATTAATGGCATATTATTGTTTGATTTTTTTAAATTCGTTCATATTCATTTCGATAACAATACTATCATCTAAAATGTAGGTATTGAAATATTTTGAAAGATGTCAAAGAATAAATCACACCGATGATGCAGATTTTCAGTTGTAATAAGCTGTCAAAATACGGATAATTGAATCAAGACGAACAAATATTAACTGCTGAATAATTTAATAAACATAGTTTTGTTGAATTTACAATAGAAATTTATTATGTACATAACTTAATAATACTAATTAACGTATTGTTTAACTATACAAATTTTGTTCTAATTAATAATTAAAATAGTTTTGTGATTTCTCTTTTAAACTGAACTTTCCTTTATGTACTTTTATATATATATATATATATATATATATATAATATATATATATATATATATATATATATATATATATATATATATATATGAAAGTCAGAACTTTGAGAGCTGGAGCAGATGTTTATTTTTTACCTCATGACATTTCAACTCAGTAATTTTGTAAATTATTCATTAACACCTAGAAATTGTAAAATTAAAAATCAAATTGTTCTAAAAACTTACGTACTTTTTAACAATGCATATATTATAGTATTAAAGTCAATTTTACTCTTCATGATACAGCAGTGCCTGTAAGATTACGAAATGCTAAATGTGAGGCCAATATTGCTTCTGTTAGTGAACATTTCCAAATTAAACTGGAGATCACGTTACAGTAAATGGAGCGCGTTACCAAATCATTATTAATGATTTTTTTTTTCAAAAATGATTGAAAATGGTTTTCACAATATGTGGTTTCAATAAAACAGTGATACGTGTCATATATCTACGGAAACAATAGACTTATTTGAAACAAAATGTCATTAAGAAATGGAAATCAACACCAAGATGATTTGCAGATTTTCAGGTTTGTAATCATTGGTTTAGCTGTCAAAATACGGATAATAAACCTGAATCAAGACTACAATTATCTGAAAGAGTGATTAAAAATTGGACTAAACTAATGCTTTAAGTCAAGCAAAATCGTGTTGGTCATATGAGTGAAATTGTGTTCCATCATTAATACCATAGAATATATTTAAAAATTAAAAAAAAAAACAATTAATTAAATACTGTTTGTTTTATTTTTCTTATCTGAGATGCCACTGTCCTTGGGAAAATCGGAATGTAGGCTAGCTGTGGGGCTTTTAACCAGGCATTATCAACTTAGATAACAGCTTATTCTTAATAAAACTGAATGAAATTACTCTTTGCAGTTGGTGTGGAGAGGAAGATGAAACTGCTTTCTTTGTCTTTGCAATTGTTCAATATTTTTATATGCTAAGAAAAAGTATCTTAGCTCAGATAAAATACAGCTAAGGGACATTTAAATAATCTATCTACGGCAGTTGATAACTGGTATAAGATCTATCAAATTGCTATAGACTTATTAAACAAGGAAATAGCACAATGAACCCAATTATGGTCTAAGTGCTGAAAGGCTTCACTGAGAAAAAATATTTTTATAAATAAGTAAAATAAGCATATAGGTTGTACTATTTCCCTAAAAGTTTCATCTCTGGCAACTATTGTAATCAGAAAAAATATCTAACATCTAGTTTTAAAACTCTTTTTCGCTTATAAAAAAAATGTCTACTATTAATTCAGACTTTTCGATTATCTGTATATATATATATATATATATATATATATATATATATATATATCAGGTTGTCATACACACGGTTAACACATAACTTTTTGTAAATATATATATATATATATATATATATATATATATATATATATATATATATACAGGGTTTTTTTAAACCCCCAATAATCAATGGCAATGGAGAAGTTACGCTAAAGTTAGTTCCAACATAATGCAACAATGATGCAGCCATGGTGGCAGTCATAGACATTGAAACTTTTTTAACCAATAGTGATTGATAGTTTTGACATTTCAACTCAGATCCAAGGTTAATTGTGCGGGAGCTAGCATAAAGACTCGAAATGCACGGTGAAGTTGTTCATAAATACTTAAAAAATGGGAAAAATATCAACTTGCGACAAATGGGTGCTTCATAAATTATCCAAGCAGGATCTTACGCAGCCTATATCATTATTGATACAATGCGAGTCAAGAGCCGGAAATACATCTCACAAAAGATCATCAAGTACATTATATCTCAAGAAGATCATATGTGGGACGTAATTTATTTTGAATTATTGTATTATGGGCAGACAATCACAACAGACGTGTATTGTGTACAGTTAAATCGTTTGAAAGAGTCTGTAGCCATAAAAAGACCAGCACTTTTAAATCGAAAAAGGGTAATTATACACCAAGATAAAGCTCGCTCTCGCCTTTCAAAAAAAAAAAAACAATTGAAAAATAAATAAATTTACTTGGGAACTTCTATCTCATTTACCCTATTTCCGGATATAGCACCAAGTGATTATCATCTATTTAGATCTCTACAACATTTTTTAAATGGAAAAATTTACCGAATGAAAGAAGACATAAAAAATGATATTGAACAATTTATTGGTTCTAAAAATCCAATATTTTTTGAAATGGGTATTAAAAAATTAATTGACACATGAAGAAAGGTTGTAAAGAATGAAGGAGAATATATAATTGATAAAAATGTTGCGAGTTTTATATTTTCCTTTTCTAAAACTATTCGCAGAAAACACAAAGACTTAAATAACAACCTAATATATATATATATATATATATATATATATATATATATATATATATATATATAATTTAAATTTCTATATTCAATAAAATACTACATTTAATATTTATCCCAGATAAATATATAAAGTAATACAAAGCAAATACACGCTTACACTGGCATAAAAAACGTGATAGGAAATAAAAATGTAATTGAATTTTACCAAACAGTGACTTATTTTCTATGAAAATTGAAAATCGTATTTCAATATCTGATATAAAAAACTCGTTTCGAAATGTATATTTTTAAAAAGTTCAAATAATAAAAATCTTTAATGACATTTATAATGACTCGTTTATTTAGGATTTGAATATAACACATTGTTGATTTTCGAGTGAATATTTTATATGCTATTATTTGTTTGATACATATTTGTTATTTCTATTTGATTGATACTGAATAAAAATTGTTTTAACACTTCACATTTATGAATAATTTTCATCGAAAATTGACACTCGACTACACTTTATCAAACATTTTTTTTTAATAAAAAAAATGAAATAATTTCAACACAAAAAATATAGCTCGTTATTTTTAAACTTGATTAAAATTAAATATCTATTTACATTGAAGAAATCGTATCTACTAATATATATATATATATATATATATATATATATATATATATATATATATATATATATATATATATATATATATATATATATATATATATATATATATATATATATATATATATATATATACCGAACGAAAGAATTAAGTTAACAAACATATATATATTAGCTATAGACACTGACTCTTTACAGTGGTTAGCATCACCGCGTGTCATGCGGGAGATTGCGTTCGATTCCCAGTCGGAGAGTCCCTCGTTTTCAAGTCGAGGGTTGAGCATGAAGGCCGACAACCTCATCTTGTAAAAAAATAACTGTCGAGAAGGGAGTAAACCCCGAATAAAAAAATCTTCACCAATCCGCCTGGTCAGCGTGGTGAATATGACCAAATACCAATGAATGTTAGCATTCATTGTGGCTTTCGTCCAGTAGTGGACTGATGTGGGCGTTATGATGATGATGATGATGATATATATATATATATATGCACTTTATGCATTACATATTTATTCGTATTTGAAAACATAAAAATATTTTTTATACATTATTGATTCTTATAAAAACCAGAATTTTACTTATGTGTATTTAATCTTAAAATTCAAAAATACAATAAAATTCATTGTAAACCATTTTAATTACAGTAACATTTCGATGATAATTGCCGTAGATATAAAAACGAATTAATTAAGTTTCTCATTTATATTTATTGATTTTTTCCAATCATATCTAATTTAAGAGGGTTGTTTGGTAAGTATAGTAAAAAAGTAAGCAAAAATTAATTAAAAAAATTAATTTAATTAATTAAATTAAACAATAAATAAATTTCCCATACTTATGAAACGAACATTGTAATAACGAATTAAGCAATAACAACATACTCTATAATGTTAACTGTGGAAAAAAATTAACCGTAGCAGTAAATTAGAAAAACATAAAATGTATATATATAGAAAGAGAGAGAGAGAGAGAGAGAATTAATAAATTCCAAATAACACAAAAAATACATATCAATAATGAAAATAAACGAGTAAATTCGAAAGAAAAACAAAGTTACAAAAGTTATATCAAGAATGAAAACTTTAAAATAGAAATTAATCACTCATATAAATAAGACAACAAAACCACCGATGGGCAAAATTTATTATTAACTGGGAATTTGTAAATATAAAAAGACCCAAAGAGAGATCTATAAATAGATGTTATAAAGACATGTTAAAATTCGTCGGTGTGAAAAAGAAGAAAAAGGTATTAGATCACTGAATATGGATAATTTTGAAAGTAACTTTTATCCAGTGATGGATAGATTGAAGCTAACTAACAATTATACGAGATGTGATCAAAAAATAAGATGAATTTTTATTTTTTTCAAAGAATATTTATTTATTCATCAATTTTTATTTTGTCCCCTTCAAAGTAATCCCCCTCGGATATAATGCACTTGTGCCAACGCTTTTTCCAATCCTCAAAGCATTTCAAAAAATCATTTTTTGTGATCTTGTTCAGCTCCTCTTTCGATGCCGTCTTTATTTCCTCAATCGTTGCAAAACGCCGTCATTTCATGGGCCTCTTCAGTTTCGGGAACAAGAAGAAGTCACAGGGGGCCAGGTCTGGGGAATACGGTGCCTGCGGCATCATTAGTGTGTTGGTTTTAGCCAAAAATTCACGCACAAGCAACGATGTGTGAGCAGGGGCGTTATCATGGTGCAAAAGCCAATTTTTGTTCTTCCACAAATTCGGACGTTTCTGGCGGATTGCTTTGAGCAAATTGCGCATAACTTGCAGGTAATATTCCTTATTTACTGTTCTACCCTATGGCAAGAACTCATGATGCACCACGCCCCTGCAATCAAAGAAAACTGTAAGCAAAACCTTCACATTTGATCGAACTTGGCGTATTTTTTGGTCTTGGTGAGCCGGAATGCCGCCACTGGGACGATGGAGTCTGAGTTTCGAAGTCATAACCGTATACCCATGTGTCGTCACCTGTTATGACCCTGTCGAGTAAATCTGGGTCGTCGTTGAAATCATTCAATAGCTAAATGGGCGATGCTCATGCGACGGTTCTTTTGGTCGAAATTGAGCAATTTCGGAACAAACTTCGCTGACACACGTCTCATGTCTAAAACACCCGTTAAAATTGATTGGCACGAACCAAACGAGACGCCAATATCATCATCAATTTCTCTAATGGTAATTCGACGACTCCCCAACACTATTTTCTTCACTTCTTCAACGTTCTCATCAGTTGTTGACGTGCTGGGGCGTCCAGAACGAGGTTCATCGTTGGTGTCTTCTCGGCCTTCTTGGAAGAGTTTATACCACTTGTAAACATTTTTTTGGCTTAAAGTGGACCCATCGTATGCCATTTTCAAAATTTCAAGTGTTTTGGAGCACTTGATTCCATTTTTCACACAAAATTTAATGCAAACTCTTTGATCCATGATTTTCGACAGCGGAAAATCGTGGAGCCTGCAAAACACTTCTAACTTTTATGCCTCTCACCAACAAACTAAACATACTACATAGCTGAAATTTGGAACATATATTCGAGACGAGTGTACCAACATAACCAAATAAAAAAATCGAAGATCGAACGGATGTAGCCCGCTAAATTTCAAAATTCACCTTACTTTTTGATCACACCTCGTATATATATATATATATATATATATATATATATATATATATATATACACATATAAAGTGAAAAATAAATAATCTAAACATGTTTTCAAAAATTGTATAGTTGTTGAAAAGATTATTTTTCTACAGAAGAAATATATTTTGATTAATCAATAATAAAAATCATAAATATCAACTAAAAAAAATATTTTTTAATCAAAGATTGGATATTTTGTAAACATATCATATAATTTAGTACTGAATATAATTAATATTTTTATCAATAAAAACACTTACATTCTATATTTATCTTAATGAAAAAAATAGAATTATGTAAAAAAGTCCTGTAATTTAAATTAATAATATATTATTTTTCATAAAAATTAATTCATATTTTTCAAAATTTCTGAATAATAAATAATATATATATATATATATAGAGAGAGAGAGAGAGAGAGAGAGAGAGAGAAAGGGGGAAGACAATGTGACATTCAGTAAAATTAAAACTGATATTTTAAATTATTATACTTTTAAAAGTTATAAATTTATTATAAAACTGTTTTAAAACAATAACTAATTTTAATGTAAAAATAACATAACCTTTTTAAAATAGCATTACTTATGAGTATTCTACTCAATTAAAGATATAATAATTAACTCATTAAAAAACTTACTGAATTTAAAATTCATCTCGCTAAAATGTTTCAGTACAGAATTTTATAGAAGCACATTTATAAATTTTAAATGCTAATATTGATTTGTTACTGTTTTTCCAACTTTATTCATAATTGAACAATCAACTGTCCTCTCGCAAAAAGGTAGAATTTAAATAACTGCAAACGTGATCTGTCAAATAAAGAACAATACTTTGTTCAAAAGTCTTATCAATGTTGTATAATACAACCGAGACGTTCTTTACTTTTTCATCACATTATATGCAAGTAATTTTAAATTTTAAAATAATTTAAAGATTAATGATATTAGTTTAAGTTTCGTTCAAATAAAATAATTTTCACTGATAAAATCTTCATTGATAATTTCGTATTAAACAAGGTCCTTTGATAAGTATGGTAAATGTATTTATTGGTTAATTAAATTAATTAATTAATTAATTTAATTTAATTTTTCAATTTAGTTTTTCTTACTTTTTTACCATACTTATCAAACGACCCTCGTAAAAGATAAATCGAATAAGATAAATTGAATGCACTGAAAAGATTCTCTTCAAAAGAAAATTGTCAATTACCCCAGATTCTCTAATTTAAATTTAGTAAAATCAAATAACTATAAATACAGTTCCATTTGTACAATATAAATATATATATATATATATATATATATATATGTGTGTGTGTGTGTGTGTGTGTGTGTGTATCAGTGAAATTTCTCATAACCACGAGAACAAGGAAGATATCAAAAGGATTAACCACAATGAATCACATTTCAGTAATAAACTAATTGAATTAATAATTTCAGCGAATTTTGAAAGTTGACATCGCACATATCCCTACCTCATATTTCTACAATTATCCCACCAACATTACAGCATCACTGTATTTTAGTGGAATCCGGTCGTTGAACCTACTCCTTTAATAAGCTATCGAAAAGTTCATTCAAATTTCAGTTCGAATCACAAGTCACGACGCAATTAACACAAACATTTAACAATTATGAATTAATTACACTTTAAGCAACGAAATCAATTATATCAACACAAAATCTACAATTACGATTCTAATAAACTAAAAATTTAACTAAACCTGCGATACTATTGTATAGGGTTTTTCAATAAAAATGTCAGAATTTTGACAGCTGGTGACAGCCATGTTTGAATTTTTTTAATCTCATTTTGACATTTCAATTCAGTATAGTTTGAAAAATTATCATGGAACGTTAAACACTTTAACAACGCTTAGAAATTGTAAAAACTCACTATAAAAATCAATATTCGGTTCATAAAACTTATTGTGCACTTCGTGAAACTTACGGTCAACTCTAAATAAATAAAATTACAAAATTTGAAGTGAAAGTATCCACAAGTCATTGAACAAAGATTACTACATTCACAAAAGTAACTATCTGGTTGTGTCATCTAACCATTTTTTTTCAAAAGTGAATCTGGAGATCACGTTTCAGTAAATGGAGTGCCTTAATGTATCATGAATAATGATTTTTTTTCCAAAAAAGATTGAAAATGGTTTGCACGATATATGATTTTAATAAGACGGTGCTATGTGCCATACATCTACAGAAATAATAGAGTTATTGAAACAAAATTTTAATGAATCCAGTATTTCACGAAATGGACCCATCAATTGGCCATCAAGATTATGTGATCTAACTCAATTACATTATTTTCTGTGAAGTTATGTAAAATCATTGGTATATGCTGATAAACCACAAGTAACAGAAGCACTAAAAATAAACACTGAAGTGTAATTCCTGAAATTGGACCACAATTATGTGAAAGGGTAATTAAAAATTAGACTAAACGAATGTACTATATCAAGCAAAGTCGTGGTAGTTATATAAGTGAAATTGTATTTCATCATTAATGCCATAGAATATGCTTAGAAATAAAAATAAATAAATAACTAATTAATTAAAAACTTTTTATTTCCATTTAAATTTCTGAAGCACTTTTTGAAAAATCTTATATAACGACCATATCTTCTCATAAACACTATCTTTCTTACAACAATATTTTATAAAACTCATTTTTCATCTTCTGTCACAATTCGTATCAAAAATGATTCATTTATATAATGAGAAAGC
>CP092089.1:10720125-10737625 GCA_029203775.1 Neoneuromus ignobilis | reverse complement strand
TCTAGCCAAGAAGTCTGTTTGAAAATCTTTTTTTCATTTTTAAAAATTTTAATAGCATAAAAGTTGTACTTCAGTAATTTTCGGAAAACTTCCGGAAAGTTTGAAAACGAAATTTCTCTATTTCTTTAACTAAATATAAAATAGTTCTATTGCAAAATTAATGTCATTTATTTACTCTAAACGTGAACGATTATCTCTGAAGATTAACAACCGCAATTACATACTGATGTGAAAATTTCAACACACACACATCACTCTGCAGCAATCGTCATTAATCTTCGAAGGTAATCGTTTACGATCGAAGTAAATTAATTACAACAATTTGTAGGTGTAAGTATTATATATATATATATATATATATATATATATATATATATACAGTGTGTGAACAAAAATACGTGTGAGTCATTGTTATAGAAAGAAATCAATCAAAGTTGAGAATGCAATTGATTGCTTCTCAGCTGTTTTTTCGTGCAATAAATATCAATTTCAGGGTATTACCGTTTTATTAAAAAATGAAAATGGCTTGCATTTTTCAATTTTTTCTTGACAAGTTAATATTAAAGTGTGAAAAAATAGGTGTGATTTTAAACTTCTTGAATTTTATAAAAGAATTAAATATAGTTTCTCTCTAAACTTTTTTTAATGTGAAGTAAATTATTAAACTTTTCCTTTATTGCAAATTAGAAAATGTAATTTAAAATTTTAGAATTTTTTTTTAAAAAAAAAGATCGTCAAGAACACTGCTAACTTGAAAAGCGTCATATGATTTTAAACTTAAGAAAGAAAGGCAAAACATAAAGAAATTGTCGAAATAATGAATTGCTCCCAAAATATAGTAACAAATGCTTTCAAATGGCATCCACAGGTTGAGTGTCTCAGACGAAAGTGGAAAATTACTGAAGATATGGAGCGAACAATTGTAAAATTGGTTAAAAAAATCCATTTGCTACTTCAAAAGTAATAAAAAAGATTTGAAACTGGAAGTAACAACATCAGCTATTAGAAAAAAATTAATTAAAAACAAGATTCAAGCCAATCCCTGTAAAGTGCCCTTGCTAATTAAAAAACGTGTTTTAATTGTTTGATATTTGCACGAGAGCATTGCAACTGGCCTGTGACAAAGTGGAAAAAGATTCTGTGGAGTGACGAAGCAAAATTAATTTATTTGGATCTGATTGTGACAAGCAATACGTTAGTAGGCCGCAAAATCAAGAATTACTTCCAAAGTACATAGTAAAGACCGTCAAACATGGATCCTGCAAAATAATGATATGGACATGTTTTTCTTATAGTGACATGGGTCCATTTTTTTGGATTGAGGACATTATAAATGCTCAAAAATATGTTGATGTATTATGTAATACCATGTTGTCTTATGCGAAGTTTAAAATTCCGCTTAGATGGGTGCAACAACAAGACAAAGATCCGAAACACATCTAAGTTGGCAAAATTATGATTTGATAACCACAAACCTGACCAGTGTAGTCATCTGGCCTAAATCCGATAGAGAATTTATAGAGCGACGTTAAGCTGACCATTTCAAACAAAAAAATTAAAAATAAAGATGAATTATGGGCAGCAGTTGAAAAGGCTTAGAAAGCTACCCCTATCAACCGATGCCAAGCCTTAGTCGACTCAATGTCTCAACGTTGTGCTGCAGTCATACAAAATAAGGGATATTCCACCAAATATTAATAATTTTTTTACTTTTTGTCATTTTTTTAAAAAAAAACATGTTTTTTGATATAACACACCTATATGTTCACACTTTAATATTCACTTGTCAAGAACTAATTAAAAATGCAAGTCATCTTCATTTTTTAATGAAACGGTAATACCCTGAAATTAACATTTATTACACGATAAACAGCAGAGAAGCATAGCAGTTTGAGAATATTAATTGCATTCCCAACTTCGATTGATTTTTTTCTATAACAGACTCACCTATTTTTGTTCGCACCACTGTATATAAATATATATATATATATATATATAATACTGATAGTACTTTTAAAAAGTTTAGTATATATTTATAAATTTTTTTTCTCAATAAAAAAAACAATTTTCGGTACAAAATAACACAAAAAAAACCTAATATTTAATATATATGTATATATACAACTACATCTGTGATTATCTTACTTTCAGAGTATTATTTTTCACGTTCAAAAACATCCTCAATACCCAGCCTTCAGACAATGTGTTACATTCGGATTCTTCACTTCAATGACACAAGAGGCTGCTTATAACCTATTCTGCGTAATAGCAATGTACTTTGTACCTCTTTTGGTAATATGTTGTACATACACCGCTATATTATGGGAGATTTCAAATAAATCACGGGAGACTAGAGGTAAGTCAATGTCCTTTCAAATTATTGACATATGTGTATATAAATGAAATGTTTTATATATATATATATATATATATATATGTACATATAACATATATATATATATATATATATATATATATATATATATATGCGAACATATAACATTTCATCTAAAAAACATTAAAATATATTTTACATATATTCAATATAATGTGTATTAAAAATAATTAGTAAAGTACAATATTATATTAATACGAATTCCATTTATACCTTAATCTATTCAGCAAATAATTATATACGAGGTTCGTTTGATAAGTATGGTAAAAAAGTAAAAAAAAACTAAATTGAAAAATTTAATTTAATTAATTAAATTAAACAATAATTAAATTTACCACACTTATCAAACGACTCTCGTATATATATAGAGAGAGAGAGAGAGAGAGTTTTCCAATAAAAAATCAGAACTTTGACAGCTGGTGACAACCATGTTTGAATTTTTTTCAAGCTCATTTTGACATTTTAACTCAGTATAGTTTTCATTAAAAATTATCATGTAAATTATATGAAAAATTGTCATGAAACGTTTAACTCTTCAACAACGCTTAGAAATTGTAAAAACTTAAATAGAGTTATTGAAACAAAAGTTTAATGAGTCTATAATTTCACAAAATGGATCCATTAATTGGCAACCAAAATCATGTGATCTAACTCCATTGAATTATTTTCTGTGGGGTTATGTGAAATCATTGGTTCGTGTTGATAAATCACAAATAACAGAAGCATTAAAAATAAACATTGAACGTGTTTGTGGCCCAATTCATGAAATTGGACCACAATTATGTAAAACAGTAACTAAAAATTGGACTAAACGAATTCATTATGTCAAGCAAAGTCGTGGTGATCAGTTGAGTGAAATTGTGTTCCATCATTAACACGTTCTGTGCCACGTGTACCACCAATGGTACACGTTAAACTTTTCATTGAGGTCGCGTGTACCACCGATGGTACACGCTGACATATTAGGGGTACCAGACGAAAATGTCGTTTTTTAAATAAAAAATCAACTTAAATATATATATATATATATATATATATATATATATATATATACATATATATCATCTAAAAAATGGAAATATAATTTATATATATATATATATATATATATATATATATATATATATATATATATTACCATATCCATTATTATTTATATATTCTCCATCGATAGCTACAATTTTCTTCCAGGGTTTTTCTAGTAATTTTAATAAACTAATTTGAAAAAATAAAAAATTTTTACATTTGGATCAAAAATAGACATCGAGACCCGTTTTATACTATCTTCGATATTCTTAAAATTTTATGTGGGATATAAAAGTGCTGCATTGATCTAAATAAATGGTAATCCGATGGAGCAAGACTTTGACAGCTGGTGAATATGTTTGGATGAATAATTACATTTTATCATTATATTCCATAAAATTTATCATGAGTAATTTAAGAAAAATTGTCATGAAAGATCTCGTATTATCGTGTTGTAAAAAATATGTTTCCTTATTGAATATTCTAGATCTATTTTACACGAATTGGATCTTTTAATCGTTCAAGCTGATCATGTGATAGAACTGCATTGAATTATTTTCTGGCCATATTTAAATCATAACACCACTGTAGAAATTTGAAAAATCACAAATAACAGAAGCATTAAAAATAAACATTGAACGTGTTTAGAATATAATACATAAAAGGACCACAATTATGTAAAAAATTTTCTTTTGAAATTTCGGGACTAAACGAATTCACGTCTTAAGCAAAGTCGTGGTGATCAGTTGATCGAAATTGTTTCCAAATTGATTTTTCTCGAAACGACGTTTTCTCAACGATGGCACGCTGCATAACGGACGAAAACAGTTTTTTTAAAAATCAATTTGAAATATATAATATATATTTTATTATTATATTTATATAATGAATAACGTAGGGGATATTTTAATAAATTGATTTATACAATTTTTATAAATAAAAACGTATATTTTTTATAAAATTAAAATTATATTTTTCCATCAATGCCAACTTTTTCCAAAATCAATATTTTTAAAATGCCATACGTGATAAACTCTTTTCATTGACATGAAGAATAGAGTGGAGACCCGTTTTCACTTCTTCCAATTCTTCAATTTTTGTGCGACAATTATGCTGCATTGATGCTAAATAAATGGTAATCCGATGAAAGGAGGTGAATTAGGTGGATCTAAATCATTCATTTCATATTTTTTCAATTTATTTTTAGTCAATATAGTATAATGTTAGATCAATAACGTATCAAAATATTTTTTCTTTCCAACTTTCCTTTCCATTCAAAAAAAAAAAAATCCCAAAAAAACGCTTTTTTTCGCGATTACAGTGGTGTTAGGCCTTAAGAATTTCATAATGAATAATTCCTTTACAATCCCACCATACAGACAAAAGGACCTTTTCGACTGTTAAGTTCGGTTTCGTCTTTGCCAATGGTACCTGTCCTTTAGAGCCACTGTTTTTTGCGACATTGGTTCGAGTACATAACCCACTTCTCATCCCCTGTCACAAGATGTTAAAGAAATTCTGAATTTTCCTCTAATTTTATTAATTCTTGGCACATTAGAACCCGTACAGATTTACTTTCATCACTTAAATGATGCGGTATCCATACACTCTGTTTATGAATCTTGCCAATAATTTTTAAATGTTCTTGCACACTAGACCAATAGTATCCGACTGTATCTTCTATTTGTTGAATAGATTTGGTCGG
Source organism: Neoneuromus ignobilis (assembly GCA_029203775.1). NCBI lineage: Eukaryota > Metazoa > Arthropoda > Insecta > Megaloptera > Corydalidae > Neoneuromus > Neoneuromus ignobilis. Next base: position 10,732,499 of record CP092089.1, on the reverse strand, counting down.
ATTTGCTTCAACTTCAATGTATAACACCTCATTGTCAACTTTCACTACCCTCTCACTTCGAGATTTATTTTTTAAGTCAAAATTTCCACTTCGAAATTATTTGAATCACCTCTAACATTGCCGAATAGTCAATATGTCCCCGTAAATATCCCAATTTTTTTTGTCGCAGTCGTTGCATTACTTTTTTGATGAAATTCGTATAACATGCAATTTCGTAAAAAAATATTATCCAGCACAATTCCTTCCATTTGAAATAGGGGGCAAAAAATGTAATTTCTTTTTAAAGTTGTGCTTTAGATGTCCATCAATCAATAGCAAAAGAAATACGTGTTAACAGATCGACAGCCGAAACACAACTGACCATTGAAAAGGACGATGTCAAAAAACTACATTTTCATCCGGTGCCCCTATTATTTATTTAATGCGCTAAAAACATATATTTTATAACAAACCCTACATATTTTATAAGCCACGTGTACCACGGATGGTACAACAATTTGATAACTACTCTATACAAGCTAATTACTTATGGATTGATGATATAATGAAATATCGTGTGATAATATATCAATCTTTAGTCAAAACAACAAATGGCCTGATAAAAAGTCGAGCAAAAACGGTTCGGCACGGATCGTGTTAATGACATAGAATATACTTAAAAATAAAAAAAAATAACTAATTAATTAAATACTTTTTGTTTTATTTTCACTTAAACTACTAAAGCGCTTATTAGAAAACCCTATATGTACATATATATATATATATATATATATATATATATATATATATATATATATATATATATATATATATATATATATATATATATATATATATATATATATATATATATATATATATATATATATATATATATATATATTATCAAAAAAGATTAATATACTTTTTTACAATTATTCCTTATTAAATAATAATTATAGTTGATACTGTAAATTATTCAGATATTTAAAATCTGTAGCAACGAAAAAAAAATTATATTTCCAATGAACAAATTTAATTTTATTGTACATTTATAAACAATTTCGAATTTCACTAAGTCAGTTTATAGAGTGAAATACATTTTCAAAAGCAATCATGTAGAAAATTAAAAGTTCATATTTCCCTTTAGGTAAAGGTATTCGCTTTAGGTAAAACTTGATAAGATATTTAAAATTGATTTCTTGTTATTCTTGTATATCAAATACAAAAGTTTATAAAAGTACGCTCCAATATAATTGCTTTTAAACATAGTTTTCTTTTCCTATATATATATATATATATATATATATATATATATATATATATATATATATATATATATATATATATGTCTTTAAAAAATGAATTTTACATCTTTTTGTTATTCATTCATAAACATCAATTGAATGTTTCATCCAGATAAAAAAATAACATTTTAAATTTAGTGATATAAAAAGAATTCTTAGATTTGTTTTTTTTTTAAAATAAATAACTATCAAAATATATGAAATACCCATATACCTAATTTTATCTAATATTTTTATTTTTAATAATAATGGTAACAAAATATCAAATTAAAAAGTCAAAATGGTTAAAAACGATGTTAATTAATCAAAATTATAACTCTTATGTTATTTAAATCTTTTTAATTATAATAATATAAATTATTAAGGATATTTAAATTATAATTGAAGATGATTAACATTCTTTTTGTTTAAAACATTCTATATGAAATATATTCAATTTTATTTATATTACTTTTTCATATATCTTTATTTTTTATAGACAATTTCGTAAATTCCAATATTACTTGTACGTAACTTGTACTTTATTACTTGTACGTAAATTCCAATAAATCTTAAAATTGCAATTATAGGATCATCCAAATGCGACAGTTAGATTTGTGTTTTTTAAAAAAAAAAGACACTAAACACATATTTCACTATACACCACCCTATACACTTGTTTTTTTAATAAAACACAAATCTAGGCATTTCATTTGGATGACCCCATATTTTATAACGCGAGTACTCTAAATTAAATTTTAAAATTATTTATCTCATTTTTTTAAAATTTCATATTGAAATTCTTTGTTATAATTATAAATATTACATAAATCTACCAATATAGGAGAACAATATTTAAAACTATTTATTTTGATAATTTTATTAATAAAAATAATAATATTGAAATATATTCAACTACTCTCTAAATCTACAATATTTTAATAAATTAAAAAATTTTATTAAATACTAATAAATTTAAAAATTATTTAAATATTAATTACAATACTCGTAAATTGAATTATTTATTTTACAGAAAAAATTCATTATTTCCCTATATTTACATATTTATTTAAAATTCGAATCGTATAAGCATAAAAAAATATTTCAAACTAAATCAATTCAACAATAAACTTTCATTAAATAAATATATTGTGACAAATATTTTTCTAGAAAATAAAATAGAAAGCATGAACAACGATTTAAATGTTACATTTCAAATAAAATAACTCTACACAAACAAATACATTTATTTACAAATTTTATTTTCATGTTCTAATAAAAACAACTCCATTAACAGTAACTAAATTAATGCAAAAACAGTTTACAAATACTTGATTTCATTTATGTTTCATTCGGAAAATAAGTTGAAAATACTATCCGAACATTAATCATTACAAAAATAAAACTCTCGCTTTATTTTAATACAAATTCCAGATTAAAAAATATTGACATGTAATCTTAAAATAACATGTTTTTAATTCGCGTAATAATAACAAAAATAAAATAGACAATCTACTCGCGCTCTTTATCCATCTTTCTTTCTCTCTCTATCTTTATATATATATATATATATATATATATATATATATATATATATATATACATACGAGTGTGGTCCCAGAAGTACCCGACCCAACAAAGAAAACACAAAAATTTTGGAAAAAAATATATTTATTTTTCAACATAATCTCCTTTCAGCTCTATAGACTTTTCCCAGCGATGTTCAATAAGTTCGATACCCTTTTTATAATAAGAACTGTCTTGCTCCTCAAAATACCCATTAACTGCCCACATCACTTCTTCATCGTTGGTAAATCTTTGACCACTGAGCTATTTTTTCAAGTTTGGGAACAGAAAATAATCCGAGGGGGCTAAATCTGGCGAATACGGTGCATGAGGTAGCAATTCAAACTTTAATTCATTAATTTTGGCCATTGCAATAACGGATTTGTGAGCTGGTGCATTGTCTTGATGAAACAACACTTTCTTCTTAGCCAAATGCGCCCGTTTTTGCTTGATTTCTTCGCTCAAACGTTGCAATAAGTTCGCGTAATACTCGCCGTTGATAGTTTTTCCTTTTTCAAGATAGTCAATGAAAATTATCCCACGCGCATCTCAAAAAACCAACGCCATGACCTTGCTTGCAGATGAAACGGTCTTTGCCTTCTTTGGAGCCAGTTCTCCCTTTTCAGTCCATTGTTTTGATTGTTCTTTTGTCTCAGGTGTGAAGTGATGGACCCATGTTTCATCCATGGTTATGAAACGGCGCAAAAATTCTGCTTTGTTGCTATGAAACTTCGCTAAACACTCAATTGAAACATCTTCACGACACTGTTTTTGCTCGAGTGTGAGCAAACGCGGCACCCATTTTGCACACAACTTTCTCATGTCCAAATTTTCAGATAATATGCGATGTACCACACTTTTTTAAATGCCTACTATGTCTACTAGCTTGCGCACTTTCAGTCGACGATCATCCAGTACCGCTTTGTGGATTTTCTTCACCATTTCTGGAGTCGTCACCTCATTTGGTCGACCACTACGATGCTCGTCTTGGCAGCTCGTACGGCCTACCCAAAATTTCACTATTGTAAACGAAGGAGCAGACTCACCCAGAGTAGAATCCTGTTCAGTTTTTTTATTGGTTGGGCTGAGGCCTTTCAAATAAAAGTATTGTATCACGTAACAATGACAAATTTTCTCCATTTTCACAAATTCACTGAAAACGTTCATTATTGATGGCTGTCAAACAAATACTAAACAACGTGGCGTCCTCAAACTTGAAAAATATGCTTTATAGATTGTGTACTTTCTAATGCAGTGATATTTTTCAAACAACTACCGCCATCTCTAGGTCAGGCCGGGTACTTATGGGACTACCCTCGTGTATATATATATATATATATATATGTATATAATTATATATATATATATATATATATATATATATATATATATATATATATGTATATATAATTTTATATATATATATATATATATATATATAGTAAGGTTAATCAGAAAATTATATTTTTTTGGAAGAAAAATGTTTTTAAAAAAATATTTTTTTGTACGTAATCCCCATTATTACTTATGGCTATTCATTATACTTCATATAATATAGTAACTTGAATAAATAGTAAGATTCCAAAAAAAAAATCAAAATAAAATGGGTAAATAAATGTTTTTAATGCATATTAAGTATTTATAATTTCTAAATATTTTTCAGTTCTATTCAAATTATGTGACGCGCTTCATATAAAGATCCGGTTTTAATATGAGAAAAATTATGACTTATTTCACTAAATTATCTCATAGTTAGATATAGCAAGTTAATCAGTATCAGTTTCATTCAAAAGTCCTTCTATATTTTTCATGTAAATATAATTTATTCAATCAAAGCAAAAATATCGTATAAATTATGTTCACATTTATTTTTTTAATAACATTCAATATTTTATATTTTCACATTCAAACATCATTCGTCTTGTCGAAACCTTTAATGTAATTACAACAAGCAAAAGTACACAAAAAACGTCGTATATTTTTAATTTAAGATCAAAAGAAATTTTTTTTAAATATCTGACAAATATATTCAATTTTTTTATTTTTCTTTCAGTCAGTACTTGAATTCATTTTGAAGATATATTTATAAAATTAATTATTCTATTTATACTTATCATATATCTCTACGTTATTTACGGTTCTGTAATCAAAATTTTACCACAAAATTACATAAATACATACTCTCTCTCTTTCTCCATTTATATAAATACATACAAGAATGACCCAAAAACGACAACATTTCAAATATTTTATAAAATTGTGAATTCTAAAACCACTTTAAAAAATCTAAACGATATCTTAAGTGTAGAAAACGGGTGATATGTCAATATATTTATTAACTATACTGGAAAGTTCTGTCCGCTTCGCGCAGAATTATTTTAAACGCACAAAAAATGTTTTAATGAAAAGATACGACATACGAGTATTATTTTACCATTATATTTATTCATGTTCTTCAGCATACATTAAGTCCGGAAACTAACAACAGTTTCTCTTTTAAACTGCGGGCGCTTGTGGAATGTGATACATTTTTTTAAAGTTGGTACATCTGTCAATGACATCTGTGTCAAATTTCATGACGCTACACTCATTAGTAAATAATTTATAGTGGTTTTTGTTAGACATTGATTGCTGTTTACGGTTCTTTTTACGATGTCGAAATCAGTTCATCAAATAATTTGCATTAAATTTTGTGTTTCGAACCAAATAAACTTCACACAAACTTTGTAAATGTTAAGAAAGGCATACTCTGAATTTTTTTTATCTTGAACAAGAGTTTTTGAGTGACATAATGCATTCAAAGAGAGCCGTGAAGTCGTTGATCTGGACACCCATCGACATCAACTGACAAAGAACACGTCGCCTAAGTCAAGGCATTGGTGCTCAAAAATAGTCGTATGTCCTTCAAAAAGTTAGCAGCTGAGGTGGGAACCTCAAAAATACAATACCATATCATTTTGACTAAAAGATTAAACATGAAACGTATCGCTTCTCACATGATGCCAAGAACACTGAATTTATTCGTGAGTTCTTGACCAAAAACTCAACCAATATCGTTCCAAAATCTACGCATTCGCCTGATATAGCTCCGTGAAACTTTTCCCAAAACTCAAGTTGTTCCTCCAAGAGCATCGTTTTGAGTCAATTCAAGCCGTAGAAGAAAATTCGATACGTGAACTGAAGGCTTTACCACAAAACGTGTTCACGGGGGCGTTCGAATACTGAAATAAGCGTTGACATATATATGTTACTTCCAATTGAGAGTACTTTGAAGGCGAAAAAATAAATATTAATGAATAAATCATTTCTTATGAGTTTTATTTCAAAAGTTTCGATAATTTCCGGACAGAAGGTATGTCGTGACAATAAAGAAAGGCAAGTTTCGAGACGATTTTTTTCTTTAATTTATGCAAAACCCACCCACCTACCAACTTCTTTACCTTGTCGATTTGTTTCAAATGGTCCACTATTGTTGGAATAATAACGTCGAACCTTGCTGCTAATTCACGCATATTTTAAGATGTATCTGCTCTCACTATAGCTTTCAACTCATTATTATTCACCAGGGTCTTAAGTCACACATGTGTCTCATTTGCAAAAATGGAACTTTTCAAACTATCAACGCACTGTGCGTTTAATAGCCACATCGTCGCCAAATTCTTCGTTGATATTTCGAGCTGTCTGCGCTACATTAGTTCCACGAGGAAACTCATGTTCGAAAATAACATGATTTTTTTACTTACCCATGATTTCATAAAAATTGCTCTAAAAAAGTCAATTCTATAGATAATCATAAACCAAAACGTGCGTTTGAAAAAATTAGGGTGTATCTTCAATTTAAGAAAATAAAAAAACAAGAAATTTCAAAATGAAATGTCAGAGATATCGAATATCAAACTTAGTACTTAAAAAAATCAGACTTTTCATATTAAATGGCCTCATATTTTAATTTCATATATTAATAGGTTATTTAAAAATAAATTAAAAATATTACTGAATACACCTGAGTCTGTTTTTATGCAAGAGATACGTTCCGCAGAAAATTGCATTAAAAAAATTGCACAAAAAAAGACTTAAATTACATTGAAAAATTAGGGATACGTTCCGTAATTTTCAAAAACTGCATAAAACCAAAGCTACAAAGTGAAATTACTCTAAAATTCGCATAAGAAATAAAGAATGCTTAAAAAACGATTTCAAATATCTGCAAAAAAATTGATACAAAACAAAGCTTTTCACTTTATTTTTTTAATTGACTATTTAATTTTATTCAATGCGATATGTACATATGTGTAATTTATTTTAAAAAATTTCATACATATTTTAATTATTATCTCAATAATATCTGCACTGTTTAGAATAAAAATAAGAAAGAAAGTGAATAGCTGCACTGTTTTCAAGACGTAGGCCAAGCCTTTTTCCAACAGGCATTTAAAGTGTGTGGTTTTATTTGAGTAATAGCAAAAACAACATGATTTATAAAGTCAAAGATAGTTTTTTCCAAGCGTCAGTTACTGTTATTGACTCATTTTCTAGTTTATCCAATATAAATTGAAAAACGCGTTTAACGTAATATTGTTTAAAAAAATTTGGCAGCTTCTTCATCTGCCGATGCAATCGCGCCCGTAATCTTCACGTTATGCAGTGCATTCCTTTTTAAAAACCCGGTTAACCATCCTTTGCTAGTCGAAAATTCCTTATCAGTTTGAGAAGCGGAAGTCAATGGCTCTGATTCCTTCATTTGTTCATAAAACTGAAAAGCTTTTCGTTGAATTAAATAACCGCTTAAAGGAATTCTTAAAAAAATCATATAAAAAGATACTAAGAAGAAATATGAATCGCATAACTTCAAAATCGCATTAAAATAATCCGCACAAAAACAGACCCAGCTGTATATTTCAAATATATCCCAAAATAATACTATATGAAGAATAAAATATTCATAAAATAATACCAAGTTAGTTACTTTAATAAAAAATATATGAATGTAACAAATTCACATAAAAAACATTTTTTTTCATGTGATTGTTTCGCATCGAAAATAAAACTAACTCCAATCATTCTGTAATATCTACCAGTATTTTTACTGATATTTACATTGAAGAACGTATTTGAATATTCATATTCATATATTTTTACAGTAGAATAACTTACAATATTTGTACGGATTCTTTTTTTTGTCATGTATTTATAGATCATATTGTATTGTAATCACCCACAATACGCAAATATTTGATTAAAATTTGAATTTTTATAAAAATATCTCCATTGTACAAGATTTATTATAGATAAATATTTTCATTGTACATTTATTAACTATTACAGAAGAAAATATGCGACGAAAAACAGGAGCACCTTTATTTCTACGTCGATCTGATATGACTAACATTGAGAGGGCTCGGATTCGAACTCTGCGTATGACTGCCGCTATTGTTGCAGCGTTCGTGTTATGTTGGACACCGTACGTCGTTATGACTCTTTGGTAAGTGTTATTTTTGTATAATTGATAATAATAACGAAAATGTAATCAAATTCGATTTATTTTTAAATTTCGAAAAGATCAATTTCATGTTCTTTGTTTTTTTTTAAAAAAAAAAGGTTTGGATTTGATTGCGAAATTGACTTTTATATATACAAATTTTACTAAAAATTAATATAAAATAACTCTTATCTATTCCACACTATTTACAAAATTTAATAAATCAAAAAAAATGTTTTTTGTATTCTTTTCTGTGAAATCGTCCTGTAATAACTTTTATATTGAGACCATAGACCACTATTCTTTGTTGATATTGAAGTATGATATCAAAAAATAAAAGTGATCAAAAGGTATCATCAATAAACGATTTCATCAAAAAAGTTAAACTATTAAATATAATATTATTTTCATATGATTAAAAATATTTAAAAAAAAAACATAATTGAAAGACAGATTATAAACAATTTAAGGTAATTCATTAACATAAATTATTTAATCAAATCAACATCACAGAATTTTATAATTATATACCTTTTTCGTCAACATATATAAGGTTTTTCAATAAGAAAGTAAGAACGTTGATAGCTGGTAGTAGCCATGTTTGAATTTTTTTAAGCTCATTTTGACATTTCAACTCAGTATTGTTTAGAAAATTATCGTGGAATGTTAAACACTTCAACATCGCTTAGAAATTGTCAAAATTTTAATAGACTTATTGGAACAAATGTTTAATGAGTCCATTATTTCACGAAATGGACCCATCAATTGGCCACCAAAATCATGTAATCTAACTCCATTAGATTATTTTCTGCGAGGTTATGTGTAATCATTGGTTTATGCTAATAAACTACAAACAACAGAATTATTAAAAATAAATATTAAACGTGCAATTCATGAAATTGGACCATAATAATATGAAAAAATGACTAAAAATTGGACTAAACGAATGCACTATATCAAACGATGTCGTGGTGGTCATATAAGTGAAATAGTATTCCATCATTAATGCCATAGAGAATATGTTTAAAAATAAAAAAAAATAACTAATTAATTAAATACTTTTTGTTTTATTTCTATTTAAACTTCTGAAGCGCGTATTGAAAACCACTATTCAAATTACAAATATAATTCTTTGTGTCTGTATAATTTTGTATAATGATTTTATAATAATGATAACATATTCTTAAAAAAACATAACCATAAAAAATTAAACAAACAAATTGTGGGATCTCGATATAAATGACTCAATTGTGTCATTTATTAATCAAATAAAAATAAAAAAAATATAAAATATAATAATTTAATACATCAAACAAACATAATTAAAAAAATCTAATTTTAATTGAATAAAATATATTAATAAAATAAAAAAAAGATAATAATAATAATAATGTATTTTTTATAATATAATAATTGTTTTGAAAAATGTAAATTACCTTCATGATAAACATCTAAATTTAATTCAATTTCAACTAAAAATGTAAAACACTATCTAGTTTCTTCACGTTTAATATAATTTAAAAGCACAGGTGCTGTGAACGCAGAAACAATTAAGAATATATTACTAGAGCTTACTTCGACAATATTCTTCTCCTCAACAGGAAGTACACTTACACCTCCACTTTAGATATTGAAAACGTACATCTATTTTATCGTATTTCTCATTAAAATATAATTCATACGTAACTGGTCTATATAAATGAAAAGAAAAGGAGAAATATTTTCATATATCTTATTTCAAAAGATCATTATATATATATATATATATATATATATATATATATATATATATATATATATAAAGTGATCTGAAAATTTCGTGTCGTTTTATTATTGTTCAGTGAAATTTGTCATATCAAACACGCGACCCGTAAGACCCTAGAATACAGCCCGAACCCGAAACTTGAAATTGATTTTACTAAAATAATAACATGGAATTTTAAAATATATAAAATACAGTTTTAAAACATTAGAAATTATAAAAGTAAAAGTTGTTCACATTTGAGGTTAGGAAGTAATTTATCAATAAAATACAGTTTTTGAAGAGAAAAATTCAGAGTTTTTAGTATAAATGTAAAGTAGAAACATGAAAATTATGAATGGAATACAATGTCAGCCTATTTTTCCCTGATAACGTACAGATACAGAAGACTCAACAATGTATAAGAAGAAACAAATAGATATGAAGACATATAACGAGCTAAGGGGGCATATCATACGTCCCTAAATACGTTAAAGAAAAGAAGTACAAAATTATCAGAAGACAAAGAACAACAAAAACTGAAAAAAAACAATGTCAGCCAAATGACCTCCTCTACCACGTCGGTAGACGTTCACTCTTTTGTTAAAATTTTGAAGCACGCTTTGCAATAAATGAGGCTGTATTTCAGTTATAGCTGCATAAGTTTCATCCTTTAGTCCTTGAATCGTTGCTGATTTATTGGCATAAATTGTATCTTTTAAATAACTCCATAAGAAGAATTCTAATGGTGTTAAATCACAAGATTTAGGCAAACAATTAACATCACCATTACGAGAAATTAAACGTCCGTTTAATTTGGTTGTGAGTAAATCGATTTCCGCACAAGTTTTATAGATTGTGTACAAACTGAATAATAAAAATGTATATTTCCTTAATAATGTTAACAATTTATTTAAAGAAAGAACAATGTTGAAATTTCTGAAAAAAAACATATATAAAGTGTATAATAAAAATACTGTAGTCAAAAAACTTACAAAAATTGATTTGCTAAATTTATATTGAAAAATTCAGTCTTGAAAATTCATTCTCGAAAGATCATCCAATGTCGATTACAATAAAATTCTCATGAAAGTAACAAAACACACAAACACAAGCATTTATTAAACCATGCACTATATTGAAAAACCAAAATCAACAGTGCTTCCAAAAGTTTGGTATTGTGAATCTACATATGAACCGTTAAATTAGAAAGTGGAATAATTCCATTTTTGGAAAAAATGAGTTAATGACAGTTTTGGGTAGACATAGATATCCTTTTTTATATTTATAATAACACAGTCAATGGTGTACAATATACCCATAAATTAATCAAATGACATCTTCTATATAATTTTATTGTAAAAACGTTAAATTAAAAAAGTGGCATAACTCCATTTATTCATATATTGAGATAAAGGTTTGTGTTTGAATTCAACGAAAAATCGACTGAAATATTTTTAGTTATATTATATAAAAATTTATAAACAAACAATAATTGTTTATTTATAAATTTTCTAAAAAAATTAAAAAAATCATAATTTCAAAATGCAATGTTTTTAGTTATAACTAAAAATAAATATATTTAATAAAAAAAGATGAAATCAAAAGGTTTAAAAAATTACATTTTGAAATTGATAATTTTTTTGAAAACTTTTTGAAAAATTTCTTTAAAAAGTATTTTGAAAATTTTTATATAATATAACTAAAAATATTTCAAAATCGATTTTTCATCTAATTCAAACGCAAACCTTTATCTCAATGTATTAATAAATGGACTTATTCCGCTAAAAAAAAATTGCTCAATTTGTTAAAAATGAAAGTGGAATAACTACATTTGTACCTAAAAAATCGGTTATTTTCCCTAACAATTTTATTAATTATTTTTACATAATAAAATTTAACAAGTTTATAGTTTTAAAAACATAACCCGGATTTAATAACGTTTGCCAATATTTTTTAATTCATTCAAACGCAAACCTTTAAATATCTCAATATATGAATACATGGAGTTATTCCACTTTCAATTTTAACGGTTCATATATGACCTGTTGGTGTCTAACCTTTCTGAAAAAAAGTTGATAGAGAGAATATCGCGATATGTTACGTTACTCTATCAAAAAATAACTAACCCATTTCTTAAACGTTTATTTATAAGATAATGAGAAATAGATTCTACATATATAATAATGTAGAAAGAAAAAAAATGATTTAAACCTGAATAGCCTGCATACACTATTATAAAAACTGAATTAAATACAAAAAAAGTAATACTTTGCATTTAGTGAAATCTTAAGGCATAATTTGATTAATACTCATTGCATCG
>CP092089.1:10702625-10712625 GCA_029203775.1 Neoneuromus ignobilis | reverse complement strand
TTTAATTAGAATAAAATATTCGTTGAATAAATTATAAAGAAAATAAATAAAGATTATTAATCATTTGAAGAAGAAAAAAACATTCAAAAATAAAATCAAATATTACATTATATTAATTAATAATGTAAAATAACATTTTAATGGCATTTACTCAGGTGACATTTTTACTTTCTCAAATATTAAAATAAAACGAAATAAAGAACAAAGATTTGAAAAAACAGACAAAAATTCATAAAATATAACTACAACAATTACAACTAAATATTTTTTTTTATTATTTTTCTAAGCAAAAAAATAAAAATATAACATAACATCAAATATAAAGACTTTGAAACATAATACAGTTTAATAAAAATTGAAAAATATTTAATTGGTAAATTATTAAAAGCATAAAAACAAATATACGTGTGTTAAAAATACTTTAAAACTAAAATTAAATACTCCTAGTTATGATATTTTTAATTTCTCAATTATTCCAATAATGTAATCACTAATCAATCATTCAAAAATACTCATCAATAAATAACTAAAAGAATTAACATAAAATAGAATGTTATTATTTTTCATATTTTTCCAATCTGAAAATATAAATGAAGTAATACAGAAATTATAACGATTATAAAACATAATTCAATTCTTTATAAGAATATAACGTTCATTAAATAAACAAAAAAATACAAACAGTACATTTCTTTTAAAAATCACTGAAACTAAAATTAAATATTTCATTCTGTTTATAAATGAAAATATATATCAATATATTTTCCATATACTTATGTATAAAAATAAAAAATGGATAGTATATATCGAAATAACTAAACGAATTTAAACAGCATAATGAAGCATAGAAATGTATGTCATGAATAGCAAAAAAGATATAAATAAAACGAATACAAACCCAAGCTAGTGTTACATACGATACATATAATATCAGATATAAACAATTTTAAATGAACCTTGACGGGATATATTACAAGAAGGAAATAACACCGATATACAACAAAAATGATTAAATGAAATTCAAGAAATATAAAAATTTTCAGAATGACGGTAATGAATAATTGTAACAAAAATGTCAAAAGTTTTTGTAAAAATAATACCTATACATAAATCAGTGAAAACATTTTAGATTTAATTTATTGTATTTACATACATATATTACAAATACGAGACAAACTATCAATTGTAACCTCTACGTTTTATACGGTTTGCCCCAAAAGTACTAAAATTATTATTAGATAGGATTTTCCAATAAGCGCTTCAGAAGTTTAAATGGCAATAAAACAAAAAGTGTTTAATCAATTAGTTATTTATTTTTAAGCATATTTTATGGCATTAATAATGGAACGCAATTTCATTCATATGACCATCACGACTTCACTAGACATAGTACATTCGTTTAGTCCAATTTTTGGTCACTATTTCACATAATTGTGGTCCAATTTCATGAATTACACGTCCAATGTTTATTTTTAATGTATCTGTTGTTTGTGGTTTATCAGCAATAACCAATGATTTCATATAACCTCATAGAAAATAATTCAATGGAGTTAAGGGGGTATTCTAGTCTAGAATTTCGAAAAAATCGATTTTTTGCATATTTTCAAAGTTTAGGCCTTTAAGAATATATCCCTAAGAGGATTTTTCGAAATTCGAATTATTTTCGGAATTATAGCTATTTTTGTGACGCGCCAACCAATCCGGTCTGACCGGAACGAATCAACTTTAAACGCATTTTTCTCGAAATTACTTTTTTTGACACGGTTGACGTGATATCTCAAATTCTAATGGACCGATTTACTTTAAATTTGGTTCAGAGCTTCTCAATATAACAGTAATTGCCTCTGCCTAGGATTTTTTGAAAATTTTGTTTTTTACTATTTTTAAAAAATTCCGAAAGTTGAAAAAAATAGGATAAAAAAATGACTGTTTTTTCACACTGCCGCCATTTTGCGAAAAAAAAATTTTAATTTTCCTAGGCGGGGATACTACTACAACCTTCTTTTTCAATAATTTCAAAAAAAATTTTGTTTCATATGACCGGAAGGGTTAGAACCACGTCAACCAGGAGACACCTTTTTTTTGAGCCCCCACTTTTCCAGCCTGCACCTTTTTCAATTTTGAATTTTTATTTTTAATAATACTTTTTTATACTCTTAAAATGTCAATAAATAACTGATAAAAAATGGATAGTAAAAATATTTGTTTTTTTTATAGCGCCCGAAAAACACCTAAAATTCGTGCGTCTAGACTAGAATACCTCCTTAAATCACATGATCTTGGTAGCCATTTGATGTGTCCATTTCGTGAAATAATAGACTCATTAAACTTTTATTTCAATAAGTCTATTGAAGTTTTTACAATTTATAAGCGTTGTTGAGTGTTTAACATTCCACGATAATTTATCAAATTAAACTGAGTTGAAATGTTAAGTGAGTTTAAACAAAATTCAAATATGGCTGCCACCAGCTGTCAAAGTTCTGACATTCTTATTGAAAAACTCTATACATATGGTATTAATAACAAAGTCTTTCAAAATAAAGTGTTTTTTTATTAACAATTCATTTATAATTATATTAAGTTTGGTTCAAATTCAACACACTTGTCATTACTTATAATCTTAAATGTGACAATACGTTTTTTACACTTATCAAAAAAATATTATGGATCAAAATGCAAATTCAAAGAAAACATTGGAACTTTGGTGAAGAAGATTTATCATCTACAACAACAATTGACGAGTGATGCATAAAGTTTAAAAAAGACAGAACGGTTTTCATTCGATCAAAAGGAAAAAAACTGTGGAAAAATTGCATAAATTATTTAAAATTATTGTATCTCTGTAAAAATAATTAAGAAAATAACTGGAATTAGTAAACTGTATTTTAATCAAAAATTTTTAACGAGTCTCTACATGATTTTTCTGCACAGATCCATCATTCTTATTCATCTACCCTATTCGTTTAACTTAGTACACTGCAACTATTTCATATTTCTAAAATTTAACACGGAGCTAAATAAAAACAATTCAGCAGCATTTCAGAGATCTCGAAAGATTTCGGCCAATGCCATTACAGTCATTGCAAAAAAAGATTACTAAACATGATTCTAAAAGTTGTATAATCGCTGGAAAAATTATATTTCTTCAAAAGAAATGTATTTAGAATAATCAATAATAAAAATTTTAAATGTCATACATATCAAATGAAAAATGTGTTTTCAATCAAATTTCTGATACTTTTGAAATAGACGGTATGTATTCAATAAAAGCAAATAATAACCTAAAAAATACTTTTATTAAAAAAAATTCTTAGCAATGTAACAATACAAATTATTTTATGAATATTTTATATAAATAGAATGAATTCAATTTTCATACTTTTATAAATAATTTATTTTAAAAAATTATATTCAAGAATTTTTTTTTCTCTCTGATATACGCTTTATATATATATATATATATATATATATATATATATATATATATAATAAATTTCACAAAAGAGTAAAGTTCTTCAAAGAATCTGATTAACTGTAAATGTTCCAATTCTTTAAAAAAGACGTCAGAACATACAAACACAAAACATTACATGAATGAAACTTATCGCTACGCAAATAATAATTATATATATATATATATATATATATGTGTGTGTGTGTGTGTGTGTGTGTATAAAATACGGATAAAAGTGTGTGAGTATATTTATGATATTATGAATGAAGGTGAATGTGCTTTTAATGAAAAACAGCCAAACTTGTATACATTTGCAAATAAGTTAGAGGTGTATATATATGTATGTATGTTTATGTATATATATATATATATATATATATATATATATATATATATATATATAGACATACTCAAATAAGTTTGAAAGGTTTAGACATACATTTACTCGCATATTATCACTTACTATCCTTTACTATCCTTCAATGTCATGGCCACGTATATAAACATGCTTTATTATCTAATTCTAACAACTCAATTGAATTCTAATTATGTACATAAATGGTAATCAGGCAAATAGATTTCTATACATTCCTATCAAATTGGATAAACAAATACCAATGATTAATTTAATCATATTGTTCTATAGCGTTCAAAGATCAACAAACGCTAAATATACTTGAAACTGTCATAAACATCAAAATATATAGATGAATAACAAACAATGAACTTAGAACACTGTATGTATGTGAATAGTATATATTCGTTTGTGTACATATTTGTGAAGATATATGAATGCGCACAACTGAATGTTTACACAAATTTATAATTACATATATATATATATATATATATATATATATATATATATATATATATATATATATATATATAACACAGCTGGGTCTATTTTATGCGAATTTTTTTAATGCGATTTTGAAGTTATGCGGTTCATATTTCTTCTTAATATCTCTTTATGTAATTTTTTTTAAAGAATTCCTTTAAGCGGTTATTTAATTCAACGAAAAACTCTTCAGTTTTATGAACAAATGAAGGAATCAGAGCCATTTACTTCCGCTTCTCAAACTGATAAGGAATTTTCGGCTAGCAAAGGATGGTTAATGCCTTGAGTGACAATGATATTGCAATAAGTTTAGATACCGTAGAAGATTTAGAAAAAAATAATGAAACAGAAATAGAACCTGTTTCCTTCACTGCAAAAATGATTCTAGAAGGTCTTCAACTTTGTAATCAATTGGAAAATCATTTTCTTGTTAATGACACGAATTTAGAATGAGCTTTTAAATTCCAACGACAGCTAAATAATTGTATATCGTCTGAATATCGCGAGCTCATAAACAATTAGTAAAATCATCGTCTCAAAGTTTAATCACCGATTCTTACATTGTCGCCAGAAAAATTAACACTGAACGAAACAGAAGTCGATGCTAATTCTGTTTGTGTTTCCTCTAGTGACGAACCTGATTTTACATCAGTTCACAAACGAACCCGGATATTTTCAAATAGCATATTTTTAAATATGTATGAAAAATGTAAAATAAATTACACATATGTAGATATTGCTTTGAATTAAATTAAATAGTTAATTAAAAAATAAGTAAAAAAGCTGTTTTGTATCAATTTTATTCAGATATTTAAAATTTTTTTTAGACATTCTTTATTTCCTGATTTTTTATGCGAATTTTAGAGTAATTTTACTTTATTGCCATGGTTTTATGCGATTTTTGAAAATTACGGAACGTATCTCTAATTTTTCAATGTAAGTTAAGTCTTATTTTGTGCGATTTTTTTAAATACGGTTTTCTGCGGAACGTATCCCGCATAAAAACACACCCAGGTGTATATATATATATATATATATATATATATATATATATATATATATATATATATATATATATATATATATATATATATATATATATATATATATATATATATATATATATATATATACGTAAATGTGCCTGTATGTATGTATGTGTGTTTGTATATATATATATATATATATATATAGAGAGAGAGAGAGAGAGAGATGCGGGAGGGGACTACTTTGAAGGGGATCGCAGCGATGTACCTTAATTTTTAAATATACTCGATTTTTTAATTTTGTCACATTACTTAATTGTCTGACCTCGTATATTTTTGTACATGTCATTATATAATTAAAAACCAACATATGTTTTTAAAAAATAATATTTAAGTTTTCTATATATATAGCAACAAAATCTTAAATAATTCAAAGTGACTCGCCCCGTAAATCTAGTGTTAATGTATGTTTATTCGTATACTATATCATTTCACTATCAAAATTTCTTAATTAGCACATGACTGTCATATTCAAGCCACGTGTACCGAAAACGGTACACGTGGAGTCTATTAATGGTAAAAATATCAATTGGCCTGAACGGTAAGTTCAGTGTATACCGAAAATAATACACGTGGCAAAGAGCTTTTTAATAATCTCATACGGTAACAATAAATTGCACAAGCAATAATATTACATGTAAAAGGATATTTCTGTACATAAAGTGGTCCATTAGACATTGTAATAAGTAAATCATCCCTACGCCAAACCTTTAAAATCCGCTCTATATTTAAACAAACTATACTACCCTCTCGTATTTCACAATAATGTAATGATAAAATGAAGTAAACCTTGACCTTTAGAAACATCACACACGAGATATTTTATGACATCAAACTGTATTATCAAATTTAGACTTGATTCAATAATGAGAAATGCAGATATCAAATAAAATTTTAATTAGTAACTTTTCTGATAAAATCTCATACAAATATTCTCTCTCTCTCTCTCTCTATATATATATATATAGGTGCTTTTTTAAGCGTGATAGGAAAATAAATTGAATTCCTATCGAAAATTCTATGTAATCTAAACACACACATCACACACATATATAGGATTATCTAAATCTGACACCTAGATTTATATTTTATTTAAAAAAACAATGTTTATAGGTGGTGTAGAGAGAAACATGTGTATAGTTTCTTTTTAATAAAACACAAATCTAGACGTCGTATTTAGATGGTCCGGTATATTTAGATAATGTAAATCATTTATAAGTATATAATCGAAAAATTCTTTCATTTTCAAACATTATTCTACTATTCATAAAAAATGGTGTGTGTACCAGAAGTGAAACTTCTTTGCCGTAAAGTAATAATAAATTGAAATAAAAGATAGTTCTTCGACATGTTCATCAAACAGCAAACTTTGAGGCACATTTTGTTCACCAGGTGCTATATACCTAAATACTGATCCTCATTCCACAATACGGTATGTTGTTGGGTAGTGAGACTATCTTCAACATGTATATGTTCACTGATATTTTCTTGAGGAATTTCGTTATGAATTTGATCGTCGTTGAAGAAAGAATTATCAATTTTAATATTATATGTTGTATAAAATGGAGATGGTACCAAAAATTGTAGCCAAGCTTTTATCATACGTTTATTAACTTATCAAAGCTTAAAGTTTATTAACTTAAATCAAGCTAAACCATGCATATAGCTTGATTTCTGAATTTTTTACATTTGATATGAACATTTATCAATGGTCATCAACAATGTTCCTTGAAAGGTGTTTAACCATCGTGTCAACTGAGACAGATATATTGATAATTTGTACATAAATACCATATATAAAATAAGAGGGCGTGAGACGAGCTGTAATACGCCGTGAATACTATATGCGTGTATCTAGTGTGAAGAGACCTATCGCTTTGCAATAGTAATCAGATGTTAAAACGGTGCTCATGCGTGATGGGCCTCACTACCCCTCTACCCTATGCTCTATGTAAACTTGATTTCTCCCCGCTTTTTTCTGTTGAATTTCGTGGCTGTGATTCGGTACATAACTTCCGTTACATGTAAACATTTTACCCCAACGCCGCTAAAAAAGTTTCACTTCAATAAAGACTATTTGTATTTCGAAACATTTCAAATAAAATTCTACATAGAATTAAACTTTTCTTGGAATCAAATGGTATGTAATTTTTTATATGATTTCATTTAATATAATTTTAACAAAAAATTAAGATTTATTCAATTATTATGTTTTAAATTCTTCTGTTTGCATTACTTTTATAAGTCGTTATAAATATTTGGATATATCTTTTGTTATATTATATTACTGTTTTTTTTTTTGTGTGTAACATCAAAACTCTTGCAAGTTATGTTAAATATTATATAATATTAAAAATGATATTATTTACTTTAATACAGCCAAATTACTCACCCCAATATCACAAGATTATACAAATATTTAATAATAGCTTTTAGTTCACTTTATTTACTACTGAACATTTCAATGGCTATACCATTATATTAAAAACATTATATTATAAAATCCATTAACATTTTTACAAAATTTTGTAACATTTTGATAAATGATTTATTTGATTCAAAATGAATTTACTGTAATAAAAACTGTTTGTTAAGGACAGATAGAACTTTCGATAGGTATATTTGTCAAATCAGTTGTCAGTATGCGCGTTATAAATGATATTTGGATTCAGTATACTTTGGCAAATTATTATGAAACGTTTTATATTTGAGAAACGTTTCCAAGTTGTAGAAATTTATTTCAAAAAACAGTCTTCTGTTCGCCAAACTTATAGAGCACAAAATTTTGTTCAGTGATGAGATCAATTTTTGGCTTAACGAATGCGTTAATAAACAAAATTGCCTTATTTGGAGGAAAACAAATCCTAAAATGATTTACGAGAGCTCATTACATTCAGAAAAATACACCGTATGATACAAACTGCACGCTAGTGGCATCGTCGAACCTTTTTTCTTTCGAAATAAAGCCGGAGAGCGCGTAACCATCAATGATGTACTTTACAGAACGATGATCACTGGTTATTTGTTTCCAAATCTGCATAACATCGATCTAGAAGAGATGTGGTTTCAATAGGATGGCGCCACATGCCATACTTCGAGTTATTGAAACAAAAATTCGGCAATAACGTTATCTCCAAAAATGGACTTATGAATTGGCCTTCACGATCATGTGATTCGACACCTCTGGATTATTTTATTTAGGGTATGTAAAGTCTCTGGTTTATTCTGATAAACCAGCAACGGTTAAGGCATTAGAAGCCAACATAACTCGCGTTATTGCGGAAATAAAGCCCCAATTGCTTGAAAAAGTGACCCGAAATTGAACTGGCAGAATTCGGTATGTCAGAGGTAGCCGTGGTACACATATACCCGAAATAATTTTTAAATATTATTACCATAAAATTATCCTACTATTTTCTACTAAATTTAACATTTGTAGTAGGAAAATAATTACAATTAAGAAAACGTGCAATCCACTGTCCAACATCATAAAGTTTCTAATTATATTTTCAGTACTAAATGTTATATACAAACTTTTAATAGGTACTGTCTAGCATTTGATATAATATTTACGTTATATTCATGTTCCTCTAATAAAAGTTATGAAAATGAAAAAATTCTTATTATTCTTAAATGAAACAACATTAATGAAATAATAAAAAATTAGTAAAAATGTACGATTTACACCAAAGTATTATAAGCGTTATTAAAATTTTTATGCGTCTTACAGTATTTTTTTCAAATACTTACTTAAATTATATATATATATATATATATATACATATATATATATATATATATATATATATATATATATATATATATATATATATATATATATATATATATATATATAAATGTATATATATATATATATATATATATATATGTGTATATATATATATATATATATATATATATATATAAGTTATTCCATTTTCATAGAAAAAACTATAAGATAAATTATTTTTTTAAAAAAATACAATATTATTAATGTACGATTTCAAACAAAAAAATTTCTTAAAATAAAATTCTTTATCATTTTTTTTATTTTAGTTTACAAAGCACATATAAAAATAGAAAAATAAACATCACAGACACGAAAATATATTTTCAATATGTCGATTTATTGGTGGATAAAAAAGTTTTTATGTATCTAGTAGTACTTGTGAATTTTGGTTTAAAACATTTCAAAGTAGCAATTTTGATGTGAAGAATAAAAAACGTCCTCGATAAAAATCTTTAATTTTGAATTATATTTATTATTGGATGCAAATTTATCTCACTTAACTATTGACTTTAAAAAACGTTAAAAATTAATCAATTGACTATTTTTCGATGTTTATTAATCATAGAAATAAAAAAAGTAAAGAAAAAAATTCGTGTGATTATAAAATACACAATAGATATAAATGTGTGCTGATGAATTACCTGAATAGAACTTACTATTCTTTTAAAAACATTTACATTTCGTTACATTCCAATTAAAGAAATATTTTTTTTGTATTAAATTGTCACTGGTGACAAAAAGTGGAGGGTCATCCAAATGCGACGCCTAGATTTGTGTTTTATTAAACAAAAAGAAACTATACACGTATTTCCCTATATACATGTTTCTTTTTAATAAAACACAAATCTAAGCGTCACATTTAGATGACC
>CP092089.1:10675125-10700125 GCA_029203775.1 Neoneuromus ignobilis | reverse complement strand
AATGACCTAATAAATATAATATATATTTTGTCTAAAATGTTCTAATATCATAATTAAATATTTAAAAACATATACGTATATAAATCGTATAATTGCAAATTTTAAATGAACCTTGACGAGATATATTATAAGAAGGAAATAACACCGATATGCAACAAAAATGATTAAATGAAATTCAAGAAATTTAAAAATTTTCAGAATGACGGTAATGAATAATTGTAACAAAAATGTCGAAAGTTTTTGTAAAAATAATGTCTATAAATAAATCAGTGAAAATATTTTAGATTTAATTTATTGTATTTACACACATATATTACATATACGAAACCAACTATCAATTGTAATCTCTACGTTTTATACGATTTGCCCCAAAAGTACTAAAATTATTATTACATAGGATTTTCCAATAAGCGCTTCAGAAGTTTAAATGGCAATAAAACAAAAAGTGTTTAATCAATTAGTTATTTATTTTTAAGCATATTTAATACCATTAATGATGAAACGCAATTTCACTCATATGACCACCACGATTTCACTTGACATAGTACATTCATTTAGTCCAATTTTTAATCACTCTTTCACATAATTGTAGTCCAATTACATGAATTACACGTTAAATGTTTATTTTTAATATATCTGTTGTTTGTGGTTTATCATCAAAAACCAATGATTTCACATAACCTCACAAAAAATAATCCAATGAAGTGAGATCACATGATTTTGGTAGCTATTTTGTGAAATAATAGAATCATTAAACGCTTGTTTCAATAAGTCTACTGAAGTGTTTACAATTTCTAAGCGTTGTTGAAGTGTTTAACGTTCCACTATGTTAAATAATGTCACTATGTAAAATACTGTCATGAGATAATTAACGGTAATCAAATAAAAAAGTAATAACTAACTAAAATGCAATGAACGTACACGAACAAAATTCGTTCAAGTTTATAGTATCTGTACCCATATAATTATAATTAAGTTTAATTTAACACAATTACGTACAGTTAGAAAACCTTCCACCATAAATCGATATTAGGAAAGCACAATAATCGTTTATACTAAAATTCTAATACCATACATATACATATATATATATATATATATATATATATATATATATATATCCGTCCTTCAATTTACACGGAGTATCCGTTCTACGTGGATTTGTTTTACGCGAATGAAAATCGCGTAAATGCAGTCTGTTAGTACAATAGAAAACATATTGGAAATAAAAGCTAGTAAAGTTGTAGAAACACATTTTTATTTCACAAAGTTTAACAAAAAAATAATGACGTTTTAGAAAACAAAAGTAGATAAATTTTATTCGATGTCACTATCACTACTGTAATTCAAAACATTCAACCTTTTATATATTTATATCGTGTTTATATACGTTCAAGTAAGAATGTACGTCACTCTGATATATAATAAATTCCAGGAAAAATTACATAAAATGATATCTATCTGACCGCGTATAAAAAGTCCCGCGTAAATAGTGGTATAATTTGCCGAGTAAAAAAAAACTCGCGTAAAAATTGTCTCACGTAAATTGAGGGGCAGATTTATTTATAAATATATATATATATATATATATATATATATATATATATATATATATATAGGTCTTCTAATGAAATTATATTAATATTTGAAGTGCAATTTCACTAAACATCATTAATTTTAATTCATTTCAAGTACTAAAAATATTTAATTATTAAGTATTCATTAAAACGATGATCGTATCTTACAGCAATTATAAATTAATATTATATTACAAAGAGCACAATTAAAACACATACACATACCTATTTTCTCTTGATAAATGTACAACTTAATTATAAAACTATGTATTAACGTATATTTGAAAGAAATTAATTTCGTAGCGTTTGAAGTGCGTCTGAAAAATACCGAGCACTAAATCTATCACATTTAATTAACAGAAGTCTAGAAAACAAGTAACGTTTTATATATATATATATATATATATATATATATATATATATATTGTATATATATATATATATTAGTGGAAATATATATATATTCGGAAAGTTTGTGAAATAAAATGAAAGCACAATTTTTTAGTCAAAATCATATATTTTTTTCTACATCTCTTTTGAACTTAGCATATTTAGTCTAACGCTCTTCAAACGCTTTCATTCCTTTAATAAAATAAATTTTGTCCAAACTCCAAAAATAAATAAAAATTTATTTACGACTTAAGTCACTTCAATATTTAATAAAAAAAATTCCACTCATCAATTTCAAAAGATTTGAAAATAGGAAAAGTCACAGATGTGTCAAATCTGGCGAATACAGTGCATGCCAAATAATAATGTACAATCGTAATTCATGTAAGTTTATAATCGTAATTGTCGACTTGTACGATGGTACTTTGTCCTTGTAGAACAAGATGGTTTTCTTTACCAAATGAGACGTTTTGGCTTTAATTTTGTCATTAAAATGATCCCATAACGATGCATAATATAAAGTGTCCAAATTTGAGGTTAGGAAGCGATACGAGTATGTCAATAAATAGTTTTTTTTTTATAAAAAAAATCATGTTTATTGATTTCAATGTAAAGTAGAAACTGAAAAATTATGAATGGAATACAATATCAGCCAAATGGCTTCTTCTACCAAGTCAGTAAACGTCTACTCTTTTGCCGAAATTTTGAAGCACACTTTGCAATAAATGAGGTTATATTTCAGCTATATCTGCACGAATTTCATTCTTTAGTTCTTGAATCGTTGTTGGTTTATTGGTATAAAACTTATCTTTGAAATAACCCCATAGGAAGAAGTTTAAAGGTGTTAAATCGCAAAATCAAAGCGGCCTATTAGCATTACCATTACGAGAAATTAAACGTTCACTGAATTTGTTAAACAAATGTTAAATAATGACAGTTCAATATTTGACATTTCATCAAATAATGGCCAACTTTCTTCTTAACCTCAAATTCGAACAGCCGAACTAGCCTATTATTGTTTTCTCTTTTTCTAAATAATTAATGAGAATTATTTCATGAAAATCAAAAAAAACTATAACCTTTTCGATTGATAGAACCGTCTTTGTCTTCTTTGTGGCTAATTCACGGCGTGGTGTTCATTCTTTTAACTAACGTTTTATCTCTAGTGTTTAATGATGAATTCATGTTTCATCAAAAATGCAAAAAAATACTTTTCTTTACACTTAAACGTGTTTAAACAGTGCTAAGAAATGACCATTTGAACTTGATTTTAATCGATTATCAACAAAAGAAACGCGGCATTCATCGTGAAGTAAACTTTCTCATGTCAAACTGTTCATTTAAAATTCAATGTGTATATAAAAAATGCCTATTATCTCTACTATCTCTCTCAACTTTAATCGGTGATCGTTCACTACGATTCCATTAACTTTTCAAACAGTTTTTTCATCGGTAGCTGTTCTTATTCTTCCTGAACTTGGTGTGTCTTGTACGCTTATACGACCATATTTAAATGTAGTAACCTAATTTGTAACTATTACATATGACAGAGCAGATTCACTATAACCTCCACCTAATTCGGTATTCATACATTTTGCGTTTAATCTTTTCAAAAAAAAAATATATCACTGCACGATATTAGAACTTTTCCATAATTAAAAATAACTTAAACTTGTTCAATCTGATTGATTGTCACAACTATACTATAGTAAATGTCACTTAAAATCATACAGATAGATATTTAAGAAACTTTTGATTATTACACACACCTTTAATGTAGGGTCAACCAGAATGACGCCTAAATTTGTGTTTTATTTAAAAGAAACTATACACATATTTTTCTATACACCATCCTATATACATGCTTCTTTTTAATAAAATTCAAATCTAAGCGTCACATTTGGTTTATTCTCGTAGACATACACTCCCATACCATAACGTGACCGCTCTTATGTTTGACTGTAGAATGTAAATGTTTTAAAAACATTTCTGTATTTGGTTTCTGCCATACATTAATTCTCCCATTGAATCCAAATAAATTCTTTCGTCCGTAAATAAAACATCTTTCCAATAATCAAAACTCTTATTAACATGTTCCCAAACGAAGCTTAACCTTTTGTTGCGATTAGCTAGATTTATGAAAGGTTTATTCGTGGCAATACGAGCATGAAACACATTTTTATTTAGTATATTGCGAATTGTTTGGGAGCTTAATTTTTTTTTTTAGATACTTTTTAACTTCTAAAGTCAATTTTGGAGCGCTAATTTTTGAATTTTCTTTAATTTTTCGTAGAATCCAACGCTCGTCATGGCCATTAAAAATCTTGCGGAGACTCTTTTTTACTTTATTGTCAACACTTTGACCATTTTTTAATCTTTTTATTGCAGATTGTATTGTAGCGTGGTTTTTATTAACTATTTTCCCAATTTCCCGTAGTTTTTCCATTTTTGTAATGAAAAATCAGTAGCTTTCGCTCGTTCGTCGATGATTGTCTCCTTTGTCTACTCAAAGTGAAAATCCAATTCATATTTTTTACAAAATTATTATAAACGACTTAACAATAGGTTTTTTTATAACCAAAGTGACCAAACACATATTTGAAGAGTGTACTGTCTTAACACAGCAGTTTTCAAGCGAGAATAATTCGTTGTATGAATTTCATTTTGATGTATTTTTTGTTCATTTTTCAGAAATGATTACTTTTTCTAGAGTAGAAGTATTAATTTACGATTGAAATTTTCAAGCACAATAGAAATAACCTTAATAAAGAAATTGAGCAAAAAAAAGAAAGAAAATTGTTATTATATTAAAATATATGTGTAAAATTATTGGAAACATAACTCTGTATGAGTTTCACTTTGACCCACTGTACGAGTATATATGATTTGGATAATTAATTCTTGTAACCACATGTTTGTATTTGGCAAATTTAAATCCTATACAATTAAACGACTCAATATTAGAATACATTTATAAAGAATAATTTATATTAAACCTAAAATCCAATTAAAATCGTTCTTGAGACGAAGTATTTAATCCGATCGTAATAGTTTACAATTTATAGTTTAGTTTACAACTATAACGCTATCAAGGTACTAAATTAAAACAATACTCGCTACAAAGATTCCAAAGTGGAATATTAAGTAATATTGCATTGAAAATATTATAGAACATGTACGCGTTTATGTAACCTGCAGCGAACGACTCTTAAATTGAATTTTATTTAGAACGAACATTTACATTGCTGTTACGTTTCTATGGGAACGTCGTATATTAAGTCAATTTATGACAATGAAATTGAGCTTCCGTAAACAACCAAACGAAATCCTCTTAATGTAACAATTACAAATATATATTGTCGACTGTCCCATTACGCAATTAATTAATTATTAACGAACAGTATGGTTGATCTTTGAATATATGTATACTGTATTCTTTCATTTATGCAAACTGATACGTGTGCTCTAATTAAATATCAAGAATTATCAATATTTGTTACTGAATTAAACGCTATTGTGTTATTATACAATATTTAATTAATATATATAAATAATAAAATATTTTCATAAACAAATAATAAATAATATATCATATTCGATTAAAATGTGTGTTACACATAATTTTTCTCGAGTTTTATAATGTACTATAGGATGGCCCAACTAAAACTGAAGGTTTAAGTATAAATTTACTTGTTTACTATCATTTATTATTCTGTACTATCCTTTAGTCTCATTTGGATCAATTTATATTATTATGCATCAAATATACGAATGTGTTTTATAAAAAAAAATCACAGTACACTATTTTATATATATTCTACTGAAAATTATTTTCATAATTTATAACAAAATCAACAAATCGAACCTTTTGAAATTAAAAAATTAAGATATATATATATATATATATACGAGGTCAGACAATTAAGTAATGCGACTGATTTTTTTTCTCGGTCTGTGGTAACACTGCGAACCTGTAACTCCGCCACCGTAATAGCAGATCCCTACTCTCTCGATTGAGACCTTGACCACCCTCGTACGATCATTTCTTCGCCAGCTGTTTAGTGTTTTGTAACAACGCGCGAGTAGTGCATGACACGAAAATGGAACAGAGAAATTTATTACTGGTTATTACTGGTGATAAAAGTTATTACTAAAAAAAAAAAAAGTTATTACTGGTGATGAAAGTTGGTTCTTTCAATATGACCCCGAAACTAAACGACAAAGCCAACAGTGGCTGTCCCCTGGAGCACCAAGGCCAAAGAAGGCGAGAATGAGCAAGTCCAAAGTGAAAACCATGTTGATTTGCTTCTTCGACAGCAAAGGGGTGGTTCACAAAGAGTTCGTACCACCTAGACAAACCGTAAATCAAGTATTGTTATTATACAATTTTTAATTAATATATATAAATAATAATAAATATCTACCGCAATGTGCTCGAAAAATTACGAAAAAGGGTGCTCAGAGTGCGTCCAGAGATCGCGAAGACTTGGGTTCTGCATCACGACAATGCTCCCTGTCACAGTGCGTTCAGTGTCTCTCAGTTTTTGTCGTCTAAAGGCATCGCAACGTTACCACAACCGCCCTATTCACCGGACATGTCACCCTGCGATTTTTTCCTATTCCCCCATATGAAAAAAATCGTCAAAGGTCGACATTTTGACTCCGTTGAAGATATCCAAGAATCTGTGACGAGGATACTCGGAGAGGTCTCACAAGAAGTGTTCCAGAATTGTTACGAAAACTGGAAAACTCGCTGGAATAAGTGTATAGATGCGGGAGGGGACTACTTTGAAGGGGATCGCAGCGATGTACCTTAATTTTTAAATATACTCGATTTTTGAATTTTGTCGCATTACTTAATTGTCTGACCTCGTATATATATATATATATTTACAGTGAGTCAAAGTGAAACTCATACAGAGTGATGTTTCCAATAATTTTACACATATATTTTCATATAATACCAATTTTCTTAATTTTTTTTTTTACTTAATTTCTTTATTAAGGTTATTTTTATTATATTTGAAAATTTCAATCGTAAATTAAAATTTTTACTCCAGAAAAAGTAACAATTTCTGAAAATGAACAAAAAATACATCAAAATGAAACTCATACAACTAACAAATTATTTATTAAATTAATATTTACAATGAATTGAATTATTTTAGTACTTAGTAGAGTAGCCTTTATTAATTTTTACAGCCTTTAAACGATTCGGGATGGATTTAACTAATTTTTCACTATAAGCTAGATCAATTTTTTCCATTCTTCTAATAACGCTTCTTTAAATCATTGTTATTAATAATAGTGTGTGTTCTAATGGCAACTTCTAAGTGATTCCATAGATTTTCAATCAAACTTATATCAGGTGATTATGGTGGTGTTTCCAATACTTTGGGACAGTTATATAACAACCAACTATGTGTTTTATAATATTTGTGTTTGGGATCGTTGTCGTGATAAAAATTAAATGTTTATAAAATCCTAAGTTTTTGAGCACTGGCTTTCAAATTTTTTCTAAATAGATCAATATAAACATTTTGATTCATAATGCCATCTATAAAATTAAATTTCCAACCCCTCTCGTAGGCATACATCCCCATACCATAACATAACAGCTCTCATGTTTGACTGTAGGATGTAAGTGTTTTAAAGACATTTCTGTATTTGGTTTTTGCCATACATTATTTCTCCCATTGGATCCAAATAAATTCTTACTTGAACGTATAAAAGCACGATATAAATATATGAAAGCTTGATTGTTTTAAATTACAGTAGCGATAGTGACACCGAATAAAATTTATCTACTTTTGTTTTTTAAAACTTCATTATTTTTTTGTTAAACTATGTGAAATAAATATGTGTTTCTACAACTTTACTAACTGTTATTTCCAATATTTTTTCTATTGTACTGGCAGACTCAATTTACGTGATTTTCATTTGCGTAAAACGAATCCATGTGAAACGGATACTCCGCGTAAATTGAGGGACGGGTGTATACATATATATATATATATATATATATATATATATATATATATATTAATGTGCGAACTTTTTACAGGTATATGTTCGACAGAGAAAGCGCTATGCGTGTAGATAGTCGATTACAAGACGCGCTTTTCATTATGGCCGTATCAAACAGCTGCATGAATCCACTGGTCTACGGAAGCTACGCTATGAATTTCCGCCGGGTATGCTGTTCGGGATGCGGTTGTTTCCCTTCCTCTTTCAAAAAGAATACAACCCGCGATTACAAACCGACCAGTAAGTGTACATTTTCTTCTTCATTATTTTTCATTATAAAGTGACATTTTCAATTATCCTATTTTTACATTTTTAATAATATATATATATATATATATATATAACTAGGATTAAACATTTTCTAAAACTTTTAGTTGTTGATGAGACTAGTTTAAATGTGACAAGTATTCGGTCGAGCACACATATTTAGACTTAGTAACGAGTTAGCTAATTTTTCTACCTAACATGAATCGCCATCGTGCTTTAAATAAAAAAAAATTAAAGAATATATCAATGAACTTTTCACTGTCATTAATTTCACTTATTCATATAAACCGAATGTAACGGCGAGTCGAATGTGTTACGTAATGGAGGAAGCTATTCAGATAAGTCGATACGACCCAATTCGATTAATTTTCCTAATTATAATTGCTAAATATTTACTTACATATGTGTTTACAAAGATCAAATATAATATTTGACCGAGCGCTTCATTCCAGTACTCATCAGATTTAAACTAGTTTACGCCAATATTAATAGTTTCTTACTCTACATTCGTACCCAAAATATTTTTTTTTCTATTTTCATCAATCATAAGTTAATACTATCCTCTATTATTGTTCTTCATAATATGAGTATTGTTATAAAAAAATTAGAATATGAAAAATAAAACTTGAAAACAAATAACAACAAAAAATTGTTAATATCCGTAACAACAAAAAATTATTTAAAAGTGGTCAATAACCAATTATTGTTCATTTTATTCACCAATAAACAAACAAAATGAACAACGAACGATTAGTGGACACTTTTATAACATCTTGTGATGATGTTAGGTAAATAATTGATTTGTATTAAAGTGAATTTGCCACAATTCATGTTTATAGTGATAAAACGTCAATTTAAAACACATCTCCAACTGTTCTCAACAAATATAACAAAATATACGGTGGGCCAAAAGAAACTAAAGAGGTAACACATACATAACTTGCTTATTATCATTTACTATTCTTTACTATCCTTCGGTCTCATTTGAACCACCTTATATTTCAATTTTTAATAAATACTTTAGTAATAAGAACAGTTAAAATAAATTTATAAAATCACAAGAGAGAGCGCACATTGTAAGTAATTGTAGATTAAAAGATATCATAGTACATAAAAATTTCGTTGTTTATGTTTAAATGTTTAATATAATATAATTCAATCATCATTCGTTTGAAATATGAATGTAAGTACAAATATTTCACTAACATAATATAATTATATATAGAGAGAAGAGGGGAAGAGAATTTTAAGTGTGATAGAACTTTAAATTGAATCCCTATCAAAAGTTTTATCTAACCTAAAAACACTTTATATAAATATGTGTGTATATGTACAGATAACCCCCGTACAACACGACAATTCTAAAACACGGTTTCGCTTTAACACGGTTCGAGAATTGGGGAAAATCCTCATACAATACGGCAACCTAAAACATGGTTTCACTCTAATACGGTTTAAGAATTAGATAAATTCTCGTACAGCGCTTAAAGTTTTTAAGAACAAAATTCGAAATTAAGTAAATCCCATAAATAAGAGCTTTTGAATGCACAAGATATCTCATTGGGCTTTCGCACACTAATCAGCATGCATACAGTATTCACGCCCATTATCGTTCGTCTCACACCCTCTTATCGCCAAATTCCCTCACCTAAAAAAATTAGTTTTCGGGTAAGAGCGTGTGAGACGAGTGATAATGGGCCGTGAATACTGTATGAATGTTGACTAGTGTGAATAGGCCCATTGGAAATTTTTCATTTGAGCGTGTATGTCGTATCAGATTTGCCTGCAGAATTTTGAAATTTATTAGAATTCGAAATCCATTTTGTTCGTGGAGTATTAAGTACACTTTAAAAATTTGTGTTTTTCTTTTTATTACATTATACATAGATTAACAATTTTCGGGTGCGTATTATTCAACCCTTTTTAGGAATGGTAATTATGTTTTTCATTTTTGTGAATTAATTTGTAGCCCTGGACTATGTCTGGCGAAAATAAAAATATTTTTTTGCAAAGGTATTTCATCTCGTTAGAACAAGAATTACAGATTTTACTCTCAGTTAAAAGCAAGCAATCTAAAATAACAGTTTTTTGCGAAAAGTAGACCATAGAACTGAAGATAATATTGAAGAAATTTCAGAGGATGAGGTTATCTTATCAAAAAGAAAACGCTCTTAGTTAATGATGTTTATTAGTGATAACGAAGAAAACATTATTTAATACATATTGATATGTAATATTTTTGATGAAAATTGCTTTGATAAATATATTTCTCCTAATTATAAAAATATAATAATATGTTTTTCTAATTTTTGAAACCTAACTCCCTTTTTGGCATTAGTTCTTTGTTTCGTATAGCACGATTTCGCATAACACGTCATTTTTTTAGGAACATAACAACCGTGTTATATGGGTGTTACCTGTATATATATATATAGGTATGATAAAAGTGTTTTTTATCTTTGATAGAACTTTCGATAGGGATTCAATTTTAAGTTCTATCATACTTAAAATTTACTATAGATATATATATATATATATATATATTATATAAAATTATGTAAATATATTTGTACTTACATATATCTACATTTCAAAGAACGAATATTAAATTAATTATATTGAACATTATATATACAATTATTATATTATATATATATATATATATATATATATATATATATATATATATATATATATAAAGAGAAAAAGTAATATAAATATATTTGTTTGTACATATATAATATATTTAAACTCATTATTTAAAAAACAGTTCATTATTTTATAAAAATATCTTTCTTGTATTATTATATTCTTTTTTTTCATAAACAAAAATTACAAATATTTATAATATAAAATAAAGAATGAAAAAGAGAAGAAATAATAACAAATATAAAAATTGAAAATCATTATGACAATAAACACAAACAAATTTCAGCAGAAAATTTTTTTAACAATATCGAAAAAATGTATAAAATGAAGAGTCTCGTTATTTTTTATCCATCAATTTTATCAAGAATGTAATTACATTGTAATAAGATATCAACTTCATATATGACAGCATGTTTATGACAACGTAAAATTAAAACTGATGTTACAGTACTGAAAAATATAATAGCAGTTTGTTTATGCAAAAAAAAATAATTAATAGTTATATTAAACTCTAAGAACACATGTTTAAATACAACATTTTTTTTATATATTCTTCTATAAGAATATTTATTACTATTTAAATTAAAAATTACATTTGTAAAAATTGATAAAGCGAGTGGGTAGCACAGTGGTTTACATCACCGCGTGTCAAGAAGTGATTCCCATAGAACTTTAAGGTTGAGCATGAAGGCCAACAAACCTCATCTTGTAAAAAAATAACTGTCGAAAAGTTAAAGCGGAAAGCGTCGACAGACTCTATAAAACCGCATATATAAATTAATAAAGTGGTATTTTTTTAAGCGTAATAGAACTTTAAATTGAAATAAAATACATACTAATTGACCGTATGGCCATTTATTTGATATTATTCAAAATATCATTTTATGGCATTAATATTTCAAAATCATTTCGTCTATATGTGCACCACGAATACCTCTAGCATACCGAATTCTGTCAGTTCAATTTCAAGTCACTTTTTTAAGCAATTGAGGCATTATGTACGCAATAACACGAGTTATGTTGACTTCTAATGCCTTAATCGTTACTAACGTATCAGCATAAACCGAAGACTTCACATATCCCCAAAGAAAATAATTCAGAATCGTCAAATCACACGATCGTAGAGGCCAATTCACAGGTCCATTTCTGGAGATAACATTATAGCCGAATTTCTGTTTCAATAACTCAATTGTTTCGGTCGAAGTATGGCACGTGGCACCATTCTGCTGAAACCACATCTCTTTCATACCGATGTCATGCAATTTTGGAAACAAATAATCATTGGTCATCGTTTAGTAACGTATACCATTCACGGTATCACGCTCTTCGGCTTCATTTCGAAAGAAATAAGGTCCGATGATGCCACCAGCATGCAATCCACACCATACGGTGCATTTTTCTGGGTGTAACGATCTCTCGTGAATCACTTCAGAGTTGATCTCACACCAAATGCAATTTTACTTATTAACTCATTAAGCCAAAAATGAGCCTCATCACTAAACAACATTTTGTGCTCTATACGTTTGGTGAACAGAACACTGATTTTGAAATAAATTTCTACAATTTGAAAACGTTGCTCAGTGTAAAACGTTTCATAATAATTTGCTAAGGTATACTAAATCTAAATGTCACTTATAGCAAGCAAACTGATAACTGACTTGACAGTTATCCCTATCAAAAGTTCTATCTAACCTAAAAAAACAACTTCACTATTAAATAATAAAATTTTAGTTATATGAATATTATATTTTTAACAATCAATAACATGTGATAAGCAAATTAGTAGTATTTTTCTGAAAGAAGTTGAAACGGTAATTTCATAAAACTGATACATTTTTAATGCATTGTATTTTAACAAAAGTAAATATAATTTTATTTAAAATCAAATTATAACAAAATATTCCTTTTATTGTTTATATTTTCTCTCAATATAAATATAATTTATTTATCTTCAATTATGAACTAAATATATATACAAACAAAATAATACAACCCACAAATCAAATTACTGTTATTTGAACAAATATAATTAATATTTGTAAAACATTATAAATGAACGTTAAATATAAAATATTTCAAACTTTGTATATTTGTAAAAGTAAACATTTTCATATGAAAATATTTTTTCTAAATAAATAAGACATTTATAAAAATGAATTCATATATAAAAGTTGTGCAAATTTGAAGTTAGAAAGTAAGTTATCTATTATTTGATGAAATGTCAAATATTAAACTGTCATTATTTAACATGTGTTTATTAAAAACTAAAGAAATTTTAGTATTGGAACGCTACATGATTAAACAACGCATTTTAATAGTAAAAATTTAATATAAAAATGATGAAAATTTTACGTCAATGCGTAAAATTCGTGTATCTTTTCCTTGCATCAAGTGCTTTCGAAACCTGCTGTTCATAACCTCATCGTGAAATTTAAACAATTTGCTATTGTTGGAGACGACAGATCGAAAACATATGCTCATAGTAGTCGTTCAGCTGAAAATAGCATTGCTGTACGTGAAATTGTTAAAGAAGTTTTTCAAACATCGATCCGTTGACATTCACGGCAATTAAACATCATAAGAAGAACTTTGCA
Source organism: Neoneuromus ignobilis (assembly GCA_029203775.1). NCBI lineage: Eukaryota > Metazoa > Arthropoda > Insecta > Megaloptera > Corydalidae > Neoneuromus > Neoneuromus ignobilis. The sequence goes on along the minus strand of CP092089.1, from coordinate 10,686,621 downwards.
TAATATTTGACGAAAATATTTGCATCTTCATGCATATAAAGTCCAGCTAACACGAAAACTGAAGCCATTTGACCATCATTTGCGTTGTATGTTTCTCAATTAGTACCAGGGAAAAAGGCAGAAAATGCTGAATTTTTTAACAAAATCATCTTCAGTGATGAATCGCATTTTCAACTAAATGGTTATATAAACAATCAAAATTGTCGCATAAGTGAAGTGAAAATCAAAAAACCATTGTTAAACAAAAATTACAATACATCCTCAAAAAGTCACTGTTCGGTGTGATTTATGGGCTTGAGACATTATTAATCCATACTTCTTTGATAATTAGCAAGGTAAGGTGAGGTGTGTTACAATTAATTCGGTGTGATACCAAAGCATGATAACAGATTTTTTTATGGCCGGAACTTTAGGATATTGACATCAGTAACATGTAGTTTCAACAGGATAGTGCCACAAACCATACAACTTATGCAGAAAACAATTTACTCGCAACCAAACTCAATGGACGTTTGATTTTTCGTAATGGTGATAATAATTGGCCGTCTAAATCTTGTGATTCAACACCGTTAAACTTCTTATTATCGGTTGAATTTGAGAGATAAGGTTTATCCCAACAAACTAACAACAATCCAAGGACTAAAGGATGAATTCGTCTAACTATAACTGAAATACAGCGTCATTTATTGCAAAACGTGCTTCAAAGAGTGGACGTCTGCCGACGTGGTAAAGGAAGGAGCCCAATTGGATGACAATGGCCCATTTTTATACTTTACATTAATATCAATAAACATGAATTTTTCTTTCAAAGATTGTATTTTACTGATAAATTATTTCCTAATCTCAAATTTTGACACATTATATATATATATATATATATATATATATATATATATATATATATATATATATATATATATGTACATAAAACCCTTCATTCATTTTTTAATGCAATTAAATTCGTCTTAAAAACGAGCATTTATTTTACAAATTGTAAATCTCTGTATCGAATTACTTTTCTTCAGTTCGTATGATATCCAGACATGAATCTTTGAAACTATACTAAGATTTTCTGATAATCTAAAGTTATTATAAGGTAACTTATAACTTCATTTGTCGATTCTTGTGGAATTTGTTATGACTTTTCAAAACAGGATTTTTAATTTCAATCAAAATCATTAAAATGCAATGTTTTGAACTAAATTTGATTAAATTGAAATATAACTTCAATCCTTTGTGCAAAATAATATAATAAGTGTATGTTTATTTTACGAATTTAAACTTGGTTCTAACGCTGCTGAAGTTATAAGAAATATTTGTATCATATTTGGAAAAAGGGAGTTACATCAAAAACAGCCTAGAACTGGTTTAAAAAATATTCTTCAGGGGAAAGATCATTAGAAGATATATCTAGATTAGGCAAAACATCAAATGTAAATATCGACGAATTATAGACAATAATTAAAACAAATTATAATTTAATTTTATTTGGGCCACCTTATACATATATACATGTATATATATATATATATATATATATATATATACATGCTCGTTTTGATTGTCCATTTTCTACTTGATTCCAAATAAAAAAAAATTTAACCAAATCACGCAAAATTTCTTTCTAAATCAAGCTTGAACTGTCACCTGTCAAATTTCGTAACAAATTCGCAGTTTAAATTAAGTTTATATACATTCCATTACACATAAAGACATCTATTAGTGAAAACCAAAATTACTTATTTACCAACCTAATATATACGTTGCAAATAAATCTTACTTTTTACGATCAATATATAATTTATTAGCCTACAATTCTTTACTACCTAACATAAACATTTAACACTGACATAAAATACAATAATTAATTTTATTCATAGTGATTTCTCTCAAGTAAAAAGAACAAACACATTTTTTATTATTTTTGTTGTGAAAATATTCTAAGAAAATGGCAATAAATTCAACCTGAAGTAAACATGTATAATATTATGTACAATACATACATCAACATGCAGCCACTTATAACTACAATGCAATATTTATTTTATTTCTTATACTAAATTTTCTTTGCTCTTTCAACTTTCTGCAATCATGAAACGTATGAAAATTTTGATATGAATATTTATTTGATATGTCAAAAAAGAATTTCCATCCTTAACAATGGTTCACTATAATATCATCATTATAAGAAAGCAGAATATATATATTTTTAGATAAGAGATTATTTTTCATTTGTATCAGATTGTACATAAAGTTTTACACGTTATTTTTTTGTTTATTAAATATAAAATCGAATTGATAAAAGTTATTGAAATTTATTTTAAAAATAGAAATGTGATAACTATATAATTTCCACATATTCAAACTAATATATTCATGGATATACATAGAAACACGAACACACACACACACATATATATATATATATATATATATATATATATATATATATATATATATATATATATATATATGGTTATCCAAATGTGACTACTAGATTTTAGTTTTATAAAAAAGAAGCATTTATATAATTTATTTTGTTTCTTTTTAATAAAACACATATCTAGGGGTCACATTTGGATGTCTCTCTCTTTCTCTCTCTCTCTCTCTCTCTCTCTCTCTCTATATATATATATATATATATATATATATATATATATATATGTATGTATATAGGTTTTCCAATAACAATGTCAGAACTTTGACAGCTGGCGGCAGCCATATTTGATTTTTTTAAGCTCATTTTGACATTTCAACTTAGTATAGTTTGGAAAATTATCATGGGACATTGAACACTTTTACAACGCTTAGAAATTGTAAATATTTCCAGAGCCTAATTAAAACAAAAGGTTAATGAGTCCATTATTTCACGAAATGGGCCCATCAATTGGCCACCAAGATCATGTAATCTAACTGTATTGTATTATTTTCTGTGGGGTTATGTGAAATCATTGGTTTATGCTGATAAACCACAGACAACAAAAGCATTAAAAATAAACATTGAACGTGTAATTCGTGAAATTGGACCATAATTATGTGAAAGAATAAATAAAATTGGGCTAAATGAATGCACTATCTCAAGCAGTCATTGTGGTCATATAAGTGATTTTATCCATCATTAGTGCCATAGGAATATACATAAAAATAATAAATAAATAATTAAATACTTTTTGTTTTATTTACATTTAAACTTGACATTTACATTTAACCGTTTTTGGAAACCCCCAAATAAATATATATATATATATTTACACAAATGAATTTTCACCCCAACACCACAATAATTTAAAGTGTTCAATAATCACTTATTGTTCACTTGTTTTTTATAATTATATAATTTATAATTACATAATTATATCGGCTGATGCATTTCGATGGCGATGCCATCATTGTCAAAGCCTTTCAAAGGAGAAATGCTTTGACAATGATGGGATCACCATCGAAATGCATCAGCCGATATAATTATGTAATTATAAATTATATAATTATAAAAAACAAGTGAACAATAAGTGATTATTGAACACTTTAAATTATTGTGGTGTTGGGGTGAAAATTCATTTGTGTAAAGTGAATCAGCCACAGTTCCAAAACAACTAATATATATATATATATATATATATATATATATATATATATATATACATATTTTATAATTCTATCGCAAAATTAATGTCATTAATGTACTCCAATTGTGAACGATTACCTCCGAACATTAACAATTGCAAATTGAAAGTGATGTGTGCTGAAATTTTCACATCACTGCACTTGCAATCGTTAATCTTCGGAGATAATCGTTCACGTTCGGAGTAGCGCGAGCATTAAAAAGAATTAATTTTGCAATGAAACTATTTTATATATAGAGAGAGAGAGATAAGGAAAGTTCGTTTGTTCAAACAATTATCGAAGTACATATTAAATAAAATATTAAAATTAACAAAAAAAGATGAAAAAAATTTTCAAGCATACTTTTTTGACAAATTTCAAACAGTCTTTAGGACAAAACAAATTGTTATTGTATTGGTATTACAATTGAATGGACATCAGACTACCAATCTATAATGAATATTAATAACTTAGTAAATGTTTTATTATTTATTGTTAAACAGAAACAAGTTTGTGGGTCGACGAGCAAAATGAGTGGGAGGCAGAGCTCCTGGTGTGAATATATATATATATATATATATATATATATATATATATATATATATATTATATATATGGTCAGTATAGTATGACAACGATCTGATCAAAATAGAGAAAAAGTTTAATCTAACTACCAAAATTTCAGTCGTTTTAAAATCATCTCTTATTACAATTACTTTATGAATTGTTAATCGTTTCAAGTGATTAATAAAACGATGAATGTAAAATAAGTCATTTTTAAATCAGTTTGTGATTAATGACTAATAAATGAATCATTAGTTCTGATTGATTTATTAGTCATCAATTGTCTGAAATGACTAATAAACTAATCGATTTTAATATTCAAAATGATGTTATATTAGATAAATGCAATACTAATTGAATACGATTATTAATTCTTTACGAAAAATTATTTAAAACTTAAAAATTAAATTTTTAAATAAAATTATATTGTTTGAAGAAATAACCAATAATTATTAATGAAATTTAATTTTTATTTTAATAAAATTTAATTTTAATTGATTATTAATGAAATATATTCATTTCCAAATTATTTTCACATAAATATATAGGATGATCCAAATTTGTGTTTTATTAAAAAGAAACAAAATAAACTATACACGTGTTTCCCTATACACCACTCTATACACATCTTTTTTTTAATAGAACAAAAATCTAGAGATCATATTTGGATGCCCCTATATAAAACAATTAAAATGAAAGACATACAAGAGCATCGTTCACACTTCGAATCCCATATTTTATTCAGTGAAATAAGATGAATTCTGTTCAACAAAGAAATTCATTTCCGAAAAAAATATGCAAAAGAAGAAAAGACTTAATTGAGATTTTAATTGATTTTTATATCTTTTATCTAACTAAATTTTCATTCGAATAATTTTTAGCAGGTTAATTTTTTATTTTTAAGAAGACTAAAATGACATGATTAAATTTTTAGAAAATTTATTAATGGAATGAAAATATAATCATTAGATTTTTAAACATTTTATGACTATGAAATTATTATTAAATTTTTAATAATATTCTTAATAAAATGAAAATTTAATCAAACAACGTCTTATTCTGGTACAATTGAATAGTAACATTCAATGAGGCTTTTATTCAACAGTGGTCTTATGTAATGTGATATATATATATATATATATATATATATATATATTAAATAAAAAATATTTTTTAATGATGTACAAATTGGAAATAAACGTACCTACAAACATAATTGGAAATAAACGCATGTCAGCAAAATAAAATTTTGTTTCAAAATTGTAATCATACTTCAATATAAATAATGAATTAACATTAATGACGCTTACATAAATGTTGAATGAAATAGATAAGAACAGAACTACAATGTATATAATCTGTTCATTTATAATTTCGACGGCATTTTAACGAGCGAAACATAAAGCTGTGCATGCTTTTATTTCCAGATGAGGGGACACCAACGGCTGTTGCACTGATATCATTACGTCATGTTACCAAACACATGCTCTCCCTTGGCAAAGGTAAGCATTTAAAAATATCCTCAATCGATTCAATTTGTCCGATATTCGCAATTTTTTTCAAAAAAAATTCTATTAACGAAAATAACTGACCTTATGCACAAATTTATGGTTATGATCGTTTATTTGTTATAATAATACATACTTAATCTTAGTATAATTAAATAAAAATATATTGGTTTGTTCGAAAAATAATTTCGTTGTTTCCCACGAGTGTCATTAGTTGTATTTTTAACCAGAAAACTTCATTCTAAACCATATTGTCATTATATATTTTGACAGCTTACATTTCAAGGTTTATTTAAAAAAAATTGATTCTGTATAATTGTCCTTTTTAGGTATTGTATCAAAAATGGAAAATAAAAACGATCATTTTCGATAAATTTTGCTTTTTTAATACCGAAAAGATAGGAATGCTATTCAAGTAAAAAAAACGTTATATGACATGTATGGAGAAGATGTGTTAACAAAACGCCAATACCAAAACTGACTGCAAAATTTCGTTCTGACAATTTCGATATTAACACGTTCGCTACCAGAGCACGAGAAGAAAATCTTGTAACACAGACCAGGGAAATTTTTCTTTTAATATGACTTCAATTGGCATTGGGTTTTTTAACATTATATTTATAACATTGAAAATAAACGAAATAAGCAATTTTCCAAACTGACGCATATTTGCGACGCTGGGCTAGGAACTAAAATCTCATTTAATAGACCGCACGTCGCATATATGCGACATATTTTAGTAAAAAGAAAGTAAGTACATCGTAAAGAATAAACAAAATTAAAACATTTTTCGAATCAAAATGCAAGCAATTTATTTTTTTTCGTGAAAAATTTGGAAACATTCATCAATCCGTAGGCCAAAGAGTAATCCTTTATTTGTCTTACAAATTCCGCAAAAATAGAAAGTTATTTTCCGCAGCTTCTTAGTGCCACATACACGGCTTCTTATTCTTTTATCCAATTATCTTAGATCATTATTATTATTATTATTATTATTATTATCATCATTATTATTATTTTATCTTAGATCATTTGATATATCTGCATCACAAATTATATTTTCTTCACTCGAATATTTAACACACCTTTTCTTCATTGAGGACTTCTTACAAATATTTGATATCTTGTAAATATAAAAAATATGTTCTATGGAAAGGTATGTATTTTAACAATATTTTATTATGTCATATATCTAACTACTTACATTAAATCAATGGAAATTTTGATACTTGAATAAATATAAAAACTTTTTGCACTTTCTTTTAACACTTGTACTCAACTAATAAATTCAACTGCTTCTCATGGACTAAAAAATGTAATTATCTCCAGACCAAGGACATTCTGCATCTATTTTATTATTTTATAGTCCATTACAATTGTTTCGGCAAAAAAATAGTGCAACACATTGTCGCATATATGCGACGCCGGTAACAAACGTATTAAAAATGCATTGCGTTCTGGAAGGCCAGTGGAAGCTGATGAAAACAAAATAAAGGTATTGGTTGAAGCAAATCGCAGAATAAAAATACAAAAAATTGCTACAAGATTGAATTTATCGAATTCAACCGTTCATGACCATATAAAACGACTTGGTTTCATTTCAAATATCGATATTTGGGTTCCACATGTCTCAGAGAAAGAGATTTGTGCCGTCATATTGACTACTCTGATTTGCTACTCAAATGTGAAGAAAGTGATCCATTTCTGAAGCGAATCATAACTGGCGATGAAAAATGGATTGTTTATAACAATGTTAAACGCAAACGATCATGGAGCAAGAGAGATGAACCGGCTCGAAGCACTTCGAAAGCCGATATTCATCCAAAAAAAGTGATGCTCTCTGTTTGGTGGGATTTCAAGGGAATTGTTTTTTTTAACTTCTATCATACAATTCCACAATTAGTTCAAAAGTGTACTGCCACCAATTGGACAAATTAAGTGATTCTATCAAACAGAAGAGACCAGAATTAATTAACAGAAAAGGCGTTTCACCGTGATAACTCCAGACGTCATACAAGTTTGATGACTCGCCAGAAGCTGTTACAGCTTGGATGGGATGTGGCACTGCACCCACCATATTCGCCAGATCTGGCACCCTTATTATTACTTGTTCTGGTCTTTACAGAACTCTTTAGACGACAAAATATTCAGTTCAAATGAGAATGTCAAAAATTACTTGATTCAGTTTTTGCAAACAAATATCAGAAGTTATACGAGCTTGGAATCATGCTACTACTAGAAAGATGACAAAATATATTGGACCAAAATGGTAGATATATAATTAAATAAAATATTTATATACTATAAAAAAATTGTTGGTAATTTTTCTGAAAAAAAGGAAATTACTTTCCAACGACCCAATAAATTTTTTATATTGATATATTTTCTTTTTTCATACTAAATACTAATAGTTTTTGTCTTTAAAACGAAAACCAAATAAATATACCAAAACATTTAAATTGTTACATAAAGGGTATAGTGTTAATTATCTACCTCATATACAAATTTATACAATATATATGATCATCCAAATGTGACGCTTAAATTTGTGTTTTATTAAAAAAAAACATGGGTATAAGGTGGTCTATAGAGAAACTTGTGTACAGTTTCTTTTTAATAAAACACAAATCTAGGCGTCACATTTGGATGACCTATATACATATCATGTTTAAAACAGTAGACAAGACTTGAATAATGATTCAAAACCGGACCATCCGAAAACAGCAACTACTGAACAATTCATAAAAAAAAATTGCATAAAATTATTGCTGTTAATGCAAATGAGTTCTTAATATATCTATCAAAGAGTTTAATGTTCATACAAATATTGTATATGACAGTTTAATCTACAATTTCAATAAACAAAATGTCTGCTCAATTTGTAACGCATTTATTTAACGACAGCTCAAAAATTGTTTGGTGTACAACACCGCAAAAATCTTATTAAAACATCCGAAAATAACTTTAAATTCTCAGAACTGACTATAACTAGAGGTTAAACATGATGTTTTAAATATGACCTTAAATAAAATAACAAATACTTTTTTATAAAAATTGATTTTCTTATAATAAAAATGTTATAATAAATTTCGAGCTAACTTAACAACATGATTAAATTCTCATCGAACCTTCATTACAGACATAACGAATCAAGAAGTTTTACTGACAACGCCATTTTACTAAAACCATTACTAAATATCTATAGAATTATCAAATCAGCGAACTCTACTAGTGTAATTAGGATGGGTCTAGAAAGTTGGATGGTTTCTCAACACTAATAAGAAATTAAGTTTTATTAAATAAACAATTTTTAGGTATTATTAATTTAATAAATGTAATATAAATTATCATTCAATGATAAATTTATTACTATTAAAACGGAAATATTTATAACATTCTTATTTATGTAGTTAATTTTAAAGTAAGAAAAAATCCGACTTATATAGGATTTTCCAATAAGGATTTCAGAAGTTTAAATGGAAATAAAATGAAAAGTATTTAATTAATTATTTATTTTTTTATTTTTAAGCATATTCTCTGCCATCAATGATGGAACATAGTTTTATTCAAATGACCATCACGACTTTTCTTAATATAATGCATTCGACTAGTTTAATTTTTAATCACTTGTTCGCATAATTGTGGTCCAAATTTCATGAATTACACGACCAATGTTTATTTTTAATGCTTCTGTTTTTTGGAGTTTATCAGTATAAGCCAATGATTACACATAACCCCACAGAAAATAATCCAATGTAATTAGATCACATGATCTTGGTGGATAACTGATCAGTCCATTTCGTGAAATAATGGACTCATTAAACTTTTGTTCAATAAGTCTATTGAAGTTTTTACAATTTCTAAGCATTATTTAAGGGTTAAATGTTTTATGATAATTTTCCAAACTATACTGAGTTAAAATGTCAAAAAATGAGGTTAAAAAAATTCATACATGCCTACTACTAGCTGTCAAAGTTCTAACATTCTTATTGGAAAACCCAATATACAGCTGGGTCTGTTTTTGTGTGGATTATTTTAATGCGATTTTAAAGTTATGCGATTCATATTTATTTTTAATATCTTTTTATACGAATTTTTTTAAAAATTGTGTTAAGCGGTTATTTCATTCAACGAAAAGCTCTTCAGTTTTATAAGCAAATGAAGGAATCAGAGTCATTTACTTCCGCTCCTCAAACTGATAAGGAATTTTCGGCTAGCAAAGGATGGTTAACCGGGTTTTTAAAAAGGAATGCACTGCATAACATGAAGATTACGGGCACTCTTTCATCGGCAGATGAAGAAGCTGTCCAATTTTTTTAAACAATATTATGTTAAACGCACTTTTCAATTTATATTGGATAAACTAAAAAATAAGTCAATAACAGTAACTGACGCTTGGAAAAAATTTTCTATCTTTGACAGTATAAATCATGTTGCATTTGCTATTACTCAAATAGAACCACACACTTTAAATACCTGTTGGAAAAAGGCTTGGCCTATATGTGTAGTTATCCAAATATCGGCATTATCAGATGAAATCATTACTTTGACACATGATATTGGTGGAGAGGTTTTTGATTTGTTTAGCCAGAATGATATCGACAAATTGCTTGAGGATAATGCCTTAAGTGACAATGATATTATTGCAATAAGTTTAGATACCGTCGAAGATTTAGAAAAAGATAATGAAACAGAAGTAGAACCTATTCCCTTCACTGTAAAAATGATTCGAAAAGGTCTTCAACTTTGTAATCAATTGGACAATCATTTTCTTATTAATGACACGAATTCTGAACGAGCTTTTAAATTCCAACAAGAGCTAAATAATTGTATGTCTAAATATCGCGAGCTTATAAACAATTAATAAAATCATCGTCTCAAAGTTTAATCACCGATTCATACATTGTCGTTAGAAAACCATTAGCACATAACGAGACAGAAATCAGCGCAAATTCTGTTGTTTGTGTTTCCTCTAGTGACGAATCTGATTTCACACCAGTTCACAAACAAACCCACATATTTTCAAATATGTTTGAAAAAATGTAAAATAAATTAGACATATGTACATATTGCTTTGAATGAAATTAAATAGTTAATAAAAAAATTAAGTGAAAAATCTTTGTTTTGTATCAATTTTTTTAGATGTTTGAAATTTTTTTAGACATTCTTTATTTCCTGATTTTTTATGTGAATTTAAGAGTAATTTCACTTTGTTGCTTTGGTTTTATACGGTTTTTGAAAATCACGGAACGTATCCCTAATTTTTCAATGTAAATTAAGTCTTCTTTTGTACGATTTTTTAATGCAGTTTTCTGCGTAACATATCTACCGCATAAACCAGACCCAGGTGTATATCAATTTTTCATCACTGCGAATGAAAAAGAAATTTTAATAAGTCTCAGCCAATTTATCTTCAAGTAAAATTAATTTCAAACATTATATTTTACAATTCTTCATATATCAATTTTTAAATTTAATACATTTAATATATATATATATATATATATATATATATATATTTATATATATATATATATATATATATATATATATATATATATATATATATATATATATATATATATATATATATATATATATATATATATATATATATATATATATATATATACTAGGGCACGTAAGTCATGGCACACATGGGTAACATAAGCAATTTGCAGATATAATTCAATGAAGTCGTTAAATTAAAAAAAAATATTTAATTAGAAATAAATATAAGATTCATTAAATTTATTCATTATATTTATTTTCAGTTTATTTTTTTAATTAAACGACTTTATTGAATTATATCAATAATTTG
>CP092089.1:10632625-10670125 GCA_029203775.1 Neoneuromus ignobilis | reverse complement strand
ATATCTCTTTCTTTTAATTCATATAGCACCCATTTTCCTTCTCTTTGAATTTTTCCTATTACATTCAAACGATCAGAAATGTTTTGTTGTATAACACCCAATATTCCGCTAGTTGTTTTTGTGTTTAAATGTTATCTTCATCCAATAACACTTGCATCTTCGTCAGTAATTTTTTTCGGTGCCTTCCCACACTCTTTATCATTCACACCAAAATCACCACTTTTAAACCACTAAAACCATTTCCTACACGTTCTTTCAGGTAAAACATGTTCATTATAAGCTTCCATAAGTAATCAATGACTCTTAGTAGCTGATTTCATTAAAATAAAGTAATGAAGTAAAACTTCCCGCATATGCTGTTTTGTTGGCACAAAATTCGACATTTTCAATGCACAAAAAAATGTTGTTTACAATTCTATCACGTATGACAAATTGAATGTTGAAGATTTTTCACAGCACATCAACATACAATAGATAGCAGTTGAGTATTTAATCTTAACAAATAGCTACAGCCATCTATTTATGAACGGCGGAATCATACTTGTACACCTAATATATATATATGAGGGTCGTTTGATAAGTATAGTAAAAGTCAAAAAAACTAAATTAAAAAAATTAATTAAATTAAACAATAAATAAATTTACCATACTTATCAAACGATCCTCGCATGTATATATATATATATATATATATATATATATATATATAATATTACAAATTAAATTAATAAAAAATGCATATTAATAAAACTTAAAAATATACATTATAAATTCTATCGTACAGAAAATTATATTACAATATGTGGCTCAAAGTAAATAGAAAGATATAATCATTAATACTTCAGTTTCATTTGAGTCACCTGTATATGCAAGAAATAAATTATTGACCAAAACAGTAAATAAAAATGATTTAAATATGCATATTAAACCAGAGTAATTAACTACAGCAATTCTAATTTTTCATTTTACAGTTCATCGAGAAATCCTGAAATTTACTCGATAAGCTTGTTTTTTATACTTGTTATAATCTATTGAATACAAGATTTAATTTTCTCATACCTAGTCCACTATCCGTTTATAGATTTTAGAGCTATATCCGTTTATAGATTTTAAAGTTATATTTTAGGCAGTCACGATTTTCTTTTATAATCCCACACAATCTTGTTTTATCTTTTAACATCTTTTCAGAAATAAAATCACTTTTATATAATCTATTGCCGATAAACCAAAATAAGACTAAAAGATATCTAATATATAAATCTGATTTAAAACTGAACCATCTTTCCAAAAATTATATATGATCACAATTATATAATAATTTACATGCAACTTTCAATTTAAATTATTAGGTCGTGTAATATGAAATGTAGGATTTCTCAATTTTTCTTAGAATAATCCGACATTTCATATTACATCACCTAATATTTGTACACAATTTATTGAAAAGTTCCCTTCTCACTTTAGCACATTTTTTTAAAAAAACTAATTACACTAACATCACGTTTAAAATATAAAAAATCTCAACGAAAACATAAAAACAAACAAAATCACTTATTGTATTTAACACATGAGCAAGTTTATTTCTAATAATTTCACATGAAACGTCAACTGTACATATGCCTAAAAACACTAACGAGTTCGTTACTGGTCACAGCATTCGGATAGTAAAATAACTTATTTCAATTTATTTACAGAAATTCTTAACCTAACATAAAAGAAAAATAATTTTTAAACTTATTTTATTTTTCATTTCTCTTCGAGCGTTAATTCACATCATTTATCATCCAATTATACTATAACACTTCAATGTTCATAAACTCATTTCGTAGACCAATTCATTAAGGTCTACAAAATATAAAAGTGGTATAAATGAGACTGAGTGATTAAAACATATATGCTTCCTTACTATAATTTACTATCCTTTACTATCCTTAAATCTTACTTAGGCCGTCCTTTATTAATCAACTACCGAAATAATATATTTATTAATAAAATTTATTCCTAACTATTTTTTTTTTAATATACTTTTGCTTTAATTTAAAAATAGTGAACATTCTAATAGAACCGTATAGCAGAGAAATATGTGATATAATAAAGGAAATTAAATCAATTACAAAAAAATATCTTCATAATTACAAAAATGTAAACCAATACATATCATAATAATAAATATTCTTTTTCTTTATCAATCAAGGATATTCCTCTTGAATATTATCATATGAATGAACATATCATTCTATAGGGGTTTCCAATAAGAATCTAAAAATTGGACAACTAGTAGTAGCTATGTTTGAATTTTTTAAAGCTCCATTTTGATATTTCAACTCAGTATAGTTTGGCAAATTATCATGGAACATTTAACACTTCAACAACGTTTTAAAATTGTAAAAACCTATAAAAATCACTATTCGGTTCGTAAAACTTAACACAATCGTCCATTTATCGATTTGTTGAAAAATTTGAAAACAATTTTACTCTACATGATATAGCAGTGTCTGTAAGACTACACAATGCAAAAAGTGAGAGCAATATTGTTTCTGTTAGTGAAAATTTCAGAATAAAACTGGAAATCGCGTTATAGTAAATAGAATTACTGAACAATGATTAATGATTTTTTTCTAAAAATTATTGAAAATGGTTTGCACGATATATGGTTTCAACAGGACTACAGAGCTCCGTACCATACATCTACGAAAATAATAGACTTATTGAAACAAAAGTTTAATAAGTCCATTATTTCACGAAATAGAATCATCAATTGGCCACCAAGATGGTGTGATCTAATTCTATTGAATTATTTTATGTGAGGTTAGGTTAAATCATTGGTTTATGCCGATAAACCGTAAAGAATAGAAGCATTAAAAATAGACATTGAACGTGCAATTCATGAATTTGCACCACAATTATGTGAAAGGGTGACTAAAAATTGGACTAAACGAATGCATTATGCCAAGTAAAGTTGTGGTGATCATATGAGTGAAATTGTGTTCCATTATTAATGCCATAGAATATGCTTAGAAATAAAAAAAAAATAACTAATCAATTAAATACTTTTTGTTTTATTTCCATTTAAACTTCTGAAGGGCTTATTGGAAAATCCTATGTAATAATTTTTCCTTAGAACGTAACCAATTATGGTTATTTTAATGTAATTCTAGAAATTCAATAATAGCACAGTCAGAATTTTTTATCAAATTTCAAAATCCAGCAATTCTTTATTTGCATCAAAAAATTTAAATGCATACATATTATTATTTATAAAACATACAAATAACAATAAAAAAAATCACAAATAATTCTTTGAGTATATAACATAATAACAAGTGGTGAGGATTAGTTGACGACGCTACTGAAACCACAATCAACTTTGGTTCGATTTTTTTACGATATCCTCTTATCAGCATTCTTCTTTAGTCAGCGTATTTTCAAGTTTTATTTCAATTGGAAAGTGTGTATACACACAAACATCTCCCTTGGCTACGACAGTAAAATGAAATAACTTCCCAGCCAGTGGTATTTTTTTTTTACTTTTTTTCAAACGAAACGACAGCACATTTCCATTATGTGTACAATTTTTAACCTAAAGCCATAACTCATTGCGAGAATTGTAACTTTACAATATTTTCTCAGCCATATTATATGATAAGGAAAAGAATATAATGAAAAAAATAACAAACTGAAAAAAAATAAATTTAATATTATAATTCAATTCCAGAACATATGGAGAAAAATTACTAAACATGTACTTCAACGAATAATAAAAAACTTTAATTAATAAAAAAACATAAAAGTGTGAAAATTTAAATACCTGAACACAATAAAAGGAGACAAATATAATAAACTTTGATCAAGGAAAATAAAGAAAGGTAAAAAAAATTGGAAAGCAGAATACGAGGGTCGTTTGATAAGTATAGTAAAAAAGTAAGAAAAACTAAATAGAAAAAATTAATTTAATTAATTAAATTAAACAATAAATAATTTTACCATACTTATCAAACAATCCTCGTAATATCATAATTAAAGAATTTGTACAAATAGTTGGAATGCAAATACTTGAACTCTTCAGAGCAAAAATTAACAAAATACAAATATTTGTAATTATATTTAGTCTGTAAGTATATGATGACATAAGGAGACGAAGAATTTATGCAGATATCCAGAGATAATGACATCTTTTTAAAAAACTTTATAATGAGCGATGAAGCTCATTTTTATTTAAATAGCTGTATGAAGTAATCAAAATTGTAGATTTTTAGGCACTGAAAATCTCAAAGTATTACATCAACACCAGTTTCACCCCCTCAGATACACTGTTTAATGAGATATTTTGGCTGATAGAATTATCAGCTAATATTTTTTCCAAAATAAAGGTCACCCAAAAACTATCATCGGGGCTCTGAATATATATAGGGTTTTCTAATAAGAATGTCAAAACTTTGACAGCTGGTGGCAGCTATGTTTGATTTTTTTAAAGCTGATTTTAACTATTTAACATTTCAACTCGATATAGTTTAGAAAATTATCATAGAAAGTTTAATACTTCTACAACGCTTATAAATTGTAAAAACTTTAATAGACTTATTGAAATAAAAGTTTAATGAGTCCATTATTTCACAAAATGGACCCATCAATTGGCCACCAAAATCACGGGATATAACTCCATTGGAATATTTTCTGTGGGGTTATGTGAAATCATTGGTTTATACTGATAAACCATAAACAACAGAAGCAATCAAAACAGGCACTAAACGTTTAATAACGCCATAGAATATACTTAAAAATAAAAATAAATACGTTTTGTTTTATTCCATTTAAACTTTGGAAACGTTTATACAAAAACCATATATAGTTTTTTTACGTCTGTCAGTCTCAAATAATCCTGGCATACAGTTCCAACATATTTATAACACATAAAGTAATATTCGACTTTTTAATATAAAAATTTTCCGACATTATCCCATTTCTGTTCTCCTATTCACTTCACCTGTATATATTTATTCAGTATATAATGAATATCCTAAACACACAGAATTTTTAACATCTATTTCTACTCCATTTAATTTGATTTTTCTTTGCAAATCCGTAATATAATATTATTACCTTAATAAAATTTATCGTAATAATGTTTTGTCTAATTTTTCCATTTGTTCAAGTTTACTTGGACTTGTTGAAAATATTAAAATATCTTCAAGAATTGATAAATGTCTATATATCCCACTATTTATTTTAATTACTTCAAATTTCCAGTTTAATATATTAAACACTTATATAGGCTTTTTTTAAGCGAGATAGAACTTTACATTTAATTCGTATCAAAAGTTCTATCTAACCTAAAAACGTTTATATATATATATATATATATATATATATATATATATATATATATATATATATATATATATATATATATATATATATATATATATATATATACTTTAAATATAACACCTAGATTTGTGTTTTATTAAAAAGAAACTTGTGTACAGGATGATGTATAAGAAAACATGTGTATAGTTTCTTTTTAATAAAACAGAAATCCAGGTGTCGCATTTCGATGACCCTATATTTACATAAATCCATCTATATATATATATATATATATATATATATATAATATATATATATATATATATATATATATATATATATATATAGGGTCGTTATATATATATATATATATACAAGGGTCGTTGGATAAGTATGGTAAATTTATTTATTGTTTAATTTAATTATTTAATCAATTAAATTATTTTTTTTTAGTTTTCCTTACTTTTTTACCATACTTATCAAACGACTCTCGTATATATATAATTATATATATATATATATATGTGTGTGTGTGTGTGTATGTGAATGTGTTTGTATAGCATTGAATTAAAACATCAATTTATTTACGGATAATATATATATATATATATATATATTTCCTTTCATATTTACCTGCCGATAATTCGCATGAATCTAGTTAAAAATGAAAATGCAGCAATCTTGAAATATATCTTGAATATATAAGAATTTATAACTGTTATATTTCTCGGAATTTGTATTATGAAATAAAAATTATTCTAGGAAATATGAAACAAATATTAAAAAGACCAATTTTAAAAAGAAGACAAATACTTTTTTGTATTTCCATAGAATTTAATGAATTCTTTTCCAGTTATACTCTATAGTACATGTACAAGATAAAAATATATTAATTTTTAAAAATTCAAAAAAATTAATTGATTTTTTCATTATTTTTGTGTGGTATTTTAATAATAAATTATAATTCAGCAACAATTCGTTCATTTCTTTACTCATATCTATTTAAATATTTCAAAAACATACTGTAAAAAATAATTTAAATTAAAACTATACTTAACTAAATTAATAAGTATATATATATATATATATATATATATATATATATATATATATACAATCATTACACACACACAAATATATATATATATATATTCCGAAGTCTCCAAACCCGTATTAGTGAGAAACAGTTTACTGCCGAGAGTGATGTCTGAATGGAACTCAATTTACTCTTCAGTACAAAATTAAATTACAAGAATTACGAGGAAAAGATACATGAATTTTATGCATTGATGTAAAATTTTCATCATTTTTATAATGATTTTTTACTATTGAACTACGTGTAGCAATCAATTACTCAAATTTCAAACTTTTTTAATAAACAAATATTAAATAATGATAATTCAACATTTGACATTTCATCAAATAATAGCCGACTTACTTCCTAACCTCAAATTTAGACACCCGATACTATCCTTTTATTGTTTTCTCTTTTTCTAAATAATCAATGAGAATTATTTCATAAAAATCACAAAAAAACTATTACCTTTTCGACTGATAGAACCGTCTTTATCTTCTTTGAAGTTGGTTCACAGCGTGCTGTTCATTCTTTTAACTGTCGTTTTGTCTCTAGTGTTTAATGATGAATTCATGTTTCATCAAAAATGTAAAAAAAATCTTTTCTTTACACTTAAACGTGTTTAAACAGTGCTAAGAAATGGTCATTCGAACTTGATTTTAATCGATTATCGACAAAAAAATTACGACACCCATCGTGAAGTGAACTTTCTCATGTCAAACTTCATTTAAAATTCAATCTGTATATAAAAAATTCCTATTATCTCTACTATCTCTCTCAACTTTAATCGGTGATCGTTCACTACGATTCCATTAACTTTTCAAACAGTTTTTTCATCGGTAGCTGTTCTTATTCTTCCTGAACTTGGTGTATCTTGTACGCTTATACGACCATATTTAAATGTAGTAACCTAATTTGTAACTATTACATATGACAGAGCAGATTCACTATAACCTCTATCTAATTCGGTTTTCATATAAATTTAATCTTTTCAAAAAAAATATCAGTATATTCGAATGTTTCCATAATTAAAAATTGTTAAATCTGATTAATTGTCACAACTATACTACAGTGAGTGTCCCTTAAAATCATACAGATAGATATTTAAGAAACTTTTGATTTCAACTTTTTATTATTACGCACACCTTTAATTAAGGATCATCCAAATATGACGCCTACATTTATGTATTATTAAAAAGAAATATGTGTATAGAGTGGTGTGTAGGAAAACACGTGTATAGATTTTTTTAATAAAACACAAATCTAAGCGTCGTTTTTGGACGCCCTATTTTTGGATCAAAATTAAAATGTAATTTTTTTGTTTTATTTCAAAACATTCTCTAAAAAAACATTTATGGGTATTGTAGAGAATCCATTTTTCGTCACCAGTTACCGTACGATCCAAAAAAGGCTCTCTTTTAAGGCATCCAAGCAAAGAAACGGTCGCAGTAACGCGATTCAATTTCTTTCTTTCGGTCAATGCATGTAGTATCCATGTACCGAGCTTCAAAGTGAAACCAAGGTTCTTTAAATGGCGAACTGAGGTCGACTTGTCAACATTCAGTTCTTTGACGATCTCTTCCGTCGAAATGCGTGGATTATTCTTAATTAAAGTACGCACAATGTCATAATAACGTGGTTGGTCTTATATATATATATATATATATATATATATATATATATATATATATATATATATATATATACATACATACAAGTATAACAAAATATAGAAAATTTACCTCCTAAGTACTTTGTATACAAAATACAATTTCTTTTCAGATATACTGAAATATGTATACACAATTCTTTTATTAATACGATTAATTTATTTCTTCTGCTAAAATGGAAAACATTCTTTTGAGAAATAACCCCAACAATCATTTTAAATATATATTTACTTTGTATCTGTTATATATTAACATAAAAAAGATACGACCGATATTTGTGAAGAATTTTTCAAATATAAAAAAAAATTATTCGAATTATATTTGTCATTTACAATCACTTAAGTATGAAAACGTTTCGTCAAAAGAAAATTACTATGGTTCTTTTAATAAATCTTAAAGAATCTAACTCTGTAAAAGGTACCTTTTCAAAACACTCATTGACAATCTTCAATTGAAAATGTTTCTGATTATAGCTATTGGCATTATTGAAACGATTTTCTTAATATCATTTTTAAAAATGAATTTTATTGTTAATGATTTTGATTGCACTTAAATATTACAATACATACACACACACACACACATATATATATATATGTACATAATAGTAACTCACAAGTTATAGAATCTGTAAAAGTATAAAATATTTGAAATAATTAAAAACTAATAACATGCAAAAAGAAAAAACTACTACTGTAATTAAAGAGTATTTTATTATATACAAAATCTTCATCTTATTAGTAAAATGTAAATAAATTCAATCGCTGCAAAAGTTCGTGCTCGATTCCGATAAATACTATTAAGAAAACCACAGGGCGACATTGATGATTGCTATGTACACATGTTGCATTTTTTGGAATGGTGGCAATCATAGTTGTCATTTGAGCGACAAATACATTTGTTTTGATTCGTTTTGTGTGCGTGAGAAATTTTTGAAATGTACATCGATAACGTACATTTACATGTCATGTTATACGAGTATTGGAAAAGAGTGACGGTTGACGTTGCTATAAAAAAAAACATTCATGAGTTTTATTTGCACCATGCCTCAGCCCTTCGGACTGTAAAAAAATGATTTGCTAAGTTTCAACTGAGTGATTTTAACTTCGTCGACCAACCACGCTATGATAACATTGTCCGTACTTAATTGAGAATAATCCACGCATTTCGACGGAAGAGATCATCAAAGAACTGAATGTTGACAAGTCCACCTCATTTCGCCATTTAAAGAACCTTGGTTTCACTTTGAAGCTCGGTACATGGATACTACATGCATTGACCGAAAGAAAGAAATTGAATCGCGTTACTGCGACCGTTTCTTTACTTGGATGCGTTAAAAGAGAGCCTTTTTTGTATCGTATGGTAATTGGTAATGAAAAATGGATTCTCTATAATAACGTCCAGCACAACCAGACTTGAAAAGAACCAAATAAAAGTAAAAAATCAGTGGCTAAGACTAATTTGCATCCGATGAAGGTGATACTATCTGTTTGGTAGGATTACAAGGGCATTATTTATATTGAACTGCTCTCAGTTGGTCAGACTATCAATGGGAAAAATTATATTCACAATTGACTGAACTGGATGCAGCAATCGAAGAAAAACGACCGATTTGGATGAATCGGAAAGACACCATCTTTCACCACGACAATGTGAAACCACATGTCGCAAAATTGACTCTACAAAAACTGAAGCAGTTAAAATGAGAACTTATGCAGCATACACCGTATTCTCCAGACATGACCCCTCAAATTATCATTTGTTTCAACCGTTGCAGGACAGTTTAAAAGGTAACAAAATTGACAATGTGAAGGCAGTCAGAAGTCACCTTACTTCGTTCTTCGCCTCGAAACCAAACTTCTATAAAAATTAACCAGCTTCTATAAAAATGATATCTACAAATTAATAGAACGTTGGGAAAAAATATATAATGCGATGAAGATTACTTAATTGATTAATAAAATTATTTAATTGAAAAAATAACCTCTTGCGCTTCATTTTAAATTCGGGCGCAAACTTTTACAATGATCCAATATTTAAATATTATAATAAAAGGTATTTATTCTATTAAAATAAGAAAAGCGACTTCAGAGATGTATTACTAAGAACAAAATAACAACTATCAGTATTCTTTATATTCATTTTAATATACGAGGGTCGTTTGATAAGTATGGTAAAAAAGTAAAAAAAACTAAATTGAAAATGTAATTAAGTTAATTAATTAATTAAATTAAACAATAAATAAATGTACCATACTTATCAAACAACCTCGTATAGTAGTTTTTCATTGATTTGAAAACGTTATTAAATATTGTTGACATTAATTTAGGTTAATACCTACTTCCAAGTCATTGTTAGTTCATACCTTATATAATATTTCTATAAGAATATTTTGAAGTAATTATATCTCATCAAACTTTTTTTCAAGAATATTCTAAAAATGTTCGACTGAGTTAAAGTCGAGTGATTGAAACAAAGTCTCATTTACGTTTAGATAATTATATAACATTCAAAGATGTACTATAAGGAATTTGTACTTCGAATCATTGTTCTGATAATACTTAAACATGTTGTCTAGACTCAATTACTCAACACATTATTTAAATTATTTTTTTAGTTTATTTAAATATTATTGTACATGCTAGTCTATTATCTCTAAACTTCCAACGCCTGTGGCAGACGTATATAGATATTATTATAAGATTTATCTAGACATTCAGACATGTATAAATATTATCTCAAACTATAACATCTTCAGTACCATGCTTTATGATCGATATTAGGCATCGTCACTCCCAAAAATATTAAATTTACTCTCATCTACAAATATAGCATGTTTTTAAGCATGATAGAACTTTAAATTGAATATCTATCGAAAGTTCTATTTAAACTAAAAAAAACACTATATATATATATATATATATATATACGAGGGTCGTTTGATAAGTATGGTAAATTTATTTATTGTTTAATTTAATTATTTAGTTAATTTAATTAAATTTTTCAATTTAGTTTTTCTTACTTTTTTACCATACTTATCAAACGACCCTCGCATATATATACAACTTTATGTTTATGTTTTTTTAGGGTAGATAGAACTTTCGATAGGGATTCAATTTCAAGTTCTATCACACTTAAAAAACATACTTATATAACATTGTTCCAAGTTTCAAAATCTAAATTTTCATTTTTTCCATATTAATTGCTTTTTACAATTTTTTCATTTACAAAGATTTTGTCTTATAATTCTTCCCTAATAACTTGGATTTCTAATATTTCATTTATGAGTTTCCTTAATATTTGTGGATTTGCAATTTTTCCTGGAGATGAATTCCAAACTACTAATCACTTTTAACACTAGATTTACGGAGCGAATCAATTTGACTCATTTAAGATTTTGTTGCATTATATATAGAAAACTTAAACATTATTTTTTAAAAACATATGTTGTTTTTTATTTACATAATGACATATATGCAAATATGTAATATATTTTTTTGCATATGTGTCATTATGTAATTAAAAACCGACATATGTTTTTAAAAAATAATATGTAAGTTTTCTATATATAATGCAACAAAATCTTAAATGAGTCAAATTGACTCCGTAAATCTAGTGTTAATACACCTATTCTTGAGTTTTCTTCTGTTTCTCTTAATATGTTTTTTCATCCGCATCTCTCAATAAGTTTGGTTAGCCATATCGAACTTTGTTCCAATTCGATTCTCTATTTTAAATGTTATTACATTAAAAGCTACAGATCGACATATCTTAATTATCAGTATAATTTTTCTTAATTTTTTTTTTAATTAGTATTGATAATTTTTCACTTCCTTTATCGTTTCTCTTCGTTCATAGAAATAAATATATTATATTAACACCGCAATACTTGCTGTCGATCATACGAAATTAATAAATAAAAAAATCTGAACATATGTTGTATATTTACAATAAACGGTAAATTTCCTCACTTTATTATTAATCCCATGAATTTTATAAATTCGATTTTTATTATATAATAATATTTGTATTTCTGTTTTTTAATAATTTATTTTTAAAATAGATTACTAATAGATTAACATAACCCTAATATAAAACTATTCAAAAACGATATCACATTTCAATTATTATACAGTATTTATTTTTATTATTTTACTAAAATGCGTTTCCCACGATTTTGGAGTATCACTGAACAAATAATTAAAAACAAACATACTGATAATTTACTTAAGAAATAAATAAATACCAGACATAATAAATATTAAACATTCAACATAGTACACATATATATATATATATATATATATATGAAACAAATAAATATTATATTACAGAAATATATCAGTAAAAAATAAATATGCGTATATTTAAGTAATATATATATACACGTCCACATTATTTATTTAACTTTTTATTTTATTTATTTATTTATTTATATTTTGAGAGACATCTGAATAACTAAATAAATCTACATAATAAAATTCATATTTCAAATTAAAAAAAATATATATCAACTCAGATCCAGACCTTTGCTTGTTCTGAAACTATGGCGAATTCACTTTCATACAAATAAATTATCACCTAAGTAATATAAGATATTTGAAAATATTCAATAATTACTTATTGTTAAATTTATTTGTTTATAACAATAGGCTAATGCGAATTTCGATGAAGATGTTATCATCGTCAGAGTGTTATATTATAAAATTTCTTAATCTTTTTTATTTCTATAATTTAATCTCTGGAAGTAAGTCAAAAATTTAAAATATACATACACAAATATATATATATATATATATATATATATATATATATATATATATATATATATATATATAGGGTTTTTAAATAAGACATTCAGAAGTTTAAACTGAAATAAAACAAAAAATATTTATATATATATATATATATATATATATATATATATATATATATATATATATGTGTATGTGTGTGTATATATTTATATATATACGAGTATATATATATATATATATCATCATCACATCATTAACCCCATATCAATCCACTAATGGACGAAAGCCACAATGAATGCTACCACCATTCACTGGTATTTGGTCATATTCACCACGCTGATCAGGCGGATTGGTGAAGATTTTCTATTCGGGGTTTACTCCCTTATCTTTTCGACAATTATTTTTTACAAGATGAAGTTGTCAACCATCATGCTCAATTCTCGAAAGTGAGGGACTTTATATATATATATATATATATATATATATATATATATATATATATATATATATATATACTTATATATATTGAATATCAAAATAATTCAGGGGTTAGAAAAAACACGGAGAAACAAGAAAAGATGAATATTGTAAATAAAAAGAAAAGATAAATATTAGGTTGGCAAGTATCTCCCTTCCGCTTTTTTTTTTTGTACATAGCCGCGAAATTCAAAAAACCAGAAGGCGGAAGGGAGATATTTGCCAACCTAATATAAGAAGAAAAATAAATGAATCAGAGAGAAAACAAAAATTACGGATATTATGACTGAAAATTTGGAAGATGAAAATATGTTGATTATATATCAAGAAGAAGGAATTACCAATGGATAAAATGAGTATTTTTGAAAACCTATGTGTATATACACAAATAAAACGCAAGAAGAGACTCATGGATAGATGAAACAGAAAGAAAAAGGAATTTGTCAGAATGGGTTGGAAATCGAAAATTTTAAGAGAGGATTTCATCCAACAGTGAATTGAGAAGGGTTAATAATGATATATATATATATATATATATTATATATATATATATATATATATATATATATATATATATATTAGGTTGGCAAGTATCTCCCTTCCGCTTTTTTTTTTTTTTTTGTACATAGCTGCGAAATTCAAAAGACCAGAAGGCGGAAGGGAGATATTTGCCAACCTAATATATATACATATAGGAACATTCAAATGTGACGCCGAGATTTGTGTTTTATTAAAAAGAAACATTTGTATAGGGTGGTGTGTAGGAAAACATGTGTATAGTTTCTCTTGTTTCTTTTTAATAAAACACAAATCTAGGCGTCACATTTGAAAGTAGATATATATATATATATATATATATATATATATATATATATATATATATATATATATGTATATGTAGACAAACATAATAGTTAAATATTTTCAGTTTTTTCAAAAATTTTAAAAAAAATAATTTTAAAAATATTTTTAATCGTCAGTGCTTTAACATTATTTATAAGAAAAAAATAATTGAAATAAAAAAAAATAAGTATTCTTTTCAATGCTATTTATCCAAGCTACCATATTTTTAAAAAATAAAAATATTACTCATAAACGATAATCAACTGTCACTTTCATAATTCCAGGTAAAAATACAAAACTCTCACATCATCTTGCACACAATAATAAAAGACTTGTAAATAAATAAAATATCGCTAATTACCTATGTCAATCACAGACATACCAACATTTACGAAACTTATCGAAAGAAAAGTTAGAGATAATGAAAATGAAGATACATCGAATAGAGTTGAGGTTTAGTTTCAGAAACTTTGTACATACAAAAAGTACGACGTTTAGAAATATAATTTTAGCTTTTCATTTTACAGATATATCAAGGTGGAAATAACAATTATATATATATATATATATATATATATATATATATATATATATATATATTTATAGAGTCATCTAAATGTGACGCCTAGATTTGTGTTTTATTAAAAAGAAACTATACACATGTTTCTCTATACACCACCTATAAAAACATGTTTCTTTTTAGTAAAACACAAATCTAAGCTTCACATTTGGATTACCCTATATATATATATATATATATATATATATATATATATATATATATTCAGTTAACCCTCGTATAACACGGTAAATAGTTTTCTAGAAAATACCGTGCTGTATGAAACCGTGTTATATGAGACTAGAAACCAATACTTATTTTTTGTAATTATTTACTATTTTATAATTTTCTGATATATTTTCTATAATAAAAATCGTGTTATTTAATATTGTAGAAGGGTTTCCGCAATTTTCTTAACGTGTTAAAGCGAAACCATGTTATAAATTGCTGTGTTATACAAAGGTTTCAGCAATTTTCTTATGGTGTTAGAGCGAAACTGTGTTGTAGGTGGGTTACCTGCATATATATATATATATATATATATATATATATATATATATATATATATATTAAACAATTGTAAATGTTTTAAATAAAAATAACCAAAAATGAATAATTGTATAAAAAATATTTTATAATAGAGCACTCTAGTGATGGAATAATCATCAAAACATGCATCAGTAAATGAACAATAAATGATAAAAAAACAATTCTTTAACATTTTATAAAATTCAAGTAAGTAATTAATTTATATTAAAGTGAACCTTTCACATTCCCAGAACGAATATCCTCTAAATACATTTTTTTCTTAATTTAATTTCCTTATATTTAAAAAGATATAATATTAAAAATCATATAATTTACAATTAGTTAATATTTTTTATCGTTTTTTTTTATCATTGATAACCGTATGTACTTGAAAACTGTTAGTAATAATTTAAGAATGTTTATATTACATAGAGTGTTGAAAAAGAAACCAAAATTTTTGAATAAAAAAAGAAGCTTTTTTCAAATATTTATTCAGAATTTAACGCATGGATTTCAACAAATTTATATTGGAGATAACCTCGATGACATCGTTATGGCGACTTGTAAAGCTTAAATGTCATCGTACAACGTAACTTTTATCACCATTATCATTTTTGGAAAAAAAATAGTCGAACAATGACAAATCTAACAAATATGGTGGATTTGTTAGATTAAAGACTCAAAATGTATCCTGGAGTTGTTCATAAGCATTTTAAAAAATGGGAAAGATGTCAGTTTGCGAAAAATGGGTACCTCATAAATTATCCGAACAAAATCTCGCCCAGCGTGTATCAATATGCCAGTCATTATTGATTCGGGAACAATGCGAATCATTTTTGAAACGTGTTGTTACTGAGGATGAGAAATGGATTCTCTACGCCAACACATAACGCAAGAGGCAGTGGTTAAACGCGAATCAACCCCCAATTCCTATACCAAAAGTCGGATTACACCCCAAGAAGATCATGCTGTGAATTTGGTGGGATATGAAGGGCGTAATTCATTTCGAATTATTGGATTATGAGCAGACAATCACGATAGACGTGTATTGTGCACAGTTAGATCGTTTGAAAGAGGATTTGTCCATAAAAATACCTGCAATTTTAAATCGAAAAAGAGTAATTTTACACCAAAAAAATAAATTAATTTACTTGGAAACTTCTATCTCACCCACTATATTCTCTGGAAATAGCACTAAGCGATTATCATCTATTTAGATCTCTAAAATATTTTTGAAACGGAAAAAATTACCGAACGAAAGAAAACATAAAAAATGATATTGAAGAATTTATTGGTTCTAAAATTCCAATGTTTTTCGAAATGGATACTAAAAAAATAATTGACAGATGGAGAAAGGTTGTAGAGAATGAAGGAGAATATATAATTTATTAAAAATGTTGCGAGTTTTATTTTTTCTTTTTCTAAAATTATTCGCAAAAAATCAAAGACTTAAGTGACAACCTAATATTTTAAATATTTTTTTATAATTAAAAAGGGTGTAGGTACATATTAATACCGTTCTTTACATCTTAAATCACGCTTTCAATTTCGACATAATTACAAACGATAGGTTTCTTTTTGGACACAATGTGTAAGGTAAAATGTAATTTAAACACAAATAATATAGAATAAATATCATTTTTCTATGTTAAAACCTTCTGATGACAATTTTAAAAACTTGTATAAACACAACACACAATAAAATAAAACGTAAACTAGATTTTGATCAAATCCAATAAAATTAATTTTGTATCCAAATCTCGTTAGAAATAATCTGTAGTTATTATGTCTAAACAATAATTTAAATCTAATACATTATTAATTAATTGTTATGAAAATGTAATTACTATATATATATATATATATATATATATATATATATATATATAAATATATATATATATATATATATATATATATATATATATATATATATAGTATATATATATATATATATATATATATTATATTACATATATATATATTACAATATATATATATATATATATATTATATATATATATATATATATATATATATATATATATATATATATATATACTCGTCCCTCAATTTACGCGGAGTATCCATTCCACATGGATTTGTTTTACGCGAATGAAAATCGCGTAAATTGAGTCTGTCAGTACAATGAAAAAAATATTGGGAATAAAAGCTAGTAAAGTTGTAGAAACACATATTTATTACACATAGTTTAACAAAAAAATAATGACGCTTTAGAAAATAAAAGTATATAAATTTTATTCGGTATCACTATCGCTACTGAAATTCAAAACAATCAACCTTTTATATATTTATATCGTGCTTTTATACGTTCAAGTAAGAATTTGCGTCACTCTGATATAAAATAAATTCCATGAAAAATTATATAACATGAAATCTATCTGACCGCGTATAAAAAGTGCCGCGTAAATCAAAACCGCGTAAATTGAGGGACGGGTGTATATATATATATATATATATACATATATATATATATATATATATATATATATATATATATATATATATATATATATATATATATATATATATATATATATATATATATATATATATATATATATATATATATATATATAAGTATAAATGTATGAAATACATTTTATCTTTCCCATGACTACACATTTCTTTAGAAA
Organism: Neoneuromus ignobilis; assembly: GCA_029203775.1. Taxonomy (NCBI): domain Eukaryota; kingdom Metazoa; phylum Arthropoda; class Insecta; order Megaloptera; family Corydalidae; genus Neoneuromus; species Neoneuromus ignobilis. The sequence goes on along the minus strand of CP092089.1, from coordinate 10,652,252 downwards.
TATACTCATATCGAAAAGAACAAAATCATTTTAATTCAGAATAAAATCATTTCTATGTGTACTTTTCTTACAAGAAAATTCACTCCGATAATCAAATAAAAAATAAAATATTCGAGAGTCTCATTCTCCATACAATTTTTTTCTTACAGTAGGTTCTGGGGTAACTCGGAGTACGGTGACAATACGTGCTGTTTCTCCTCGCTCACCACCCCAACAAGCATCAATTGAGGTATGTGCCATCAATGTCCCCTATTGGAATTTCCCTTTATTGAACCATTAATTTAATCCATTATCTTTACTTCATTACCTATATTTGCATTTTTTATTAAGTTCCTTTTAAAATTATAAAAGATATATTAACAATACAAACAGTAATTTAAAAATATGATCAACATTGTGAAAAAAAGTTTATTTAGTTAAACCAACGTATATTTCTTTGTAAATGTAAAAAATAAACGCTGTAACGAACGATAGAGAATTAATCAATTAATTTTATGCATAATAAACTATGCATATTTTAATGAAATATTAAACTGTTTGCATATTAGCAAGTTCAATTATGTCGTTTTAATACATTTTTATAAATTATAAAATGCCCTATTTAATTTTGTCATATATTAAAATTATATATTATAAAAATTAATATTTTGAAAATATGGAAAATATTATAATATACTCTTCACAAAATTTTAATTGCTTTAAATAATCGTATCAAATCATATGCATGAAATAATATTAAAAATCATTTTACACAAATGAATTTTAAACCCAACACCACAATAATTTAAAGTGTTCAATAATCACTTATTGTTCACTTATTATTGCCTTTCTTTTCAAAAAGGCTCTAACGATGATGGCGTCGCCATCGAAATGCATCAGCCGATATAATTATAGATTATATAATTATAAATAATAAGTGAACCATAAGTGATTATTGAACACTTTAAATTATTGTGGTGTTGGGGTTAAAATTCATTTGTGTAAAGTGAATCAGCCACAGTTCCAAAACAACAAATTAAAAATCATGTTTTTATAATTAAATAAATTGTATAAAGTACGACTAAAAAGTCCAATAGTTGATAATTTTTAAAATATATTTAAAGAAAGAAAAATTATGCCTGTATGAATGAATATATTTCTAATATATTAACTTATTCTTTTCTTTATTACTAAAATCACATCAAATAAATATTCTAGAAAACCAAAGTAGAGCGTTATTTAAATTAATTTTCAAACAATTAAAAATATGATTCAAATTATAATCATAATTTCTTAAGCATAAAAATGATTAGAAATCTAATAATTAAATCTTCATCCAATTAGCAAATTAACTAAAAAAACAATCATGTCATTTTAGTCGTTTTTTTAAATAAAAATTTAGTTAAATTAAAATTTAATAGGGTAAAATATATAAAAAACGTTTAAAATTTCAAATTAAATATTTTTCTTTTTTTATATATTTTCCTCTTCTTTGAAAATGAATTTCTTTGTTAAACGAAACTCATCCCATCTCACCGAATAAAATACGGGATAAAAAGTATAAACAAAGTCCTTACATTCCTTTCATTTTAACTGTTTTATATATTTGTATAAAAATATTTGAAAATTACTATATTTCATCAATAATCATTTAAATCAAATTTCATTAAAATTGAAATTCAGTTTTATTGAAAATTATTTATAATTTTATCAAACAAAATAATTTTATTTGAAAACTTGATTTTCAAATAATTTTCCGTGGCGATTTAATAGTCTTATTCGACTAGAATTGCGTTTAACGAAAAATGTACAATTTTGAATATCCAAATTAATCAATTTATTAATCACTTCAAACGACTGGCAATTAATAAATCAATCACAACTAATGATTAATTTATTAGACCCAAATTGATTTTAAAACGACTAATTTCAGATAAATCACTTGAAACGACTAAATACCAATAAAATAATTCTAACTAGCGATTAATTTAAAACGACTAAATTTTAGTCATTAGTCGTCAATGAGATAATTTTTGCCTCACACTACTAGTAAAAAAGCAAGTTCAACAATATTGATCTCCAAATTAAATTTACAAACACATTACGGACCGCAGTATTTTGCGCTAGACTTCATCTAGAATCCGGCGAAATCCGCAAAAAAATGCACAAAAATAACTTCTTCATAAAATCGATGTAATTCTTAAACCAATGAACATTTTGAAATGAAATGTCATGTCTGTCTATAAAAGGGTTCGATGCATAGATATATGTAAATATAATAGTAGTTTTCAATCTATAATGAGTGTAGCAACGTGATAAAATACAAAAAAGAGATGATTTATAATAAATATAGTTTATTATAAAAAAACACTTTTTACCGTAAAAAAACATCTAGAAGGGATAAAAATATGATAAATTACGTGAAGTATATATTCTATATACAGAAATTGTTAGAAAAAAAATAAGAGAACCAATTTAGATTTTATTCCAAAAAAACAGAACTTTGCCAGGGATAGAGATTACTTTATTTAAAATATCTTAAATATTTTGCATAATTTTTATAATTTACCAATATTTTGTATATATATACCACCATCTTTTGATGGAATTAGAAAAAAATATAGCTTGTATATATATTTTTTTGGAGTCAAAAGTTCATACAACGAAACACGTGTTAACGCGTGAACGGACTTACAATAGTCAATACGAAACACGCGTTTAGGCGTGGCCGGGCGGTAATGTGTTAATTATAAAACCAGATATAAAATGACACAATTACTAGAGCTTATATAAACTGAAATAAATTTACAGGGAATATTATTATTCTATTTTTAGAATAAAAAACTATAATAACATTTAATTGAAAATTAAATTATTAATTCTGTTTTCCGATATTTTTTTAATATTTTCTAATTGCCCAAAGCTAATCTTGGATGAAGAACACGTAACATTTTTTAAATATATAAAATTGCTGACTTAGTTTAGAATACGATATTTCAATACAATACAAACGACTAAAACAACAATCATTTAAATTCAATAAGAACGTTTATTATATACAATATGTTTATTTTGCATACGTAATTACCATTGTGACTATATTGATTTTCGCGAATGAATAAACATTCTACAAATCACTAATATTTCTTCACTAAATAACTAATAATTTATTACAGTATGAATAATTTATTAATCATTTCGAGTCAAAGGATGAAGTATCAATTATTTGATGAAAGATATTTTATATATTTTTCTAAGACTATAACAGATCTCATTTAATCAACTATTTCATTTACCAAGTTAAAATTGATTACATCAATATCTATTTAATATTTTTATAAACTATTTATTGCACTCATTACTCTCAATTATTAAGTTAATAATATTGCAGCAGATTATTGCATGTTATTTACTAAAAAAAAAATAACTTACACAGTTCCACAACTATAACTATGATGTAATCTCCTAATCTTGTCCTTATTAAATCACTGCATGTAAATGAATACAAATACATATATTAGGTGTACAAGTATAATTCCGCCATTCACAAATGGATGGCTGTAGCTATATATTAAGATCCAAATATTTAACTGCCCTCTATTGTATGTTGATGTGCTGTGAAAAATATTTAACATTTAATTTGTTATACATGAAAGAAGTGTTGACAACAATTTTTTTTGTACATTGAAAATGTCGAATTTTTTGCCAACAAAACAACATATGCGGAAAATTTTATTTCATTACTTTATTATAAAGAAATCTACTACTGAGAGTCATCGATTACTTATAGAAGCTTATGATGAATATTCTTTATCTGAAAGAAAGTGTAGAGAATGGTTTCAATGGTTCAAAAGTAGTGATTGTAGTGTGAGTAATAAAGAGTGTGGAAAGCCACAAAAAAAAATGCTGGTTAATAATTGCAGACATCATTGGATAAAAATGACACTCAAATAAAAAAACAACTTAGGTGTTACAAGACAAATCATTTCTGATCGTTTGAGTGCAATGAAAAAAAATCAAAAAGGAAAATGGGAGCCACATGAATTGAAAGAAAAAGACGAAAAATAACTTGTGAAATGTTGCTAACGCAATTCAAAAGAAAATCATTTTTGCATCGAAGTGTCACTGGAGATGAAAAATGGATTCATTTTGACAATCCTAAACGTAAAAAATCATAAGTAGATCCAGGCCAAGCATCAACATTGACTGCAAAACCAAATATTCATGGAAAAAAGGTTATTTTCTGTATTTGGTGGATCAGAAAGGTGTGGTGTACTACGAGCTATTGAAATCTGGTCAAACAATTACTGCTGATCGCTACCGACAACAACTAATGAATTTAAAACGTGCATTGAAACAAAAAAGGGTTATGTGTATTCTTATACACATGCCAGAAGTGAAACTTCTTTTCAATAAAGTCATCAAAAGGTACACGGACAAACGTATGCCTAAAACTCGTAGATGAACAAATTCTTCAGAATAAAGCAAGTAACAAAATGAAGAAATGTAGTAGGAAGAGAAGCGGCAAATACACGGGATAAAAATTTTAGTAGAAAATGATTAATGTTTTAAATAAATGAATTTTTTATAATTATTTCATATTAACACATCGTATGCGGACAACGCGTCTCGATGATGTCTTTCATGCTGTAGTAATAGTATGCAAAAGACGTCGAGACGTTGTCCGTATACAATGTGTTAAGTAAGATTAATATTCATTTTCAAATTAAAACTTTTATAAAATTATGAATTATGAAAATTTATTCGTTTTCGTTTGGAATTTCTTCGATTTCCACTGCTTCCTCCGGTGGTGATTGAGTAGGTATAAACGATACAATTGGTTTTTGATAAGTAAAATTTTTGCGCAATAGACTTTACCATCTTAATTTTTAATTACTATTATATTACTATTGTATAATATATAATATACAATTAGATCAATGTTTTAAAAATTAAACAATTAAGGAAATACTCACAAATAATTAAATACTAATTAAATACTTTAATATAATTGCAATAAGTAGCATCTATTTAGATACTATTTATAGATAATTGATAATTTTATAACACCACATAAAATTCAATAAATCTTCAAAATGACACCTGAGAACAAAGAATTCATAATTATTGTGAGAATTTATTACAAATAAAACAACAGATAATCTCAAAACTGTTATAGGTTTCGATAATTTTTTTTAATACCACGTGTTTTTAATAGTATTTCTTTTGTTTGATAAATAGATTAATCAAAATAATGTTACAAAATACTACATACTACACTGTATATATTGGTGTACGTGCCAATTCCCTCAATTTCGTGTTGTTTGCTAATTTTTTAAATACCGCGTGGATTTAATTGACTGTTATTTTTATGATTATTGAGGTTAATATTATGATGACGTTATAAAAATTAATATACTTATCAAAAATATCAATTTTATCGCACTGAATAACACTCTTATTTAAACACAATTAACAACAACTGATTGTATATAAAAATTACTAAGCATAATAATGACATCATTCAAATAGTAAACATACGTGCTGCATGCATTAGAACAATTCTTGTTATCTAATCACATGTTAAAAGAGGGCGCATTCGTGATGAGCTTTTTCTCACTCTATCTACTACTTTTTCTCACTCTATCGTCTAAGCAAGTATGCAAATTCAAATCAGGCACTAAAATTCGTACTCACGTTCCGTCTCTATTTCCGTCATATATTCTCTATTTCCGCGTCAGTAAATTTTTTACCCTAAACGCGGCTAAAGAAGTTTCACTTCAAAAATGACCAGAATCGGCCAACAGGCACAATAAAATTATGTTGTTGCACGTTAACGCTAGACCACACGTTGCCAAATCAGTGAAAGAAACATTAGAAGCACTTGGCCGGGAAATCTTATCCCACCCGCCGTATTCACCGGATGTTGCTCCTTCTGATTTTCATTTGTTTCGATCGATGACACACTCACGTTCAAAACAGCATTTTAATTCTTTTGAAGATATAAAAAATTCGCTTGATGAATGGATCGCAAAAAAAACAAAAAAAATTTTTTTGATAGAATTTATAAATTACCAAAAAAATGGAAAAATATTGTAGCTAACGATGGAAATTATATTGAATGAAAAATTATCTACAATTTTTCCAAAATAAACATGTTTTTTATTTGCCAAAAAACGGCGGAATCATACATGTACGCCTAATACATATATATATATATATATATATATATATATATATATATATATATATATATTGTATATATATTTACAAACATATGTAAATATTATATATATTTGAAATAACTTGTTTATATTAATTATCATATAAATTGAGGTCACTGCTTTCACCTTTAATAAACATGTAACGTTTGATGAAACATTTCTACACATCCTACAGGTATAAAAATCAATTCCTAACATACCAATAATTATTACGCATTTGTCCATGAATCATTATTTTCCATCATACATACGTATGTATGTAAGTATGTGTATGTAAGTATGGATCGATCGGAAAGTTTCTAAAATGAGAAAGGAAACAAATTTTTTAACCAAAATCATATTTATTCTTCAATATAGTCTCCTTTAACGCGACACATTTAGTCTAACGCTTTCATTCCTTCAATAAAATAAGTTTTATCCAAACCCTTGAAATATCTATTTACAACTTACATCATTTTAGTATTTGATGGAATTTTTTCCATTCATCCATTTCTTAAGATTTGTAAACAGGAAAAATCAGAAGGGGACAAACGTAATGCATGTTGAATAATTTTCAATCATAATTTATGCAATTTTACCATAGCAATTGCCGACTTACGCGATTATGCATTGTCCTGGTAGAACAGGAGAATTTTCTGTACCAAATGAGATGCTTTAGCTTTAATTTCGTCGTTCAAACGACTCAATAACAATGCATGTTACTGGCCTATTCTTTTTCTCCTTTTTCTAAGTAATCAAAGATAATTATCCTATGAAAATCACAAAAAAAAACTGTACTAAACGAATGCACTATGTTAAACAAAGTCGTGGTGGTCATATGAGTGAAATTGTACTCCATCATTAATGCCATAAAATATGCTTGAAAATGAAATAAATAAATAACTAATTCATTCAATACTTTTTGTTTTATTTCCATTAAAACTTCTAAAGCGCTTACTGGAAAACCCTATATAATTTATTTATACTAACTGGTCTAAATTTATTATTTATTAATTTTAATTGAATTGTGTGACAATATATATGTTTATAAAAACTTTATTCAAAACAAATATATCTAAAATAACTCGGAAATACTGTATTATAATATTAAATATAAAACCACATTTTATAGATAATAAAAATTATTCCTGAAAATAAGTTATATTTAATAATAAAATTCTTTGCCTATTACTGTACATATGCAATTTCATAATTATATATATATATATATATATATATATATATATATATATATATATATAAGATTTAATGAAAATAATGCAAAAACATTCAAATAATATATTTTAATAAATTGGATATACTAACAGCTGTACTAATATCCTATATTTAGATTGGTCTCAATGGTAAGATATCATATTATTAACCCTCTTCAAAATAATGTTCTCTCCTAGAACAATTGTCTCAGTTACACTCTCTATATGACTTCATATGCATTGTCATGAAAACTTATGAGCAAAGTTAAATTTAATTACAGAATTACTGAAAATAATGTCAGATAGTAGATAAAACTTATGTTTTTTGTATTAAGTGATGTAATATGAAATGTTGGATTTCTCATTAATCACAAGTTGATCGTTCAAGTGATTAGTAATATGTTTAAAAGTTATAAGTTTTTTTGTGCTCATTTAAAATTCATACAGTTCTCAGTAAGTTACTGTTATTTTTTTAAATTTTTGAATAACTAATTTTTGCAGAAATTTTATATAATGGTGTTGACCAAGGAATTAAGGGTTATTTTTTTGTACGAGTTCAAATTAGATAATAGCACGGTACATGCCGCTCGCAATATTAACACTGTTTGACGATGGTACCGTTAATGAACTAACCGTACATAGATGATGTATTTATAACAATAAAAATAACTTAAAAAATATTACATTTCTTAAAAATTATTAAACGATTTTAAATACAATATGACTAATAATAAACAGATATTATAACACACCTTACATTAATAAGCAACATAAATTTTTAGTAAAAAATTTAACGCATTCCCTACCAAGTCATTTTTGAATGACTCGTCATTTTCACTTATGTTATAGAATTTGATAAATATATAAAAATTATCTATTTCGTGATTTTTTGTGAGATGGAAATTTATTTATTAGTATAATAAATACTGAAAGTATAAAATGCACAATATAATGAAATAAAAAAAGTTTAATTAAAAATGAAAATATAGAAGAATAATAAAAAAGATATACGAGAATCAGTCAAATATAAACCGAACTTTTTTCCTGCTGCTGAACGAGCGAACTTTCGCGGCTGTGATCGAGTGTGGATATTAGTAATGGAGTTCAGACTTCTAATCGTAAACATGACATCGTATTCGTTTTTTTAGTAGCTAGCGTAAACAGTACTTAATGCAGAACGCATTATAATCAAATTTTTAACAAACAAAAACACGAAACTGACCGATATTTTGAGAAGATTACAATTATACGTGAACAGTTCGTGAATGAAGCAATATCGAAAACACAAATATAGCGTCCACTGATAGACTTTATGTCGTATAAAACATTACGCATCTGCATCCCCAAGACCAGCATCAACCCAAACAAACCTTGATGAAAGTGGCAAGTGGTTAACATTAGACGAAATTTGTAAATCATTATCATTCGGAATGAATTAAAGTTTCATCCCTAGTATGTTGCTCCTAAATGACAATACTAATCCTCATACCGCCACACTGACTGAAGAGAAATTAACACAAATGCACTAGATTATAGTCAAACATCTCTTCTAAAGGCCCGACTATCTCCACATGATTACTATTTGTTTGGACCACTCAACGAGGTGTTAATTAAACAACGATTCAAATATGATGAAAAAGTGGAATGTTTTATGTGCAATTAGCTTTAGACACGCTGCACTATTTTCTACGATACAAAAATCAAAAACTGCTAATTCAGTGGCAGTGTTTAAATGTTAACAGAGACTATATTGAAAAATGACTTGTATGTAAAATATTAATTTAATAGAGTATGGAAAAAGTTTGATTTATATTTGATTGACCCTCATAAACAACATCATTTGAAAATGTTTTATTTATTGCATGTTTTATTAATCTGCATGGTTGATGTAAAGTACAAAAATAAAACAGACAAGTACTTTTGTTAGTAACGCTACTTATTGCAACGTTACTTATTAAAAAAAAATGTTACCAAACACCACTGATTTTCCTGTTCGTTAATTACAGAGCATCGAGAAATCTTTATTAATTCATATTATCGAATCAGTACGTTAATATGTGTGTATAGTTAAAAGCAAAGAAATGATTTTAAAACCACATGAACCTCATTACATTATGCATAATTTGGTATTTTAATTATAGATATCGCCGCTAGCGCTGCGATTGAACAGACCATTGAGCAGCGGCCAAATATCGATAGCATCGGATCAAATGGCCGGACCGAGCTTCCACAGCGATCCGACTGGCGGAACGGTTACACTGCCAATACTGACGTATGAAACGATACCATCATCAACAATATCTCTTGCTGGCCATCAAACGGCACTCGTTACACGGCCCAAATATCTGTTTGGTTCGCATAGCGTCGAACTTCCAAGACAACTTTAACTTGTTATAAGTAAATAAAATCGAACGTATCGTTTTCGAAGTTGTATTATAAAAACACTCATTCAACATATTTCTAGGACACTAATATCAATTCCAAACAATCACTAAAATTACACTTTAATTAATGAAATAAATTGTGACTGTTTTTATTGAAAATACGTATCACTTGAAATTTAGTTTTGAACTTTAAAATACTGAATCAATAACAGTAACATTTTAATTGAAAATATCGAGGTAAGAAATAATTTTATAATTTAATTTTCTATTTTTTAACAATGTAAACACTTTACCAAACCGCGAATGTTATATAAATATTCGATAATCAACTCGATGAACACGCCATCATCTTTGTGTTTTATAACAGACCCGTGCAATTTACCCTCTGAAATATTTGTATGGCCCGCGGCACAAAATTGAATATTTAAAAAAAAACAAAAGCAAAGTAAATTGAGATATACGTCTTCGTACAATACGTCTTCGTACAATACGTCTTCGTACAATACGTCTTTCTCAACAAGCTACACATAAAATACACCGTTTTTTAGCCTACCACACCTAGGGAACACCATATTCCCTAACAGAAGATACTACAGCTTGCTAAAAATTTCACAAAACTTGTAATTGCCCCTTTTGCTTAAAAGGTTGTACGGGCCTGTTTTATAACATTGTAATCTAAAAATAATAGCACGGTCATCAAAATACGTCTTAGCAAAAAACAAATAAAAAATTAATTAGCTACAGCTCCTAATTAATTATTAGTTTTGTTATTTACTGATCATTTCATCGACTATAAAAAAAAATCAAAAGTATATAATACCATTTATACAATCAAAATTATCAAACACCCATATATTTTTAGTATTCTAATTAAAATTTAAAAACGTTGATTTAAAAATAATTTTATTTTTTTAAAATTATTGATCTCGTTTAGATTGATTTAACCGTTATGTTACTACCCAAAATTTTTCACATTGATTACTACCCGAGTTCACGTGTACCCTATTACAAAATGTCATTATTACGGCCCTAAATTCGTATATATGGCGGCGTCTATTATATAAATATGGTGGATTTGTGATGCAGAAAACTTCTATCCACTCACTGGACAAATTTATACTGGACAATCAGTATCGAATAGAAAAAAAAATTAGGAAAACGAGTTGTAAAAGAGTTGGTGGATCCGTTCAAAGGATCAGGCCGAAATATTGCCATGGATAATTTTTTTACAACTCTCCCGTTAGCCCGACATTTATTATAATGGAAGTTAACAGTCGTTGAACATTGAAATGTAATAAAAAATATATTCCTGCGAAAATGATACAAATAAAATCTCGAAGAATAAATTCTTCATTATTTGGTTATAACGACAACGTGACAATATGTTCATATGTGCCAAAAAAAAAAAAAAAACGTCATAATTTTGTCATCGATGCATCACGACGACGCAATGACTGGACCCAAAAATAAACCAGACATAATCCATTTTTATAACAAAACAAAATCTGGTATAGACATTATGGACAAATTAGTAGGACGCTATAATGTGAGAAGGCGTACAAACAGGTGGCCACTTGCATTGTTCTTTAATATCGTTGATATTGCAGCTCTTGCAGCATATATTATTTATTTCTAAAATAGCTGTATGCTCAAGAAAAAGGTAAATCAGAGCCGAGTATTTTTGAGACAATTAGGAGAAGAGCTTTGTCTTCCAATCATTCAAGACCGTTCCCTCAATGTACAAATTACAAGAAACTTATCTACAAAATTAGCGATCGAGAGCATGCCAATGAAGTCAATCTACTGCATACAAACTACATCTACTTCTGCGTCGATTGCTTCTACATCTACTACTACTCCAGCTCAACGTGATATACGTGGTCATAAAATCATCATTGGTTCTTGCTGCATTTGTCATGCAGCACCGCCTAAACGGAGAATAAAGACTCCAAATCATGTGTACAATGCCACAAACCTATTTATGATGAACATTCTTCGACGTATTCAATTTGTAAAAATTGTCCATCACCTTCCGAAAAATGACATTTTTCGGCTTATTTTTTTTTTGACGATACAATAAAGTCCTATAATTAAAACGTAGTATTTACTTTTTTTTATTTATTTAATTTATTCCTGCCTTTTACAAAATACCTATGGGTACATGTATACCCGGGTAGTGATTAGAGAGATATATCACTTAAATGTCGTTTGAATTAATATCTTAATAAAAAGTTTTAATAAAAAAAAATTATAAATACCTAAATCTTCTCAAAATTTCCCAAATAATTGTGATCTGACTGAGCAAAACTATCCTTCCCATAGAAATTTATTGGCTTCAATGCAAAGTCGAAAATGGGTACATGTGTACCCGGGTAGTAACATAACGGTTAAGCAAAATTTATAAACTATAATAAAATGACTACATAAAAAAAAATTATATTGAAATGTGTATTTATACATTATGTGTACGATTTTTCATTCTATTGAATAATTAAAAACATACGGTAAACTTTATTCAAAATTATTTTTATCAATCATTTAAAACAAGGTTTTTCTAATCGATTAAAATAATATTCCAATTGTATTTTAATTAAATTTATATCTGCCATCAATAAAAAATCATTTTCGAAAAAATGTCCAATACCAAATTGATAGACTTTCCATTTATAATTACATTTTTCTATTATGATTATAAATATTTTAAATTTTTTTTAAATAAATTTAAAAATTGCTAACATAAATCTGAAATACTTTGTAGTCACTTCTCAAGCTTTATTTACACTTTAAAATCTTTGTGACATATTTTACATTAATCGAAAACAAGATTGGTGAGATTGTTCTTATTCTTCGAACATTTTTGTTTTACTCATTTAATCTGGAAAAAATCACAATAGATCAAATAGTTTCACTACTTGCACCAAGAATAACAAAAAATATATATAAATGTCTAATAATTTTCATCAAAGCTTTATTTTACTCTATAAATTGTCACATTTATTTCATCCATACGTTACTTTTAATCTAAATGATTTACAGTTTAAAACATTCTGTATTATAAAAGAACATTTTTTGAAAATATTTAAAATCTATGCAGTTTTATTTTTTCACTTTTTCAATTTATTTGCGACTAAATATATGTTGATAAAATTAAATTGCCGTTAACCTCTTAATGTCAAAACTGTTTATTGTTGCATTTATGTTGAATTAAATACAACTAGAAAGTTAAAAATAAGGATGAAAAAATAACTCATTACTTATTAAAAATAAAATATTCAAGATAGCTGTCAAATAAAATAAGAACTCTTTCAATGTGTAGTACAGAAAATGTCAATTCTTTTTTTGAAAAAAAGATACCAAAAATATACATGTGCAACCAAAAATTACAATACCACTACCATATAAAAATATTAAGATATCTTTCAACGTATCCCGTATAATGTCAAAAAAATGTTTCTATGTGTCACGTTCAAGAAGATGTATTTATTTACATGTCTACAATAAAACCAGCTAATTTTCATTGAGACAATATTTTAATCTATAATTTGTCACAATTATTTCATCCATACATTACTTTTATTAAAAGTAATTTACAGTTTAAAACATATCGTATTATAAAAGAATACTTTTCGTAAAAACTTAAAACTTTTGTACAGTTTTATTTTTTTTATTTTTTAATTTATATCAGACTAAATGTATATTTCTAGAATATAATCGTTGTTTACTTCTTAATGTCAAAGCTGTTAATTGTCGCATTTATGTTGAATTAAATACAGTCCGAAAACTGAAAAGGGCTATAAAGCAACTTTACACTTATTTAAGAAATGAAATACCCGAAATACATGTTGAATAAAATAAATATGTCTTCAGTGTATTGTGCATATAATGTAAATTCTTTTTTTAAAACAAAATACCAAAAATATACATGTGCAAACAAAAATTACAATCCTACTACCGTATAAAATATTCAGACATTTTTCAACGAATCCCATATAAATGTCAAAAAAATGTTCGTATGTGTTAAGTTCAAAAAGATGTATTTAATTACTGTACATGTCTACAATAAAACCAGCATTGCAATATAAAATCTAATTTACAAAAAGAAACAATAACTTTATACTATTGTTTACGATTGACTTTATTAATTTATATTTTTCAGTCATAAACCGAAATATACATCGTTTTAAATATGAATATCTGAACTTGATGGAAAAAATATTAAAATGTCTAATAATTTTCATCGAAGCTGTGTTTTATTCTATAAATTTATTACATTTATTTCATCTATGCATTACTTTTATTTTAAAAAAATACTTTTTGAAAATATTTAAAAACTATGCACAGTTTTATTTTTCACTTTTTTAATTTTTATCAAACTAAATGTATATTTCTAGAATAAAATCGCCGTTCACCTCTTAATGTCAAAGCTGTTCATTGTTACATTTATGTTAAATTAAATACAACTAAAAAATTAAAAACGGGGATGAAAAGTAACTCTACACTTATTCAAAAATTATAATATCCAAAATAGTTGTCAAATAAAATAAGAACTCTTTCAATGTGTAGTACAGAAAATTTCAATTAAAAAATACTGAAAATTTACATGTGCAACCAGTAATCACAATACCACTACCGTATAGAAATAGTCAAATGTCTTTCAACGACACAGTATAAATGTTAAATATATGTTTAAATCTGTCATGTTCATGAATGATGTGTTTAATTAAACGTTTATAATAAACCCAACTACAACAACAATACAATATCTAATTTTCAGAAAGAAATAATAAATTAATAATGCACTTTACAATTCATTTTACTGTTTAATATACTTTCTTAAAAGTATCAAATATGAATATCTGAAATTTACACGAAAGAAATAAAAATTATAAATAACTAATAATTTTCATCTAGGCTATATTTTAATCTGTAATTTGTCACATTTATTTCATCCTTACGTTAATTTCATTAAAAATGATTTACAATTTAAAACAAACTGTATTATAAAAGAATACTTTTAAAAATATTTTAAATCTATGTACAGTTTTATTTTTTCACTTTTTTAATTTATATCAGCTAAATATATATTACCAAAATAAAATCGCTGTTCACCTATTAATGTTAAAGCTGTTCATTGTTGCATTTATGTTGAATTAAATACAATTCGAAAGTAGAAAAGGGGAATGAAAAGTAACTTTACACTTATTTAAAAAATAAAATACCTGAGATACATGTTGAATAAAATAAATATGTGTTCTGTGTGTTGTACAGAAAATGTTAATTCTTTTTTTAAAACAAAATACCAAAAATATACATGTGCATCCAAAAATTACAATACTAATACCATATAAGAACAGTTCGATATATTTCAACGGCACAATATAATTGTTAAATATATGTTTAAATCAGTCATGTTCATGAATAATATATTTAAATAGATGTTTGTTTATAATAAACCCAACCACAACAACAATGTAATATCTAATTTTCAGAAGGAAATAATAAATTAGTAATGCACTTTACCATCCGTTTTACTATTTAATATATTTTTTAAAAATATCAAATATGAATGTATGAACTTTACAAGAAAAAAAATAATAAAAAATTGTGATCTTATCCAAAATTCAATATTAGCTATTTTTAAAAAAATATAATTCCTGCTTTAGAAAAATATTTTTTTTATAAATTTATCTTTTTTTTAAATTTACCTTAATTTTAACAAATTGCGGACAATTGCGGATTCACGAGTTTACTCGTGTTTTCTACACGCTGTCTTTAGATGCCACCTGCTTTGATATATTATATCTACTTTGCTTATTTAGGTGTTTACTTCAGTAGTCAATGTATTATTATAAAATGTATTATATATAAATATATTATATATAATTTATTATATGTAAAATACGCGGCCACTGGAATAAGTTCGAAAAAAAATATCCAGATTTTAATGTGTTAATATAAAAAAGTAGTGATTTTATTTATTTTTCTTTGAATTATAACTTTTGATAATATAATCTACTATTAAAAAAACTGCTATTATTTTAACAGCTCAAATTTAACATTTTGAAAAAAAAGAAAATTAAAAGAAATGCGATTAAAAATATACACAAGAAGTTATATTCTAATTATTTTTTTTCTTCACTTTTCCAAGCAGACCCTTAAGCATAATTCTAAATATTGTCAGATTTTGATAAAGATATATGTTCATATATGTAAGTTTTTGATAAAATTATTTTTTTAACCAATACTATTTTTTGAACATAACTGTGTAAATACATACATATATATACTTAAATTATTTTATTAATTTATACTTAATAAATACAATTTTTTGATATTTACTTGTTACATAAATCATTTCACATTAAGTAAATATGTAAAAATATTTTTTCAATTACAAAAATAAAATATACTTTGATATCTTTAATCAAACATCAATTAATATCGAATAATAAAATAGTTTATTATATCAGATCTTAGAATATGTTTTCATCTTTTCGACATTTTTTTGTATATCTGTAATCCTTTTAACTTTCATAACAATTAATATAAATAATTCTTAGATGTCATGTAAACTTTTGGAATCTCATTAACCAAAATCAACATACTGTGTGAAATGTTAAATCTACAATATTTATATTTTGCATTCAATTCTCGACATGTAATATGCAATATTTAATACAAACGTACATATATTTTTTGTTATTTAAAATTTTTGACTATAAACCTTACATTAAATCATATACCTTCATCAGCCTCTCTCAATTCACTTCTGGATGAAGGCTTCTCCCAAAATTTATATATATATATACATATATATATATATATATATATATATATATATATATATATATATATATATATATATATATTAAAATAAAATCATTCGTGTAATAACCATAATTTCACAGAAAAATGTTAAAATAAATACTCCTATTCATTAAATAAAAATAATTAACAATAATATTTCAGTGCAATATTCTGAAATTATTATTTTTTACTTTATGATCATTTCTCCAAAGTATTGATTAAAAAGAAAAGAAAAATACCTAATCACATCCCAAACAATCATATTTTGTATTTAGGAATATTTTTTTTTTAAAAAAAAAAACAAGAAAATCAAAAGTAAATGAAATATTGAAACACAAATATTTTTAACAAAAATCTGTGAAAATAAAATTTAATATGTAACACATAAAATGTCATAATATTCACATAATCCAAATATCAGACATTCATAAAAGAAGAAAATATACAAAACATATATATTTTTTTTAACGTTCAATATTACTTGCATTATAATCATTTGAAAAATTATATATATATATATATATATATATATATAAAATTATTAAAAAAATTATAATTACAATAAATGTAAAGAAAAAAGTTTGAAAATTTGTTCTAAAAAGTAATGTAAAAAACAAGAAAATAAAATTTAACATTTTTAAAACCCTTCACCTTTCACAATATGATTTTATTCAAAAAAATTTTATAAATTTGTTTCTTTAATTCTATTGGTATAAATTGTTCCAATAATCGTGTTCAATGTGAGCTCAAACAAATTTATAAAATATTCGCAAATAATATCGTGAAAAAAAGTATAAACCTGGATATGTATAAAAATATTTATTTCAAGAATAAAATAACATAAGAATGTGAAAATATAATTAAAGGAAAAAAAGTATCCATTAAAAGTTGATTGAATTATCAACAGGCAATTAATTAGAATAAAGAACAGATTATTCCGTATTTTATGAAATATAAAAAGTTAAAATTTATATACAATTCGGATGCTCTCTTCTCATCACTTATATAGGTTTATATATATATATATATATATATATATATATATATATATAAATAACTGTGAAGTCAACATAAATTAATTTTAAGTATTATGAAGTAAATATACAATTTATATGTACTTTCGAAATAAAAAATGTTTTATATGTATTTACCTTAATTATTTTTGTTGTTAAATAAAATACCATAAATTACTTTTTTATTTTTATTCTTACTTTAAAACCAGGGGATTCCGCCTCTTCTTCCTTCGCCCGTGGATCCTCGAACTTGCTTCTGTTTAACAATGTACGAAACACTATTAACTTACTTCTTAAAAGTTTCATTTGGTAATTCTCAGAAAACTTCTGAAAAATTCAGGAACGATATTTTCACATCACAGTGGAAGTGAAGCATCATTCTTTTTTAAATAAAAAGATAACAGTTTATGTTTAAAATTATATAAAATATTGTTATTGACACATTGCAAAATCAAATAATCAAGAATTTAAAATATACATGAGAGGATCAAAGCTATATAATATATATATAATAATTAAAATTAATCACACGGTTAATGATTAAATCGACAATTTGTGTAAACTAATTGAATTAGTCACTCATGTTTTAATCTGGCAAGTGTTTAATCGTTAATCATTAGTCAAACAATTTGAGCAACCATTTTATTTTTTTAATATTTGGGAAGTTTTCTTGGAAAATATCTTGGTTAGGAAGTTTAAGATATTGTCACAAGAGAGTCTAAGGTTGATCTTGATGTAATATTAGAGTTTAGAATATACACGGGAAGATCAAAGGATAATAGGTCTAGTAATGTTTACATTTCTTCTCAGACTTAGTCACTTTGAACAAAAAGTGAGTAATGACTGATTTGCAATTAATCATAACTATATAATCATGACAATATACAACTATACAATATATAATCATGACTAAAATTAATCTACTTAAAAACAAACCTATTAATCCCACCAATAATGAAAAATGATTTGTGACAAATACCTAACTTTATTATGACTAAACATTATTCAAAATTTTAGTCATTACATTTTAATGAATTTGTACTCAGCTAATATAGCTAGATTTTATAGTAATGCTCTAACAATGATGGGATGGCTATAGAAATGAGCATCAACTTCTAATGAATTAATAAAAAAATGTAATTTTAACACTAGGTTTACGGACGTTTCATATATACCTATCTCTACGAATACGTGTCAATTTGACGCATGAACAAAATCATACATTTTCTTTAAAAAAACAATTTAAAAACAACAATTATACAGTATTAATTTATAAATGAAACTATAAGACATATATTTATATAAAATTTATAATATTTAACATTATATAACATTACATTTATTCCGCGTATCTTTTACACATATACTGGTAAAAAAAATATCAGTTGTTACATCCTGTCTCGATGTAAATATGATTCGGTTAATTTTAAAACTACAAATTCACCCACAAGTGTTGACGTTCATGATTTCTCTTTACCCAGATTAGGGAAACCATTTATTAGATATTCTGAATTTACATCTACTGCTAATCAAAACTATGCCAAATTTTTGGCTTATTTGGCATATATTGCGTGAATTTGCATCAGACTTTCGTAGGGAACAGTTGCTCGTCTATTGAAATATTTTCGTGAAGTTTATAACAGGATTTACTATTATGTATAATTTTTTCCATATTTCAGATATCAATGCAAATATATCTGTACGTAAACATTCGAATCGTCCTGTTCTTTTATTAAATCGTATAAATCGAAGAATTTGCATAAATTAAAGAATTTTGCAATTCCAATGAGACTACTTCATGATGTTTGACAAGTGTAATTCCAAGTTACTTACAGAAACAAGCCACAAACTATACAAATTCCTCTTATTCTCATATTAGGACTTTCTTCCACGCAGTTTATAATTTTGTGACTGTATATTTTCGCTTTAAATGTTTACCTTCCCCATACCAATATTGTTAATTAAACTATTACTAATTTTGTAATTTTTAACAGTTCTAACAAGTATTCCCAATTTCGTTATGATTT
>CP092089.1:10612625-10627625 GCA_029203775.1 Neoneuromus ignobilis | reverse complement strand
AAACATACTTAAATCCCTATAAATACAACAAATGTACTATTACACAAATATACACACTATAAAATTACATTTTGAAAAAATAATTGTTTTTATTATATATATATATATATATATATATATATATATATATATATATATATATATATATATATATATATATATATATATATAAAGATTACAAAGTATTAGATAATCAATCAACCTTACATTCATAACTGAAATACTGTATCATATAAAATATCAAATATAAAAATAACATACAGAAACGTAAATACAAAAACAAAATCTGTAATTAAATGTTATTGCTGTATTAAATACCTGAATGCAGATATTGACAATTTTTGACTAAAATTCAGCTACGAACAAGATGGCACCTAACTTGCGTAGTATTTTATATCATCGACACAATAGAACCAACCTTATGTAGTTAAAAGTATTATATTAATTTTATAAATGCTAGGGTTTTTAGAAACAAATGTTATGAAATCAATAATGTATCGATTTCAAATTCATTAATGTTTTATTATTATTTACAGATGAATTTTATTATTACTTTCAAAAGTCTTCCAATGTTTCAAAAGCAATATTTTTTTATTATGTACATATATATATATATATATATGCATATGTATATATATACACACATACATAAGTGCGTATATTCATTAATAAATTAAAATTTTGTATATTATAATGTATTTTACCTTATTTTCTATTATTAACCCTAATTAGTAATGATCAATACCAATTTTTTACACGCATGCCATATGAGTCATGTATAATGGCTCATATGACTTGGCTGAAATAGATATGTATATTCATATACACTCATGTATATATAGCTATTAAGTTAAGAAAACAGAAAAAGACATTATGATAAAGAAGTTAGAAAATTAACATTAATAAATGATAATTACTCAAAAAGAGATAAATACTTCACTACTTTAGACAACCCTGTCAGTAAGACTAAAGTAATGTAGTACAATTTATATTTTACGATATCAAATGACGTTCGAGTAACATGCTAATGAAAAATCGAAGAAAGAAATATGTGGAAAGAAAACCTTTACATATATTTTGATAATTTATCTTCATATTATATATGGAGTTTGGTTATTTCATTTTGCGCATTACTTTTTACTGTTTATATTCATATATATTATAAGTGTGTTAGTTTCAAAAAAAATAGTTCTAATACATATATTAAATATAAAACATATTTTTTTTATCCATAGCTATATCTGTACAGATGTACATGCATATATATATATATATATATATATATATATATATATATATATATATATATATATATATATATATATACATATATATATATAATATATACATGCATATTGTACATATATAAAATTTTAGAATTTAAACAACGCCAGTAATACTCAAGAAAATAAAAATGAAAGTAGTAAAGAAGATTCAGAAGAAATATGTACAAGAACAATGAAAAATAAAAATCTTGTAGATGAGACCTTAGCAAATTTATCTCCACAGGAATTGATAATGGAGAAAGAGTATGTATATTTTTGTTAAAAAAATTACCTATATATTTTAACTATTTATCTATCTATCTACAAATATATATATATATATATATATATATATATATATATATATATATATATATATATATATATATATATATATATATCACACATGAATATTATGTAAGAATGTATACATATATGGCATATTTGTAAAAAATTGGTATTAATCATTTCTAATTATAGTTGACAAGTTTTTAAAATAAAATACATTATAATATACAAAATCCTAAATTATTAATGTGTACACATAAACATAGATACATGTAGGGGTGTTTGTGTACATAAACATAGATGCATGTAGTGGTGTTGTTGTATACATGTGTGTATATATATATATATATATATATATATATATATATATATATATATATATATATATATATATATAAATAAATAAATAAATAAATATATCACACATGAATATTATGTAAGAATGTATACATATATGGCATATTTGTAAAAAATTGGTATTAATCATTTCTAATTATAGTTGACAAGTTTTTAAAATAAAATACATTATAATATACAAAATCCTAAATTATTAATGTGTACACATAAACATAGACACATTGAGGGGTGTTTGTGTACATAAACATAGATGCATGTAGTGGTGTTTTTGTATACATGTGTGTATATATATATATATATATATATATATATATATATATATATACATATTTTTATATATTAGGTCTACCGGAAAATTCTTTTTGAATTAAAAAAAATAATACATTTTCAATATATTTATTAATATTTACTGAACAATATAATTTTTCCTTCGTTACTAATGACCTCGTCCCTGCGTGATGGTAATTTGTGAATTCCATTTCTGTAGAATAACTCATCTTTGAAACTTGAGGTGACATTATCAGACAAAACTTTCCGGTAGACCTAATATATTTCTTTCAAACAGCAAATAAATACGTTTTATTTTTAGAGTTGAATCCCAACAGCTTACAGCAATTTTAAATTTACTTAAAGCACAAGAGAAGAATGAAATAGAGACTTTAGAAGATCTGAAACACCAAATGAAACTTTATCGTTAAAATTATTGAACAATTACTCACGCTACACTATTAGAAAATTAAGGATCTCAAATAAAAAATAACATAAATAAAATAAATGAAATATTATTAATAAAATGAAATAGATTATAAGATTATACACTATAATATGCACAGCTACACTATGTCTTAGTTGCAGTAATTAAAAAGTGCATATTTCATTTTTGAAAACAATAAAAAAATATTGTTTCCTTATTTTAATATAAAATATGTAAATATTACGTTATAAATTTATTTATTATTATTATTCAATATTTATAATATCAATGTATTTAGATGATAAATATAAAACACTCAATAAAAATTTTCAAGTTTAAATTATTTTTTATTTTTATTTAACTTTAAACATGTATAAGCATGAACATACATATATAGACAAAAATTGTTTTATATGTAAAGCTAAAATTCACTTATAAGTAATTTACAAATGTAATTATCAAATACTATCATTCTATTGTTCATTAAAAAACGTTTAAAATATTTCAATCCTGAATGAGCTACTTTATGAAGGCGTTAAACATGTTTGGCCTTGTTATATTACTGTTATACTTTAATCATTTATATTCCTGTTACTAATATTTACTATAAAGTTTCGCACAGATATTCTAATTATATGTTAAAACAATTGTTAGTTGCAACTATACTTTAGATCAATAAATTTTTCTTTAACTTACACTGAAATAAATTACCACAAAAGTGATGTTATGACAGAACTCATATTTTTATCCAATGCATGTGACAATTATCATTTTGAGGTTATATACATGCATGTGCAATGAAATAAATATTTGAGTCATTATTTTTAAAAATTAAAAAAATAACTGTATGATCTTTGTATTTTTTATTTATTTTCCATTTTTTAATTATATATATATATATATATATATATATATATATATATATATATTCATATCACCCACTACTTAACGAAAGCCTAAATTAATATTCCAGTCACTGGTACATTACCGTATACACCACGGTAATCAGGTGTACTGATGATAAATTTTCATTTTTATTCCCTTCGGTACGTACCTTCTTCTGGCTAGGAGCTTTGATGCTCTATTTCTTTAATTTGTAATTGAACGCAATTTCTCGCATGACAAACGGGATTTTGCTACTACGCCACTGGTCATTTTATATATATATATATATATGTAGAGAAAGAGAGATGTGTGTATATGTGTGTGTATTTATGTTTTCATGCACATATGTTATAAATAATGAACCACTCAATTTAAATTAAAATGTTAAACGCTAAATGTATAAATAACTGAAAAGTAGATATAATCGAATGTACTTAATACTATTGTACAAAAATTATTCTGTCAATAAATATTACTTAAACTTGTGCATACATTGTGCACCCACGTGTAAATATATTTAAATATAAAATATTAAAATGAGTGTTGAATCGGAATCATTTATAAAAAGTCGAAATAATGACAGAAAAAGTAAAACATTTTCATATAGAAGCTCACATATCAAATAAAATGAAAAAATCTAAGAATGAAGTAATGAAAAACATGATTGGGACGTATCTTCGAAAAAGAAATTACAATGTAAGTTTAAAGGTTATGTTTATATTATATGATAAATTACGGTATTAATAATTATTTTTAATTAAGAAAATTGTAATACTAAACGTATTTGTAATATTTTAAAAATATGTACACTTTTCCACTCATACATATTTATTCAATATATAAATGATTTATTTGAATAAAACTGTATGAAAAATATGATTGTTTTATCTTTCTTAAAAAATCATTTTTTTAGGATTTATACACTAATAATAATACAGGTAGTGTCTGTAAAGAACAAATTGCAGTAACATTACAAACAGACAAATATTTAGCAAGATTTAATTCTATCCTTTTTAGTAGTATAAATAATGATCCATTACAACTTGCACAATACTTTGCTAAGTAAGTTACTTATAATTGATGTTTATTTTCATTATAATGTATATATGTAACTAATAATTAAATTATTAATAAATTTAAATGATACATATGTCCAAATATATTTTTAAATATTTTAGATGGCTTAATTGGATAAGTTGTTTGCCATCATGTAAAATACAAACCGAGTTGTGGTCTCTTGCAAGACCCTTGTTATGTCATTTGCATCTTGAAGCATTACGAACTGACCATTGTGAACAAATAGCAGCGCTTAAACGACTTCATCAAGAATTACGTGAAAAAGTACATACAAATGGTTTGTAGTTTTACTATATATATATATACATATGTAGTATTTTTTATTATACATTTTAATTTTGTCAATCTTAAAATAATTTAAATTTTACTCATGAAATAAAATTTAAATATTGATTTTTTATAATGTTTATATTTTGTTTATTAATTAGAAGTTATGAAGAAATTTATTTATATACATAAATATTCTCCCACATATATATATATATATATATATATATATATATATATATATATATATATATATATATATATATATATAATATAAATACACATACTCAAAAATAAATATTTTTCTTATAATATTTTTATTCCTGTTTTAAATACATTACTATTTCATTTTTTGAAAGATATATCTTTATCACTTGAATATATTTTATAATTTTGTGGTTTAACAGCATGTAAATGAGCTGCATCTACGATGTTCCTAAAAAAATGTTTTATTAATTTACTCAAAATATAATTAATGCTAATATGTATGGTGTGAATGCATGTATGGTATGTATGTATGTATGTACACATGCGTGTATATATAAATGCACATATACATATAAATGCAAATAGATGTGTTATTTTTATTATATATTACTTTTTTAAAAATATGAAATAAAAAAATTATTTTCAGTAGATATATTTTCCACTGATAAGTATTTTTATTTAATTTTATTTTGTGTATATGTGTGAAGTATAACAATTATTTTATTTTAGTACTTACTTAAATTCCTCATAATTTTTACTGCTACTAATTGCACGTATTTTAGCATCATTTCTCTCCCAATAAAGATGATCATTATCAATATTATTTATGAAGTTATTTTTTAATTGTTTTATTTCATTTAGAGTGATTATATGTTTTGACATGTTTAAGGTTATTTTTGTAAACAGCTACATTGTCATGGCAATATGTATCAATGTAAAGCATTTATTTAAAAGAACGTTATCCTTGTTACTAAATAAAATTCATTGTAATTCATATTAGTTACTTAATTCAATAACTATAAAATAATTTTAATAAGATATTATCTGTATAATATGCAATACAAAAACAGTAAAAATAAGATAAATATATAATTATAGAAAATACAATATTTTTAGTAGATTTTCTCATTGGTATATTTTACTTATAGATGTATCAAATGATTTTATTAAACGAGATATGAAATATGAAGTAGACATTAGTATACCAGTTCTTGATGAATTAGCAAATATTTCAGTCATACAAGACATGGAATGTTATCCTGTTGTTCAAGAATTCAGGTTGAAATTTAATTTTAAATGTGTATTTATTTTCAGTGTATGTAAACATATTTATATTTTTTAGATCTTGTAAATATCAAATTAAATTGTCTTCTAGTACTGTCCGAATCCTTATGGATTTTTTTGCAAGACACGGTCATGTTATGATGTTACAGGTATAGTAGCCTTAATTTTTGTTTTTACTAAAAAAAACTTGAAGAAAATAGTACTACTTATCATGAATATCAAATAAAATAACTACAAAAAAATACATTATATAGGTGTTACAAACATGGTTTGATATTGAAATCATTATTGAAAAATGTGATAATCAGCAAGAATTTGAACAAACTACTCCAAATGAAAGTGAAACCCAAAACAATGATTCAGAAAATTCAGATCAAATGGTATTTAACAACTTAGAAGTAAACCTCAAATATTAACTATTTTTTATTTACTTGTTTTTTTTTAGGAACAACAACCATTACAAGATATATGTAATGATACTTTGCTTAAAGAATTTGAACAAAGTATTTTACAATTAGAAAAGCAATTACCAGATATATTACTTTACAATATATATAATAATCAAAATGAGTATGTAAAAAAATATAGAAATTATTGTTTTTTATTTTAAAAAAAATAGAAAAAATTATTTACTTTTATTATTTATTTAAAAAGTGTATAAATTATATATATTCTTATTAA
Source organism: Neoneuromus ignobilis (assembly GCA_029203775.1). Taxonomy (NCBI): domain Eukaryota; kingdom Metazoa; phylum Arthropoda; class Insecta; order Megaloptera; family Corydalidae; genus Neoneuromus; species Neoneuromus ignobilis. The sequence continues at coordinate 10,620,839 of CP092089.1, read as the reverse complement.
ACGTATGTAAAAATATCTATTTCTACATAAGCTATAGATTTTGTATTATATTTTTTAGTTGTGCTGCTACTTGTGGTGCTATAAATTCTAAATTTGAATATGTTGCTGTTGGTTTTGAAAATTCAGATTTAAAAATATGGGTAACTAAGCATAATAAGTGTTCACCGTTTCAACCAAAACGTATTCCTTTAGCATGCACAGACGGATATGAATATAATGAGAGTGGTGATGATATTTACACTAAATATCAAAATGAAATAATATTACGTGGTCATTCACAAACTGTGCAAGATGCAAAATTTTTGCATACAGCTGATTATATTTTATCAGTATCTCATGACTCAACTATGAGATTATGGAATTTACAAGATGGTTGCAATAAAGCATTATATAAGTATGTTATTAATTGTAGTAAACTATAGTATAATATTTGATATGTTTAGTTGAAATAAAAATTTATTTGCACTGCTTTATTAAAAATTAATCCCAAGGAGATAATTACATTTATAGTATTTAAAATTTCAGTGGGCATCAGTATCCTATATGGTGTTTAGATACAAGTGCCCTTGATATGTATATAGCAACTGGAGGACAAGACAGAACTGTGCGAGTATGGACTTGTGAATCCACAACACCATTGCGAATATGTGCTGGACATACTTTAGATGTGCATGTATGTAATTAATATCAAATATTTTATTGCATATGTACATACACACATGCATGTGCATGCATATATATATATATATATATATATATATATATATATATATAAATAAATAAAATTTAATTACAGTCTGTAAAATTTCATCCTAATGGTTTATATATCGCATCTGGTTCTTCAGATCGAACTATAAGACTTTGGAATGCATCTGATGCTAATATAGTAAGACTGATGTCAGTTCAAAGGGCTGTATATACTTTGGATTTTAGTCCAGATGGAAAATATTTAGCTTCAGCAGGTTTGTTATATTTGTTACAATATGTCTATTTATGTGTACATATAGACATATTTATACTAGAACAAGTTTATAAAAGAAGACAATTTTGTAATACAGGTGATGATAAAAAAATTCAAATCTGGGATTTAGCATCTGGAAATCAATTGTGTGAATTAAAAGGTCATGTTGAAACAATAGTAGGTCTTCAGTGGACTCATGATGGAAAATATCTCATTTCAGCAGCTTTGGATAATAATATACGCATCTGGGATACACAAAAATTTACACAAATTGGACAATCTATAGTAGAACCTAGTAAAGTTTTTTCAACGGAATGCAAAAATATTGTTGCTGTAGAAAATGTAGCTGAACAAATTGTTGCCATTGGGGTTCATAATTTGATACCTAGCACTTAATTATTTATTTATAAATAAAATAAGTGTGCGTATGTGTATATATACACATGTACATACACTCAATTTTTAATTTCAAACAGATAATACACTATTATTTATTTGTTTTGTATTACGTAGTGTTATAAATATTTATATACAAAAAAATTTATAAAAAATATTTTGTAATCAATTTACCACTTTAATTATAAATAAATTTTCTGCATTACTTTTTTATTATTTTTAAATTTTCTATATTTTTTGTGTTAGTTTTGCTTTATAATGAAAAGGAACCAAAAGAAGCAAATACAGCTTTATGTGAATACTAGTAAGAAAATTAATTTAAGTAAAATATGTATCTTACATTTATAAGCAATAAAAAATAAGAGATACCAAAAAAATAAAATGCTGGATAAATTTATAATACAGATAAATAATAGCACCAAGCAAAAAAGGAATTAGATAGTTATGTTACTGTTACCATGTTTGTTTTTAAGATCTATAAGAAAAATTCAATTAAAAAAGTATTAAGATTATACATGATTATATATATATATATATATATATATATATATATATATATGCATACAAACATATATATATATATATATATATATATATATATATATATATATATATATATATATATATATGCATACAAACATATATTATATATATATATATATATACATACACGAGGATCGTTTGATAAGTATGGTAAAAAAATTAAGAAAAACTAAATTGAAAAATTTAATTAAACAATAAATAAATTTACCATACTTATCAAACGACCCTCGTATATATATATATATATATATACATACACAAATATACATTAAAAGAAATTAATAGAAATGTACTTACAAATGCAAATATATTAAAAGAGTTTATTTTCACAAAAAACATTCATTTACAGAACAAAAATTGATAAAACTCATACTTCAATAGTATTACCTCCTATATCTGCTTGTATTTTTTAAGAGTGATAATGTTTTAGCCATTAGTGGAGCTTTACGTGGTTTTGATGATGCTACAAAAATTATTTTATATAAACATAACATTCATATACTCACTTCTACATACATATTCATTCACACATAGCACGCACACAACATACAAACAAGTACAACCAATTACAAGTTTGAAGAATTATTAAATAAAAATCACAACTCACAGGTACTAACTGGTTTTACAGGATTTGGAACAGTAATATTGTTACTCCCACTAGCAGAACTTCCAGAAGTAAGTGCGGCTATTCGAGATGCAGGTGTAGTCATTGGTTTAGCATTACTCGCAGTTCCCCATTTGGCCTATTAAAAATAACTAAGTATAATATTGCATTTTTATGTAGATAACAAAAAATATTAAAATACATATAAATTAGTTCTTTTAGAGGAAAATTAATATCAAAGAAATTTTAATAACTTTATGTTATTAATTTAAAATTAAAAAGTACTTAAATTCAAGGTTACTTGAATAATACAGATATTACATTGAAGATTAGAGAATTAAAAAAATATCAAATATTTTTTTTTATAAATTGATCTTTTTAACTTTTAAAATATTTCATAATAAAACCTGATTGTTTTTTTTTTAAAAAGACTACCTTCATCTTTTTTTTCTATTTAAAAACATTTATTATTTGTACTTCTCACAATAAAAGAAAATTTTAAGATATGCGTTTTCAATACTAGTCATACAATAGTTTCTTGTACATCTAAAAATAATATGAAATACTTTCTTCAGATTAAGTAATTATATATATATATATATATATATATATATATATATATATATATATATATCTATATCATAAATTGCATTAAATTAAATAAAAAAAAGGATGAAAAATATATTTTTTACAACTACAGTAAATTACTTATGAATTAAAAATTAGCATTTACCTGTTTCCTTGCTATGGCTCTTGGTGGTTTTGCAACACTATCTAAATATGCTAACTTTGTTTGACGTAAAGGAGTTAATTTTTCTATAGTAGATTGTTTAATATTTGCTGTAAGTGCTTTCAATTTTTCTTCACGTTCAAATGAAAACCTAGTGTATGCTTCACGCCAGGTTTCCAATTCTTGACGTACTTTCCCTCTAAATTCACGTTTACAGTGCTGTTCCCATAATATGTCTGTATCTTCTAATAAATTTGGATTATAATACTCTAAAGTAGACAACTGATCAGGTGTTGCTCTTTCTAATACTGGTTGAAGTATACTGAATGGAACTCCTCCAGTATATTCTAAAGCTATAAAATTAATATATATTTATTCATAAACTAATCATATTTATAAACTTATACTGTTATTAATTATAATTTCATAAATAAAAAATTTTAATACTTCTAAATTTTTACTTTAAAAAAATTATTTTCTAACCATCAATGTTCTCTTGTAAAATTCGTATACATAAATCAAATAACGAAGGAACTGCAGCCCATCCAATTTTATTTCCCGAATATACTTTGGTTCTACAATAAAAATAAATTATGTGATTTAATACAGATGTAATGTAGAGTCTTTGGTAATTATTTGCTATAAATATACTTATACTTTAATTTTTTACCTTAGATTTTTATGACTCATTACAGCTGACAACATTTCTTCTTGAGATACTCCACGATATATACTAGACAACTGACTAACAGTACTAGATAATGGTTTGTAATTGGGAGAAATTACTGGAAGGTTTACATCAATATCCAATTCTGATGGCATAGCAGGAAGTTTTACATTTGGAGATAACAAATCTGAACTTTTTGAAGACTGTAAACAGTATTTCATTAATATAAGTTGTAACATATTACAATTGAAACAAATATATGATTATATATTTTATATGTGTATGCATGTACAAATGTATATATATGTATGTGTGTGTAAGAACGTTTGTGTATGAATGTGTGTGTATGTATGTGTTTGCATGTGTGTCGTATGTGTGTATGCACGTATGTATGTACATATGTATGCATGCATGCATGTATGTACGTATGCATGCATGCATGTATGTACGTATGCATGCATGCATGTATATATATATATATATATATATAAATATATATATATATATATATAAATATATACAAATACACAAATTATTTTTATAATTTTTTACTTCATTTATTTTTTAAAAAATGTATAAAGCACTAAAATAAAAGATTAATTTAAATGATAAACTATATTAAATATTTTTATTAATACAAAAAAAAAATTGTGATTTTAATAACTACTATTTTATCAATATATATCTTCAATATATTATAAAATAATTATTTAAAAATATTTATGAATGTAAATAAATTAATAATTGTAATAAAAAATTAAATAAATCCATTTTATAAAATAGATTTTACAATATTGTGCTTTAATGATGTCCAGTCATCGAAATGCTCATTAATAAATAAAAAGATTATTGAACATTTGGAGTTTTAGGATGAATGATTCATTTAAATTAAGTATTACAATCAAGATTAAATATTATTTAAATTATTTTTACTGCTAAGAGTAAAAATAATACAAATTTAATAAATTAAATTAACCTTATTATCTGAAACAATTGATACTTTGGTTGTTTTTGATGATGATTTGCTAGATGGAAGACTATTTGTAGAATTGTTAGTGACTTTTTTTCTAACAGGTGAAGATAAATGATCATTTTTTTCCATCATTCCAAGAGCCTCTGCAAAACTAGCACCCGAGAAAGAATTAATACCTTCTTCATCGTCACTATTTTCTACAGCTTTTTCTACTTTTTTCTTATTATGTTTACTTAATTTATTACTGAAACTTGTATCAGTTTCTTTTTTTGAATAATTTGATGAATTCTGTTTACTAGTACTAACTTTCTTATTTTCTTCATCTTCATCACAACTACTTGAACTTTTTTTATTTTTTTTATATTTTTGTTCATCATTTTTCTTATCTGAACTTGAACTTGACTTTCGATGTATTTCATTTTCTTTTAAACTACAATGACTTTTACTTTGATCATTATTTTCATATTTACTTTTATTATAATTCTTTTTGTTATCATCTAAATTTCCATCCTTTGAATTTTTGTGTCGATGTTTTTTACTATTTTTTATTGTAGAACTATCTCTATCTTCAATATTTCCACTATTACTTTTATGTCTAGATTCTTTATCACTTTTATCATCAATTCTTTTATAACTGTATTCACTAGAATCATGATTCTTGTCATATTTACTTACTTGCTCTAGTGACTTTTTTGACTTTGAACTATCACTTTTTAAATCTGACTTTATTTTTAAATCACATTTATAAGAATTTTCTCTCTTGTCCCTATGACTTTTTTCTTCTTTACGTTTTTTATGGTTATTTGATACTTCCTCTTCATTCTTTCGTTTATGATTTTCTGAATGTCGATGTTTTTGTTTTGAAGTTTCTTTTATTTTGGCTTCTTGTCTACTTTTATCATATTTATGTGATTTAGATGTCTCATAATGATTTACACTATGGCTTTCTTCTATATAATTTTTATTATTTTCTTCATTTTCTGTAGAATTTGTTACTTCTGTTAAAAAAAACATATATTTAAATTTTTATATAATATAATTATATACAAATCCACACACACAAACACATCCACACACATAAACACATCCACACACACAAACACATCCACAGACACGCACACACATTCAAAAAGATCTAACCACAGTCAACTTCTTCAGAATTTTCTTCTTGCTCTGAACCACTTGACTCTTCTGCAGCAACCATAGCTTTCCATTTTGCAACCAATGTTCGAGCTGCATGACCAACACGACCTTCAAATTTTCTTAAAGAATTAACTGTACGTCCAATTCCAGTTTCTTGTAAATGACTAACTGTAACTGGTAGTGTGTACAATTTGTTTATACAATGTATCATCTGAAATAAAATTAATAATACAAGATAATTGTAATATTTATTATAGTGATAAACTTAAGATATATGGAGGTACCTTCCAAAGAAACCAATTTAATTTCAACTAAAATGACATTTGTGAAACCTTTAACTACTCCTTATGCATTATTAAAATATTTTTAACATAAATAATATCTATTCATAATGTTCGTAAAAGTTTCTGACTCCCATAATTTTTGTTTTGTATACACAAACATTGGTATGTATGCATATATATGTATGTGTGTATATAAATATATGTATGTATGTGTGTGTGTATGTATATATATATATATATATATATATATATATATGTATGTATCTATATATATAAATTTTTGTACTCATACATTATAAATATACATTAAAATACAGAAAGGTCTATTAATATAATTTCTGATTGTTCTAATTTTCTATTTATAAAAAACATTTTAAATTTACTACATAATTTAAGTTTCAGCCAAAAATTAAAAATAGTAAAAATGTATAAATGCATATATGTTATATGTGTGTATGTGTATGTATGTATGAATATATATATATATATATATATATATATATATATATATATATATATATATATATATATATACACAATAGTGTATACATGTCCATAATTATTTATTTATACACACAAGTAAGAAAGTGTACATAGAATAGAAATAGTTAAAAATAATAAAATTACAAAATAAGACATAAGAAAAAACAGAACAATTTCAGACATCTTATTTCGACGTCAAAAGGAAATTGTGGCTAGGTTATCATTTTCATATCAAATTCTTTTTCTATAAAATTAAATCATTTATTAATTTTTTAAATTCACATACTCGATCATCGTCACCGCCACATTTTTCAATGCTTCTTTGATAATGTTCAATAACTTTAATTATTGACATACTGTCCATATTTGTATAAACAGCTGTTTTGTACTCCGATTTATTTCACATAACTATTGACAGTTTTACCAGTGCTTCGTTCGTTTCGTGGTCATTACACATACAATGTCGCCAATAGATAATAAATTAACATCATATATAGTAAGAACATGTTTTAATCGAATTATATTCGATTAAAAGGATAAAGTTTTTTTTAAATACAGGAATGATCAAAGCACGAAATTATTTATTTATTCCTATATTATGTGTTCAAATTTTTTCTTGAATTTTTACACATGAGAATATAAAAGTATGTACCTTTTTATATTATTGTGTATTTAAGTTTATAACTATATAAAAATGGCAAAGGACACAGTAAATGGATGAAGGTATATCGATTGATAAGGATATCTTATTAAAATGTGTTAAAAATATTTTTAAAATTTTAATTTTTAAATAATTAATATATCCTTAGTTATTACTGGATTTTAAGTTTGATGTTTAAATATTGCTGAGTATAAAAAACTGAATAAGTTTTATATATATATATATATATATATATATATATATATGCATATCTACCTTCAAATATAAATTTGATCATTTATCAAAAAGTAAATATTTATTTAAAAATCACATAGTTATTAGACATATATGTGAAACATTATAATTAATAAAATTTATTAAAAATATTTCAGTCTTTAAAATGTCTGGTTTGTTTAAATATTAATTGTTAATTAGTTTCTAGAAATATTGTGTTTTTTCTCATTTCTTATAATTTGTATTAAGTAAAATTAATTCAGAAAAATATTTTTACTCAATATTTCAATATACAATAAACAAACATTTATGGAATAATACAAATATCTATATTATATACACAAATATTTTTTCTACATATTTACTACAAACCATTTCAAGTCTAATTAGTACACATTCATAGTCTTGAGTTATTACAAATATTGAAATTATATATATATATATGCAGTCGTTATTTATTTAAAGTTGAATAATGTACATTTGCTTGTTGACGCAATATATTTGCTGCTTTTTCTGGAGTAAGATCTCGTTGACTTTGTGCTAACATTTCATATCT
>CP092089.1:10570125-10607625 GCA_029203775.1 Neoneuromus ignobilis | reverse complement strand
ACACTCACATACAATTATTCTATAAATACAGTTAAGTACTAATAAAATTATTTTTTTCTAATTATATAAATAAATTGTGTATTTACCTTAGGATCAATACCATTTGGATTGTAAATGGAACCATCTCGTTCAACTACACCAATACAGATACCACCAGCACGAGTAAAATATCTCATAGTATGAAGACCAACGTTACCAAAACCTTGAACGATGAAAGTTTTACCTTTCCAGCCTTGGTCAAGTCCAATAGCATTCATTGTTACTTTATCCTTTAGAAAATTATCAACACCATGATATACTCCACGACCTGTTGCTGAAATACGACCATGAATACCTCCTTGATTAATAGGTTTACCAGTAACACAAGCATGAGCATTAATATCCATATATCCAATTGTTTTAGCATATGTATCAGCAATCCAAGACATTTCTCTTTCTCCAGTACCCATATCAGGTGCAGGGACATCGACTCCAGGTCCTTAAGAAAGAGTTATACATTGAAATATGCAACAAGTCTCGCATACAATTGGAAAACACTAAATAAAATACTATATTTGAACAGTAATTATAATTACATTAAAAAATAATTTACTAGAGTATTTTCTTAAAAATGTGTTATAAACTTATACAATATATGATGAGTCAAATTTCATATAACTTTTTATACACAAAATCTTAGGGTTACTATTCTTTATGCATCTTGTGTTACAACTAGTTTTGACAGCTTATGTCATTTTTAGATAACCTTGAGATTCCAAATAATAATATACAAGATAAATCATGAAAAGTGACCCTAAGGTCTTATACTTCAAAATTATATTCAATGAAGATCACAGGAATGCAAACAAACTATATTTTCATACAATTATATACATATTTAAGTTCTCAGAATAAAATTTGACTAAAATGAAACAAATATTATACCCTGATTTTAAATACATTTATTATAAAGAATAACAAAAATTGGAATAAGAAAATATGAAAAGAATTACCTGTGATTTAATTCTATACATAAATCTCTACTCACCAATGAATCCTTTCTTTGCAAGTTCAAGTGCAAAACGACGAGTTATTTTTTCAAGCTCATGTTCAGAATACTTCTTTGGATCTATTTTAATGCCCGCTTTTGCTCCTCCAAATGGCACATCAACACAAGCACACTTGAATGTCATAAGAGCTGACAATGCCTTAACTTCATCTCTATTAACATCCAATGAAAATCGAATACCTTTAAAAAATAATTTAAAATGTATTTATAATTGTCATTTAAATTAATATATATATATATATAGATATATATATATATATATGTATGTATGTATGTATGTATGTATGTATATGCACAAATTCGAAAAAATAAGATTTCAACTGATCATCATTTTCGTTGCAAGTATTTTCGTCATCTGTGCTTTTATAGTCAAGCACTAAAGATGCCAGGAAATTGTTTAAAAAAATGTTAACATGAATTATAATAATATTATAGTTAACTTCAATCGATAAATAAATGCGTTGTATTGAAAAATCATTAAGAGTGACGAGGTGCATTTTCATTTAAATAATCATGTAAATAAACAGAATAGTTAACACTAGGGCATGAAAAATCTTTAAATAATCCATGAAATATCATTATATTCATTTAAATTTCATTTTAATTGATCGTATTTACAGTACAAACGTCATAAGCAAGTTTTTCTTCGAGAATAATGTAGATAATGCTATTAATGTTACCAACTAGCGATATTACAATATTAAGTTACTGCCTATTTGACACCCGAATTGCATAATTGAGATTTGGAATAATATATATACTTGGACTTCAATAAAACAGCAATACAATGGCAAAATAATTAATATAATGAAAACAATATCGACTAATCTCTCACTGTATATCAAATAACTACCAAAATTGTCAGAATTAACATCTGCAGATTTTTTCCGTGCAACTACTTAAAGGAAAAAATCTACAAGGGCAAACCACAAAAATATTCGAAAATATAAAATATATATATTTATCGAGTTATAACCAACTTGCTAAATTTAGATATGTTTATTGTGATAAAACGAAACGGAATTTGTTGTAGTACAAAATATTATATACAAATAATATGCTAACAATTTTCCTAAAACTCTAACAAAAAGAAATAATAATATTTGGAAAAAATATTAAGTTATTAAATCGCTTGATTATTTTGCTTATACATTTTATATTAAATATATATATATATATATATATATATATATATATATATATATATATATATATATATATATATATATGAACACACATACATTTCAAAATAAATAAATTGTATATTTGACTCTACAAATATTTAAAGGCCATTTTTTATGCAAGAGCAATTTTGTTTACAAGTTATAAAACAAAAGAATCTATTCTGAATTATACGCCTGAATAATCACAATACACTTGGATGAGACTATTTTGGTTATAAAACTTGTTCATTGTTTACATTCCAATGAGGGATTATTATAAAAATAGCTATGTAGAATAATTGACTGTTTTTTTATTCATTTTTTATTAAACACAATTGTATATGAAAACATATACAGATAGATAGTCCAAATGAGACTGAAGAATATAATACGTAAATTTGTGTCTAATCCTTCAGTCTCAATTGGGCCATTTGTATATTCTTTTAAATAAATAATAATTTATTTTATATTTCTTTATTCTATTACTTAAAGCATTTCTTAAAATAAAAAGTATTAAAAATCAAGTTTTACTGAAATCAAATCTAGGTTAAAATAATTCACTTCTCAAGTATATTTCACGATAATTTCAAAATATGTATATTTATTATTACTTTTCAATGCAAAATAAACTTTGAAACTCGAATTTGTCATGGTATTTTTTTATAAAATCTCAAAATATAATTTTATATATTGTAAAGAATGTACAAATTACCTATAGTGTCTACTGAAATTATTATAAAAACACTCTTTCCTCTTTTTTTTTCTTATATTTTTAGCTTTCATTTACCAAATGGGAAATGTTTTTATGTGTATTATAAATTTAGACATTGATCTTGATATCTTGTAACATTTGGCTACAAAGTAACACATGTTTCAAATAAATTGGAATTCCCTTGTAATCCCAGTATCGAAAATATATATTAAATGTGAGTCTCGTATTAATTTCTCATTCATTAGATATGCAGTGGAAAAGAATTATATATATATATATATATATATATATATATATATATATATATACACATATACATACACACACACACACACATATATATATATATATATATATATATATATATATATATATATACACGAAGGTCGTTTGATAAGTATGGTAAATTTATTTATTGTTTAATTTAATTAAATTTTTCAATTTAGTTTTTTTTACTTTATTACCATACTTATCAAACGATCTTCGTGTGTGTGTGTGTGTGTGTATATATATATATATATATATATATATATATATATACATATACATATACATATACATATATATATATGATTTATTTGGTGTATTTTATTAGTGCAAATAAACATTTGCAGTAAATTTTAGATGTGTTTAAAATTATCCTGACAAAAATTTGTGTAAAATTGATGAAATTGTAGAACTTTCAAAGAATTCGTTTTCTCGACGAAAAATAGTCTGTTTACTGCTATTTATATTAAAATCGTGAATGTTATAAAGAAATTTGTAAAGATCACGCTTATTACATCGTAATGAGTAGACAGATGCAGTTATAAAAAGGTAATTATCAAAAGAAATAAAAGAAAAAGAAAATACATTTACGATGAAAATCGTAAAAAGTCGCTCGATGTTTTACACAATCTCGTAAAAGAAACAGGAATAGCAATTTCTTACTCTATATTCCGATATAGACTTTATGAGCAGGTGTTGAAATATTGTTGACCAGCAAAAAATACCAGACTTATTCAAGCTATAAAAACAAAACGTTTATGATAGACAAAGGTAAGTATTAATTGAATCGTTAATGATTAGGTACATGTAATCTAAGCATAGACTTTTTTTATTCTGAGAAATTTAAAAATAACCATTTTTTTAAATATGCTTCTTGGATGAATCGATTTTTAAAATTCTAACAAACAAAAGTTTTGTTTTTCGACGATGTAACGAACATTACATATAAAGATGCAACTTAAAAATGACAAAACATTCCTATATTTGTAATATTATGATCTGTTATAAGCATCAAAGGAATTAAAAGGCTCTATATTATCGAAGAAATAATTTAGTAAAATCAATACAAGAGTATTCAAATTATTCCAAAAAAAAAACGAAATTTTTAAATTGTTAAAAAATCACCATTTAAGATTTCATGAAAAGAAAAATATCAGAGATGAGCGTGATTAATAAAAAATAACTGAAGACCTTATTACAGTGTAATAATGATCCTCAAATAAAACAAAATGAAATATTTTTAATAATAACCATACTTCGACGTTTAACATTATTGCTGCTAAGGATGTAATAAAGTATTAAAAAAATTGACAGTTTATTTTATAATAAGTTACTGAAAAGAATAGATAATTTAAGATGAATTGTAGCTGTTTTCTTTTTTAAGTGAGAATCATAAATTCTAGGAAACACTATGGCAGTAAAAGACTAGATACCCTTGTCTGCAAATTCTACCCATGTGCTTCACATTGATAGTCGGGTGATTTTACTGTTATTTTGTAATAAAAGCGAAACAAGGACGGTGATAGCGAATATTTGCCACTAGTAAATGAAACTTGACAAACTTAAAAACATAGGATTATTGATTTTTGTTATTGTTTAAATTACAATTACATTTTATTATACACATAGAGTATCGAAAATAAAATAATCAATATCAATCAATCAAAAAAATAATTTTTACACTAGTAACTATACATTTAACAATTTTTCAACGGTCTATACAGTGAAAACAAGTTATAGAGTTTTATCAGTTTGAGACAATTTGTAAAATAAATGAAAAAATACCGATATCAAATAAAATTCCATAATAATGGTTTTTATATTACTTTTTTTATTATTACACAGTTTTTTAAATAAGGCAAATTAGTATTTTTAAGTGGAACATTAAAAGTGATGCGAATAACTTTCTGTTAAAGATTTTTTTGACAGACTGCCAAGTACAAATATAGCAAAATAATATAATTACACCTTTACGTAAATTATTTACTTTAAATTATTTTATTTTCATTTTAGTATTAATGAGCCGATGTATGTCTTAATTTGTTTGTACATAATTTAGACTAATATTAATGTAACTAGTTTGTTAAATGCAACAAATGTTAAACACATTAATATAAATCAATATTGTTACGCATTTCACAGTAACATTTTTCTTTGTTACATTTTATTATTGAAATAAATTGAAATCATAAATCAATTCTCTGCAACATGTATTTCAATATTCAAACATTTTTTTTAGTAATTTTACACACGTCACAAACAATGTATGATTTACTACACTTTTCTAAGATGATTAAATGTCTATGAACTACAATATATATATATATATATATATATATATATATATATATATATATATATATATATATATATATATATAAGTTTTCCAATAAGCGTTTCAGAAGTTCCAATGGAAATAAAACAAAAAGTATTTAATTAATTAGTTATTTATTTTTTACTTTTAAATATATTCTATGGCATTAATGATAGAATACAATTTCACTCATATGACCACTTTGAAATAGCATTCGTTTAGTCCAATTTTAGTCACTCTTTCACATAATTGTGGTCCAATTTCATAAATTCCACGTTCAATGTTTATTTTTAATGCTTGTTTGTGGTTTATCAGCATAATCCAATGATTTTACATAACCCCACAGAAAATAATTCAATGGAGTTAGATCACATGATCTCGATGGCCAATTGATGGGTCCATTTAGTGAAATAATGGACTCATTAAACTTTTGTTTCAATAAGTCTACTGAAGTTTTTACAATTACTAAGCGTTGTTGAAGTGTTAAACGTTCCGTGATAATTTGCCAAACTATACTAAGTTGAAACGTCAAAATGAGCTTAAAAAAATTCAAACATGGCTGCCACCAGGTGTCAATGTTCTAACATTCTTTTTGAAAAACCTTATATATATATATATATGTGAATTTTAAAATATTAATTATATTTTGCAAACAATTTAATAATATTCGAATAATATAGTTAGATTTAGAAATTTAATGATTCACATACAAAACAGCAAGAGAAACCTGAAATTAACATCTATTGAATAGTTACTGCATTATTTAGATATGCTAATGTGTATTTCAACTAAAAGAGCGTAAATGATGACATAATTATTGAAATATGCATTCGTATATAATTACATCAATGTAATTAGCCGTAGAATATCTTAAATAATATTAAAAAATATATTGTTCAGAGTGTTTATTGTTAAACATTAAATAATTTTATTCAAACCAAAACTTGTTCTACATAATTTTTTTCTCTAACTAGATATTTTAATTATTTACTACAATAATGATTAGATTAAGTCTTAAATACATAAAAAACTCGTTGAATCTCAATTTCCATATTTTTTAAGTTTTCATTATCTTTCTAAAAAAAATTATCTATTAACAAATCCAAAACAAATGCTAATAAAATTTTGAAACTAACAAAATGTACACAAATGTGTTAAGTTTACAGATTGTATGATACGTATAATAAATTTACTTACAGTGAGTCAAAGTGAACTCATACAGAGTTATGTTTCCAATAATTTTACACATATATTTTAATATAATAAACATTTTCTTCATTTTTTTTGCTTAATTTCTTTATTAAGGTTATTTTTATTATATTTGAACATTTCAGTCGTAAATTAATACTTCTACTCAAGAAAAAGTAACAATTTCTGAAAAATTAACAAAAAATACATCAAAATTAAACTCATACAACGAATTATTCTCGCTTGAAAACTACTGTGTTAAGAAAGTATACTCTTCAAATATGTGTTTGGTCACTTTGATTATGAAAAATAACCTATTGTTAAGTCGTTTATAATCATTTTGTAAAAAATATAAGTTGGATTTTCACTTTGAGTAGACAAAGGAGACAATCATCGATGGACGAGCGAAAGCTAATGAATTTTCATTACAAAAATAAAAAACTCTACGGGAAATTGAGAAAATAGTTAATAAAAACCACGCTACAATGCAATCTGTAATAAAAAAAATAAAAACGGCCAAAATGTTGACAATAAAGTCAAAAAGAGTCTCCGCAAGATTTTTAATGACCATGACGAACGTTAGATTCTACGAAAAAATAAAGAAAATTCGAAAATTAGCGCGCCCAAATTGACTTTAGAAGTTAAAAAGTATCTAAATAAAAAAGCAAGCCCCCCAAACAATTCGCAATATACTAAATAAAAATGAGTTTCATGCTCATATTGGCAGGAAGAAACTTTTCATAAATCTAGCTAATCGCAACAAAAGGTTAAGCTTCATTCGAAAACATGTTAATAAGAGTTTTCATTATTGAAAAGATGTCTTGTTTACGGACGAAAGCAAATATAATTTATTTGGATCCAATAAGAGAAATAATGTATGGCAGAAACCAAACACAGAAATGTCTTTAAAACACTTACGTCCTACAGTTAAACATGAGAGTGGTCATGTTATGGTATGAGGATGTATGTCTACGAGAGGAGTTGAAAATTTAATTTTATAGATGGCATTATGAATCAAAATGTTTATATTGATCTATTAAGAATAAATTTGAAAGCCAGTGCTTAAAAACTTGGGATTTTACAAACATTTACTTTTTATCAGGACAACGACCCCAAACACAAAGCTTATAAAACACGTAGTTGGTTGTTATATAATTGCCCCAAAGTACTGGAAACACCACCATAATCAAATGATATAAATGTGATTGAAAATCTATGGAACCACTTAGAAGTTCCCATTAGAATACACACTATTAGTAATAAAAATAATTTAAAAGTTAAAATAATGGAAAAAATTGATCTAGCTTATTGTAAAAAAATAGTTAAATCCATCTCGAATCGTTTAAAGGCTATAAAAATTAATAAAGGCTACTCTACTAAGTACTAAAATAATTCAATTCACTGTAAATTTTAATTTAATAAATAATTTGTTATTGTATGAGTTTCATTTTGATGTATTTTTTGTTCATTTTTCAGAAATTGTTACTTTTTCTTGAGTAAAAGTATTAATTTACGATTGAAATTTTCAAATATAATAAAAATAGCCTTACTAAAGAAATTAAATAAAAAAAATAAAGAAAATTGTTATTATATTAAAATATATGTGTAAAATTATTGGAAACATAACTCTGTGAGTTTCACTTTGACTCAATGTATGTAGTTTTAACGAATTAAGCTTTTCAATTTTAATTAGTATTATATTACTGAAATTAAATTGCATTTTTTAAATACATTTATAAGAAACTTGAATATAAACGAGATATACAAACCATATTAAACAAAAAACTGATATAGATTTTTTTAATGATAGTTTCATAACCGACAAACAACGTGATAAATATTCGTTTTTAAAAAGAATTAACATAAAATTAAATATGCAAATAAATCAATAATGCTATAAGCATATTGAGAAATATTCAAAATTGTACAATTAATCTATGACAACAATTGTTACATAATTACTCAATTTAAAAATTGCTCAGTAAAATACATAATGTTGGACGTCATAATTATTTAAATAAAAATAACCTTATTAATTTAAGTATTTATGTAATGCAATTCAACTGATAAACAGATTAACATAAAGTGAACAAATATGATCAATAATATATCATCTTCATAAGTACAGATTTGTAAATAGCATATATAATATAATTGATAATCAAATATCATAACAAATTGATAAATACATACTACATATTACAAGTATTTTATTTAGTTTTTATAAATCTTATGATAAAGATAAGCAAAAAAAACCTTGATGTTATATAATCTACTTAATATTTGATTATTGACACAATCAAATTTAACTAAAAATATACGTGTATTCTAATATATAATATCAACAAAATGTCAATCCATTAATGACTGAAAGTCTTAATGAATATTATTATATTCACTAGTACTTTGTCATATTCATCACACTGACCAGGTGGATGGATTTTTTATTCGGGATTTAAACGTTTAGACAGCTGCTTTCATTAAAAGACAAAAGGGTAAAAGGTCTCACTTGTCCTACATCCGTTCGGAAATCTAACACATTTCTCCCACATTATAGGCTGTAATGCTACTTATTTTATACTATCACTCGGTTATATATACACTAGCAAGAAAAAGTCTCTGCACACCACATTTATCATAATTTTATTTACAATAAATTATGAAAATATAATCCATTTTTTCCAATTTTTTGACTTATTTAATAACAATGGATGTGATGTTTATATTAACAGTAGTATAATGAATTTTGAACGAAAATTTTAATGTAATACCAAAAAATCAATTACGACCCCCAATAATTATCAAAAAAAGTCTACTCACAGTTGCAGAATTTTTTGAATTTTTAATTAGAGCATTGAAATTAGCTAATCGATTGTTGAAAATGCAATGCAGATTGTTATTCTTAACTTTAGTTTTTATAAAAATTGGTGATATAAGTGAACATAATTAAAAATAATCAAGGAAAATAAAATGTGAAATTTTAAAAAGAAGAAAATAAGTATATCAGAGCGAAAAATCATTATAAAATTATGAGAGGAAGGAAATAGCTGCCGAAATATTGGAACAATTTTAGGAAGACAGCATTCATCAATCTATAGAGCGATAAAAAATGTTAAAACAACTGATATCATAACATCAAAGTCGCGTTGTGGCCGCACTTCAAAATTATTTCAAAGGAAAAAACGTTACATCATAAATACAGTTGAGACTAATCCACGATCATACGCTTCTATAATTACTGAAAGTGTCCACGTACAATTTGATAAAAAAAAGTAATGATACGATAAAGAAAATTCTAAGAAAGGCCGGGTATCGTAATCGGATCGCAAGAAAGAAGCCGTTCATTTCAATAGTGAACAGAATTAAGCGCATTACTTTCGCAAATGAGCGTGTAAATAAGTCAGAGGACTTTTGAAAAAATATAATATTTTCCGAAGAGAGTATATTTTGTATATTTGACATAAAAGGGCGAAAGCTCATTTGGCGAAATCGTAATACAGCCTTAGATAAGAAAAATCTGTTTCCCACCGTGACACATGGTGGTGGTGGAGTAATGGAATGAAGGGTGTATGTCAAGTAGAGGATTGATTATATCGAATTTATAGTCAATAATGAATAAGTTCGACTATCTCAATATTATAAAGTGAAATTTCAAAGGAAGTGCGGAAACAATGGAATTAGGCCGTAATTTTTATTTCCAACAGGACAATAATCCCAAATATACGGCCGAAATTGACAAACTTTGGGTACTTTATAATGTTCCAAAGCAGTTACATACACCCCTACAATCTCCTGACTTAAATTCCATAGAACATCTATGAGATTTACTTGAGTGCAAAATTCGGCATCACAATATAACATCGAAAGAAATGTTGAAGACTACCATCGTCGAAGAATGGACCAAAATTAGTTGTGAAGAACCTGAACGATTGGTGTAATCTATGAAAAAGAGATTGAAAGAAGTTTTAAAATAAAAAAGTTACTAAACATCATATTAAAGATAATATTTTATGTATTTTTTTAAAAAAAATATTACGTGTGCCCGGCCTTTTCTGACGTATTTTTTCTAAATTTCGTTTGTTTTGTTATTTTTCTTTATTTTATTACTATTTAAAAAGTGTTTGGTTAAGATTTTTTTCATTTTTAAGACTATAGAAAAAATGATTGCTTTGTTAACAACAATAGTGTTTTTATGTTTTAGTCGATATTAATAAAGATAGACTGGGTGTGCGTAATCTTTTTCTTGTAGTATGTATATATATATATATATATATACATATATATATATATATATATATATATATATATATATATATATATGTGTGTGTGTGTGTGTGTGTGTGTGTGTGTGTGTTGTAGTGTGTATATAAAAAAGTTGTGTATATGTATATTTTTTTTCATTTTCATATACACTCACTCGAAAAAGTCTGAGTATACCTATCAATACCGATATATTTCTCAATAAAAGAAACTTATTAATGTAAATTTGAATACAAACATATTTTATTGATTCTATAAACTACTAATTATTTATATATGACAAAACAAAGCATTTTAAATTTATAACAAATAAACTAAAAAATAAGTAATACAAATTAAGCAGAAAAAGTTTGCGTACACATTTTATTAAAAGATAAATCATCGATTTTTTTGCAATATTTGCACTTATTGTTGTTTTAAAATTATCACAGTTTTATGTCTCAGTTCGTATGTTGCAATTGAGACGCTGAAATACTATTTTTAGTAATTAATAGTAAAGTTTTTTGCAAAAAATAAATAAAATGGAATTCAAAAAAAGGAAATTTCTGTTAGTGAATATAAAATTATTTTGAAGTTAGGAAAAGAAGGAAAAAGAATTCGTGAAATAGGAAAGGGTGTTTGAAGACAACATTTTGTCATTCAAAGGGTAGTAATCAATTTTAAATCCACTTCGAAACCGCTTTCTGGCCGACCTTTGAAGTTAACTTTTAGATAAAGGCGTAATATTGTAGTTTCGGTGAAAAAAAATCCCCAAATAACTGCACTCAAAATTGCAAAACATATTAAAATACTATTTAAAAAACAAATCTGTGCTGATATTGGGCGAAAAATGATAAAAAAGGGTGGGTATCATGAACGTGTTGCGTGTAAGAAATCATTTATTTCACGTGTCAATAGATAAAAACGGATTGCATATGCAAATGAACACATTAATTAACTAATCCAGTTTTGGGACAACATGATTTTCTCAGACGAGAGCAAATATTGCATTTTTAGAATAAAAGGACTCAAAATTATATGCACATCACTGAATAAAAAAAAATCTTGCTCTTACTGTAAAACCCGGTGGTGGTAGAGTAATGGTATAGGGGTGTATAATATGTAAGGGCGTAGGATAAATGGAATTTATAGAATCTACAATGAATAAATATCCACAATTAAATATTTTAAAACGAAATATAAAGCAGTACTGAAAAATTAAGTCTAGGTCCCGATTATAATTTTTTGCATGACAATGATCCGAAGCACAAGGCAGAAGTTGTTAAACTATAGATATTATATAACGTTCCAAAACAGTTGCTTGCACCTCTCCAGTCTCTAGACCTAAATCTTATACAGCATATTTAGAATTTTCTTTAACATAGAATTCGCCAACATGACATACTTCAAAAAAAAATGTTGAAAAAATTACAGAAAAAGAGTAGAATAACATTAGTGCTAAAGAAACCACAAAAAGTGGACCATTTCATGTAAAAACGATATAGGAGGTTCTTAAAAAAGAGGCTATCCAAACAGTTACTAATTCACTTGAAAATTTTTTTTCTTTATATTATTTTCCATTTTCATTTATTGTACGTAAACTTTTTCTGCTTAATTTGTATGATTTTTTGTAAGGTTTATTTGTTATAAATTTACAATGTTTTGAATTGTCATGTATAAATAATTAGTATTTTATAGAATTAATAAAAAATATATGTTTTCAAATTTACATTAATAAGTTTGTTTTATTGAGAAATATATTCGTATTGATACGTATACTCAGACTTTTTCGAGCGAGTGTATATACACTGACGCGCATAAGTCTTGGCACACGTGGGTAACAAGCAATTTATTGATATAATTCAATGAAATCGTTAAATTAAAAAAAATATTTAATTGAAAATAAATATAATGAATAAACTTAATGAATATTATATTTATTTTCAATTAAATATTTTTTTTAATTTAATGACTTCATTGTATTATATCAATAAATTGCTTATGCTTCCCATGTGTGCCATGACTTATGCGTGTCAGTGTGTGTATGTATGGATGTGTGTATGTGTGTGCGTGTGTGCGTGTGTGCGTGTGTGCGTGTGTTCGTGTGCGCGTGTGCGCGTGTGTGTGTGTGTGTGTGTGTGTGTATGTATGTATGTATGTATGTATGTGTATATATATGTATATATATATATATACATATATATATATATATATATATATATATATATTATATATACATACTGTGTGTGTATTAAAACTACATTCTTTATTAGCAAATATGTTGATGATTAAATAACTATTTTTTTTATATTGTACCATCCCAGTTCTATGACTATTATATTTTCCTAGAAACCAAAGCATAGTTGAATGATGTCTTTTTTGACTAATTTAAAACATTCTATCATACTTAAACGCTGTAATTTTTTGTGCAGTGTTAGGATATTTGAATGCTCTTTTTATTAAATTTATCATGAATATATAATCGTCTAATATATTCAAATTTATATTAAAAATCGAATAAAGAAATAATGTTTTGTTCAATGATCTAATCTGGCCTTTTACACCTTTACAAATGGTAATAATGTAAATATGAAAATAAAAATTTTATACAAACGAAATGACAAAAGCTTCAGAATCGTTAAATTTGATTTCACTCAGACAGACCGAATTAAATTCTTTTTTTCATTTCTACTTTCTTTGCTTTTTTATAATTTTTAAATTTATTTTTTAATTGTACACTGAATTTTAAATTACTAAATTATTTATCGTTTATATTCATTTTTCTATAATATTTATTCCACTCTTACATATTTTTATAGGAATTGTTTTTACAGTGAGTCACAAGTCATGGAACACATGTATGTGTAATTTGGAAAAAAACAATAAAATCGACATAATTGATAAGTTATATGCAAAAAAAAAATATAAATAAACAAATGTCTCAAAAATAAATAATTTCTTAACTTTGATTATTATGATAAAAAATAAACAATTAAAAATAACAAATCGATCTCACAACATTCATGGGACAATGAAGCACTAAGAACACAATTAGTCATATTTTTTTTAAAAAAAATTAAATATTTAGTGGGATTTTTCTTCGATCCCAGGTTTTTATTTAATTTTCTTAGTATTGATTTTACTATGTTAGTAGTCATATTTGGATGAGAATAATGGCCGATTCATCTGCTAGAATCTTTTTCAGTTCCTCGTTTGAAGTAATTGTATGCTGAGAATTAAAATTGTAAGATAAATTATACAAAAACTTAAAATAAGTCTTTCTACAGTATTCAGTATAATAAAAATACTTCAAATTGAGAACCGATTGAAAAATAAAGCTTGACATGGTCGTTCAAAATTATTAAACGAACATAGTGAAAGAATTATATTAAAAAATCCAAGAATAAATGTACCAAAATTTGTTGATTTGGAAATAATAACAAAAAAAAAATGTAAACCCAGAAAACAGTAAGAAGAGTTATTAGAAACTTCGGTTTTCAAGGAAGAATACTTGCAAGGAGAACATTTTTCATGGATGGAAAAATCGAACAAACATTTGAAATTTCCAAAAAGTCATGAAAATTTAGATTTAAAATACTGGAAACACATCATATTTGCAAATGAAAGTTTATTCAATATTTTTGGAAGTGATGGTCGCATATCTGTATGACGAAGGTCTAATGAAGAATTAAAGAACGAAAACATAATACCGACTGTAACGTATGGTGAGGGGGGTGTTATTGTTTAGGGGTGTATGTCGGCGGTTGGCGTTAGAGATTCGGTTTTTATAATGAGATAATGAATCAGCACGTACACTACCGTGACAAAGTCTGCGCACACCCATTCTATCTTTATTAATATCGCCTATAGCATAAAAGCACTATTGTTGATAACAAAGTAACTATTTTTTATTTTTCCACAAAGTCTTAAAAATTAAAAAACATCAACAAAACACTTTTTAAATATCAATAAAGTAAAGAAAAACAACAAAACAAACGAAATTTTAAAAAAATACGTCAGAAAAAGTCTGCGCACAATTGTATTTATCGTTTATTAGCCTTATAATTTTTAATTTCAGCATTACAATTTCCTAAGTGATTGTTGAAAATGCAATGCAGATTGTTATTCTTAACTTTAGTTTCTGTTAAACTGGTAATACAAGTGAATATCATGGAAAATAAAATGTGTAATTTTAAAAAGAAGAAAATAAGTATATCAGAGCGAAAAATAATTATAGAAATGATGGAAAGAAAATAGCTATTGAAATATTAAAACAATTTTAGAAAAACAGCATTCATCAATTTATAGAGTGAAAAAAATATTAAAACCGATATCATAACATTAAAGCTCCGTTGTGGCCGTCGTTCAAAGTTATACGAAAGGAAAAACGTTATATCATAAATACAGTTAAAACTAATCCACAATTATCCACTTTTGTAATTACTGAAAGTGTCCATGTACAATTTAACAAAAAAAAAAAAAAAAAAAATGATACGATAAGGAAAATTCTAATACTGTGTCCGTAGTCGGATTCCAAGACAGAAACCGTTAATTTCGAGAGTGAATAGAATTAAGCAAAATGAGCATGTAAATATATCGGAGAACTTTTGGAAAAATATCATCGAGAGTAAATTTTGTATATTTCCCATATTTGGATGAAAGTTCATTTGGCGAAAACTTAATATAGCCTTAGATAAGAAAAATCTGTTTCTCACCGTGAACCATTGTGGTGGTCGAGTGATATTATGGGTGTGTATGTTAAGTAGCGGCGTTGGTAATATCGAATTTATAATCAATAATAAATAAATTCGACTATCTCAATATTTTAAAACGAAATTTAAAAAAAAATGTGGGAAAAATCGGATTAGGCCGTAAATTTTATTTCCAAAAAGACAATTATCACAAACATACGACCAAAATTGTCAAACTTTGGGTACTCTATAATGTCCCAAAGCACTTGTATATGCTCCCACAATCTTCTGACTTAAATTCCATTGAACATTCATGGAATTTAATTTAGCATAAAGTTCGGAAATTTTAAAGAAATGTCGAAAACTACCATCATCGAGAAATGGGTTAAAATTAGTTCTGTATAAACTAAACGATGAATGCAATTTATGAAAAAAAAATTGGAAGAAGTTTTAAAATGGAAAAGTTACCCAATATCATACTGAAAAAAACATTTTAAGTATTTTTTTAGTTTTTAATTAAGTGTGCACAGATTTTTCTGACGTATTTTTTTTAAATTTCATGTGTTTTTTTGTTTTCCTTTACTTTATTGATATTTAAAAAATGTTTTATTAATGTTTTTTTTTAATTTTTAAGACTGCAGAAAAAATAAAAAATAGTTACTTTGTTATCAACAATAGTGTTTTTATGTTATAGGCGAGTGATCGGCAAACTCATTAGTCAAAAGAGCCAAATGTCAACAGTACAACAATATATTTTTTTTAAAGCTAAATTTTCAAGATATCTGTTTTAGAAGTCGATTAAAACTAGGAACTAGTATTATGTGATAGATAGGATTAGACACACTCCATGTACTGGATTGCTTTTTTTCTCCACTATAATGTCAAATTTGTAAAATAATAATGTTTGAAAAGATGATTCCTGTGGAAATCCTTGCGCCCTTTCTTCTCTACAGAGTGACATTACAAAGTGACAGAGGGGTACCAGGGCCCGTTTCATAAAACTTACAGTTCCTGTATTACAAGTTCATTATTTAAAATTGATATGGGATATTTGAAGAAAGAACTTGTAATACAGGAACTGTAAGTTTTATGAAACGGGCCCTGGTTTTTTAAATATTGCGTTATTATTATTAACAATCAAAAAGTATACCCAATGTACCATCTTTGAGTAATCGATTTTTTGACATTAAACATTGAATAAAAAAAAACTAGATACCTATCAAAATTAACAATAATCTTGTTTATTGATAAAACGTATTTTTTATTATTATAATATTACATGGCACACATTTAATGCACATAGTCATTAGTTGTGGAAGAGCCGCATTCAAGTGTCCAAAGAGCCGCGTTTTGCCGACCCCTGTTATAGGCGATATTAATAAAGATAGAATGGGTGTGCGCAGACTTAGTCTCGGTAGTGTATGTTTAAATACTTTGAAAAACCATTTAAGGCAGTGCTGAGAAATTGTGTCTGAAACACTTTTAAATATTACCAGGAAAATAGCACAAATCACACATGGTACGTTTTTGGTTATCACAGAATTGCGAAAAAGTAATCGAAACGTTGCTCCAGTTTTCCGATCTTAACCCAATTGAACACTTTTAGAATATTTTTGAAAAAAGAGTTAGAAAGCATACAATTACTTCAAAAGAGGTATTAGTATTATATTGTCCCATGACTTTTGTGAGATCGATTTGTTTCTTTTAGGCCAAAAACATACTAGCCGGTTTTCGAAGAGTCGACAGCCGATTCGTCTCATGATTTTATATGTTTTTATGTAGAAAAACACACGTTACAAGATTCCAACCGGTACAGCCTTGACAGCCGAGTGTTCCTTCATTTTCTGACGATACCGGTTTATCAATACATTGGTATTTTATCCAGCTGGTCATACAAGCATCTAGCACTATTCGGCATATTAGTCGATGGCAAAAACGAATACGTAAATAATTTCGAAATATACACTTTAAATGATATGAAATTTGAATTTAATTTCAATATTGAATAAAGTTAAACTGCGATATTTCGGAAATATGACTACAGTTTACGGAACGAGGTCATTATTTTACAGAAAATGAATAAAAATATCAATAGTCAAACCCTTATAGAACAAATTCAAACTAGACTAGCTACTTGGGATATGTTATTGAGGTCGTATGGAGATTAAATTTTGAAGAGAAAAAGTTAGAAATAATAAGGAAATATACTTGCCGGAAATCAAGCATTTGATGCAATTAACATTCTATGCAAGACTATTAAGATTCTATTCATTCACATTCTTCTTCTTTTTCACTTTAATCGAAAGTATAGGGACACCCAAATGTGACGTCTAGATTTGTGTTTTATTAAAAAGAAACTAAATACACATGTTTCCCTATACACATGTTTATTTTTAATCTAGGCGTCACATTTGGATGATTCTATATAATAACATTAAAATTATAAAGACTACATCCAAATACATTAATATTTGCAATTTTGATTTCTTATGTGTTCTATTAAATATCTGTGATTTAAAAAACGAGTCGACAGTACGATAAGCCGCCAAATCAGAGGAAACAGCCTAATGTGAACTGATAGTCTGCCTCTCACTTGACGAAAACCGCCTAGTGTGTTTTTGCCCTTAATTGTTTAAATTTATTTATTTTTAATATAATAATCTAAGTTAAGAAATTATTTATTTTTGAGACATTTATGTTTACTTAAATATTTTTTTTGCATATAACATCAAATATTTATTGATAAACCTATTTTATTGTTTTTTTTCCAAATTACACATATGTTCTATGACTTGTGACTCACTGTAAAAATAGTTATTATAAGAAACGTGTAGGCGTGGAATAAATATTATTTCACATGTGTCTCACGACTTTTATAACTACTATATATGAATATATTTTCTTAAATATTCCGACATATATTAAGTATATTATTCAGTGCAATAATTATACATGTTCAATTTATTATGTCAACTGACACTATTTCAATTTAAAACTAAAAAATTTTTGAACTCTGATTACTAGAATGTTGACAAAAATGTACATTGTAAAAATGTCAATCATATGATGGATTATAAGCTAGTTTATATATAAAAATGAAATTGTTTTTATTTGACAGCAATTATTATCATTTAGAAACAATACCTAGTTTTGCAAATAATAAAACAATATAAATTTATTACATTTCAAAAATTATATATATATATATATATATATATATACATATATATATATATACATATATATATATATATATATATATATATATATATATATATATATATATATATAGAATAATTAAACAGAATATTTATAGATAAATATATAATTTCACAAGAATGAATTCTTGATCATAAAAAATTGAAAAGAAAACAAAAACTAACCTCTAACACTAATAAAGATAATGAGTTTACTTTTTCTTTTCATAAACACAAAAATTATCAGAATAATTTAACACTTAACAAATAATAAACAATTCTAAAACTACAACAAAAAAGAGTTTACATAAGATATCTTCTTCTAAAATGAATTATATATACACTGACCCACAAAAGTATTCGCCATATGCAAAAATGTAACCTGTTTTTATTTTAGCAATTTCTACTATATAATAGAATTATTATTTTTTTGTATTTTTTTCTAATGAATATTATATTTAACCCTTATCGGTCGTATGTCACCTCTTACGTGACATTATAACTTTGCTCTATCAGTCGTATGTCACGTGCGAGGTGACAAGAACAAGTAACAACGTCCTAATTGCTGAATGTACACAATGTATGTTTTTACAGTTTAATTCTTACTCGATAACAAACAACACGTTCTGTCATATTTCAGCAATTATTTTACTTATATTATAATATTTTATTCTTCCAAAAATGAATAAAGAAAACTATAGCAATATGGAAAGTAACAGTGATAGTTGTAGTGAAATATGTGAAAATTTTGAATATTCGGCAAGTGATTTTAATTCTTGTGATGAAGGAGACAATGATACAAGTGTTATATTTCAGCCAAGGAAAAAAATTAGTCCCTATTCAATATTCAAGTGAAGAGGAAAACGAAGTGGAAACAGAAATTGTTCCTGATTGTGATGAAGATTGGATTGAAATCGACAGTGATGATGAACATTTAAAGTATAAATATAAATACTTTTATGCACAAAACTATCTTTTTATATCAAGTAACCTTAGTTACTCGTCTCTTACAATAAGCACTCAAATATATCTCCGACCTAACGGAAACTTAAGTACAAAATGCTAACGTCCGATAAGGGTTAATATCAATTGAATAATTATTTTTTTTTATTTTCACGACTATTATATATTATATCAATAAATTGCTTGTTACCCATGTGGCAAATACTTTTTCACGTCTCTCTCTCTCTCTCTCTGTCTGTCTGTGTGTATGTGTATGTATATATGCACACGCGCGCACTCACACACACACGTGCGTGTGTATGTGTGTTTGACCATTGTGTAAAAAGCTATGCCTATTTTTTTTAATACAACACTTTAAATTTTAAAAGGTTTCTATATATGAGTCAACTAATTTAACATCTACATATGTATTCATAGTAAATATAATTGAAGGAATCCAAAAAAATGTTATATTTTTGCATCTACTTTAACATTTGTACATAAAACTAAATATAATACGAATATGTGTGTGTATATGTTCATATATATATATATATATATATATATATATATATATATATATATATATATATATATATATATATATAAACAGACATACATATACATACAGTGGTATGAACAAAAATTAGTGCGACAATTTGTTATAGAAAGAAATCAAAGTTGGGAATGCAATTGATATTCTCAACTGTTTTGCTCCTTAGCTGTTTGTCATGCAAAATAAATGTCAATTTCGGAGTATTACCGTTTTATTAAAAAATGAAAATGGTTTGCATTTTTTAATTTTTTCTTGACAAGTGATTAAAGTGTGAAAAAATAGGTGTGATTTTGAACTTCTTGAATTTTATAAAAGATTTAAATATAATCTCTTTAAACTTTTTGTTTCTATGAGGTAAGTTATAAATCTTTTCCTTCATTATGAATTGGGAAATGAAATTTAAAATTTTTCAAAAAAATGAACCGTCGAGAACACTGCTAACCTACGGAGCGTCTTATGATTTTAAACTTAAGAAATAAAGGCAAAACTTATAAAGAAATTCCTGAAATAATGAACTGCTCCCAAAATATGGTAACAAATGTTTTAAAATGCTATCCGCAGATTGAGTGCCGCGGACGAAATCGGAAAATTACTGAAGATATGGAGCGAACAATCGTAAAAATGGTTAAAAAACAGTTTACTAACTTCAATAGCAATAAAAAAAAGATTTAAAACTGGAAGTAATAACATCAGTTATTAGAAACAAATTAATTAAAAACAAACTTCAAGCCCGTAGTTCACGTAAAGTGCCATTGCTAACTAAAAAACATATTTTAAATCGTTTGATATTTGCACGAGAGCATTGCGACTGGCCTGTGACGAAGCGGAAACATATTCTGTGGACCGACGAAAGCAGAATTAATTTATTTGTGTCTGATCGTGGTAAGCAATACTTTAGAAGGCCACAAAATCAAGAATTACTTACACAGTACATAGTAAAGACCGTCAAACATGGATGCTGCGGAATAATGATATAGGCATGTTTTTCTTAGTGACGTTCAATTTTTTAGGTTAAGGACATTATGAATGCCAAAAATATGTTGATGTATTATGTAATATTGTTGTCTTATGCGGAGTTCGAAATGCTGTTTAGATGGATGCTACAAGACAACAATCCGAAGCACACATACTGGCAATTGCAAACAAAAAATTAAAAAATAAAGATGAATTATGGGCGGCAGTTGAAAAGGCTTGGAAGGCTATCCCTATCAACCGATGCCAAGCCTTAGTCGACTCAATTCCTCGACGTTGTGCAGCAGTTATACAGTATAATGGATATTCCACTAATATTAATAATTTTTTTATTCTGTCAACTTTTTTGAAATATATTTTTTTAATATAACACCTATTTTTCACACTTTAATAAGTACCTCAAATTTTCTTCCCCAAAAAGAAAGTCATCTTCATTTTTTTAATAAAACGGTAATACTCCGAAATTGACATTTATTGTGCGACAAACAGCTGAGAAGCAAAACAGTTTGAGAATATTAATAGTATTCCCAACTTTGATTTCTATAACGACTCGCACATATTTTTGTTCACACCACTGTATACATTCGTATATTGGACGACATGAAACAATCTAACTTGTCAATATTTTATTATTACGATTTGCTTAGGACAACAAATCTTAAAATGTGACTTTTTGAAAACGAATCCACTGGCAATATATATATTAGGTTGGCAAATATCTCCCTTCCGCCTTCTGGTCTTTTGAATTTCGCAGCTATGTACAAAAAAAAAAAAAAAGCCGAAGGGAGATACTTGCCAACCTAATATATATATTATATATACTCTGACAATAATAACATGCCAATCAAAATGTATATCGACGAATAAAATAAACAGACTGATTATTTAAAATATTGTGGTATAAAATACTGTGATGTTTTAGTGAATGATTTATTTTGTAATAAAGTAAATTTCTGTACACAGTAATCAGAAAAAAAATAATTTTCCCGCTAAAACTTTTAGTGCCACTTGCGATCCACAAAGAGATATTTATTTTTACAATCTCCTCAACTAATTGTCAAAATATAATAAGTAGTTTTTGAAATGTTCCTGTGATGACGACGATTCGTCGAGGCCATCCCAAAAACATTTATTTAAAATTGTTCCATGCATTATTTCAGTGTGCCGTTGTATCGATTCAGAAGAAATATATTTTGAATAAATATTTGGATTTTTAACAAAATATAAAAAAGGTTTTCTTTACTTAACAAGTTCGGTTTCTATTCTAATATCTGTGTAGCATCGAAACAATGATTAATTTGTGTCATACACAAAATTTAAAACGTACATATTGAAAAATGACTATCACGCAAAACAAAAAAGAAATAATAAAATCAGTTCAGTAGAATTACTAACAATGACTATATCATAATTACTGCACTTCATAAATTAAAAACAAACTAGTTCCACATAATTAGTTGAATCTGTATGTATAAATAAATAAACTATTTTTTTTAAAAAAAACGACCAAATGTTACGAATTTTAGGTCACGTAAACAAATTATTTCAAATTAGATCTTATTTAATTCATATACTTGCCGTAATTTTTGTATGTATATGTACGTATTCTACTTCGATAACATAAAACATAATTTACGTTAATAAGACTAAAGTTCAATTTATTAAGATATTTTTTTTTGCAATATTAACTAATATTTAATGACGAGTATACGAGTGAGATTTGTTTAGAAATCAATTTTTCACGTTACATTTGAAAAATCACAGGCAAAAACGTTAACAATAAAAAATAATAAAATTTGAAATTATTTTAATAAAACACTTTGAAAAAAAACACTAGTTTAATTTGCTTATTTAAATATTATTAAGAATTGAGAAAAAACATTTCAGAACATCTTGAAATAATTATAATAGCAAATAATATTTTATTACACTTGTGGTAAACTGATCTATCATTTTTGTAGATTATAATATTGCTTACCACAAATTTATGTACATGTGAATATATATATTAAATAACGTTAATTTTAAAATAAAATCAATTAATAAAGTAAAAAATAAAAAATAAGTTTTGATTAAATTTTCATTTACAAATTTGAACTTAAACCTGCTTAACTTTAATAATTACTCGATCTAACTTTAGACAAGAAAATCCTAAAAATATACCTCCTTTTGTTGGTGTACGATGACTGCTGTGCTGTGCTCTATATCCATGGATCATTTCATAATCTCCACTATCCCTCTTTAAAGGAAATTGAATTTCAAGAATATGATCGCAGGGTTGCATCAACATAAGAATACCCTTAACACGCTTTTTCTTCTCTTCAATACTCATTCTTGCTCTCATATCTTCCACTAACTTATCTTCAACAACTTGACAAGCGCGATGAAAAAAATATTCGACCATATCAAAAAATCTTGGATCTTTAGCGTTTGGTACATCTTTTAATCTATCGGGAATTAGATGACTAGCGTAGGTACGAATTTTTGAGGTTCCCACAGGTATAACTTTAAATACATTGATTACATCATTGCTATATTTTACTGTGGAAGCTGCACACTTAGCAATTGATTTTAATTGAAACATTGTAATAAACACGTATTTTATATTGTATTTTAGAAAAAAATAAGACGTTAATTTATATCGCACTTGTCGTATGTGAAACAAACCAGACAAGACCCGCAACACTACTGCATCTACTACCAAAGTGGGTGGGTGATGGCAGACTATATGATTTATAGTTACATTCAACACGAAGATAGGTACATACTGAGATTAATATGAAGTATTTTGGTTCAACTGTTTACAAAACACAAAAATTACTATATCATTTAAAACTGCAATATTTTTAAAAATGCATATTATGTATTATATATATATATATATATATATATATATAAACACTAACACACACATATGTATATACACATAAGAACGTATATATACCCTTCTTATATAAACACAAGCGCATGTATAAAAATATATACAAATCAATCATCGCAATTTTATTGATCATTTGACTTCAGTTTGATCCTGTAATCATTCTTGAAAACAAAGATATAAAAATAATTTACAGCTTTTCTTGCAAATAGTGTATAAGAGATGACAAAACATTACATTGCACTCTTACTGAACTCAAAAATAATATATATATATATATATATATACAGCAATTTACATATTGTAATGCATATAAAAACACTTTATAAATAACTCTTAATTGCCATCCTTAATTTATAAATATCTCTTTCTATGAAAATAAACATATTAAATTTTGTGCATCTCATACTATTTTTATTTATTACATACAAATACAATTATTTATATTGGTATATTACTATTAACAATAATTTGCATACTTAATAGACTTTATAGATAAAATTTTCTAAATTTAAAACGATATATATTTCTAAAAAAATCATAATCTTAATTTAAATGTAAATAAATACATAAGTTGAAGAAAACATTGCTTTAAAATAATTTTCAACATCTTATACCTATACACCTAAGTTTATCACGATTTAATTTATACAAGTTTACATCAAACCACTATACCTACAAATGTTTTGTTAATGTTATCATTTTAAACTGAGGCTATTATTGTATAGGATATAAAATTCGTACAAATCAAATAATAAAATTAATAAAATCATATAATTGGTCTTACTATAAATTTTTGAGGTATGTAGTCAGGTACATTTTTAAGAGTAAGTGTGATACCAAAAATAATCTTTATTATGTATTTTAAAATTTAATTTTACCCCTAAGCATTTTACAAGAAATTTTGAAAAAATTAAATGATTTTAGATTATGTATGCTACAACAGTTCAACACATAAACAATAGTATTTGATATATTCAATTTGGAAGAGAATGTGTTTACACATACTTTAATTTTAAAAAACCAAAAAGTATGTATATGTAATTGTATATGTTTATATAAATAATGTATTTCAATTATAATAATATGCTTAGGAAGAAAAATTAAACAAATATAGATATATACAAATATTTTCCCAATGACTTTTTTATAATTACTTTAATCACAGTACTTATGAGGGTATCAGATCATAAGTTCTCTATTTCTTTAAAAAACAAAAATTATTACTTATAAGCAACTATAACTTAAAGTTCGTCATAATCACATAATTAGTTTAGTTTTTAATACAGTTACATATTTTTGAAGTATTTATCATAACAATACAAAAGTCCAAGTCTCAATCATAAAATTGTTTTCCTTGGAAATATAATCATTATCTAACTTTTTCTTGAGTATTTTATAAATTTTAAGATAATGTGTTTCTACAGAAGGGTAAACAAGCTAAATATCAAATTAGGATTATAAAACTAGTAAGATAACACAATATAAAACCATGTGTTGGAAAGTTCATTACAATGTGAAAAATGTGTAAACAGGCTATCAATAAACACTGACTATGTATATAAGAAATTAAATATATTGTACATTAAACAATGATTTCCTACATTATATTCACATTGAAAATTAAAAAATAAAGACTTATTTCTGAATGTTCCTCATACAAGTAATGTTCTGATACTTGATCTTGAAATTTTTATACTATATTTAAAACATTACAAAAATAATAATTTGGTAACATTGACCATTTCTTCAAACTTAAATATATTATAACCTCATGTAATTAAATAAAAAATATATGTAATTAATTGGAATTACTGGCAGTGGTTGATTGAAATAAAATTACACAAATACAAAAGTTTTTTATATTACATAAACTCACTTCTTCTTTTTCTTTGTAGTTTGCTTATCGTTTTTGCCTTTTTTCGATACAGCACTATGATCTTTTCCACCCCAACGAACAACATAAGCATTAACATCAAATTTACGTTTACAACCTTGATAATTCATATAACGAATTTTTCCAAACACGGCTCTTTCTGCCCACCCTTGGTCATGGACTCCACATATTGACCACATAACACCTGCATTTTAAAGTTTTAAGTAATAAAATTCATTACCTTTTTTTCTAAATAATTTTTAAAATTATATGCTAATTACAATGCATACCAACATATCCATTAGGATCATTTCCATCAAGAGCATATTTGTCATTAAAATATAAAGCTGTAGCAAGAGCATTTTCTGGTGTATCAGTCCACTCAAGAATTTTTTTAGCCCAATACATACGCATAAATCCATGAAGTTTACCTGATTTAACAAGTTCTACCTGAGCTGAATTCCATAATTCATCATGGGTTTTTGATAATTCAAGTTCCTCACGAGTATAAACATAATCTCTTTTATCCTTTCTATAATAAATACAATATATTTTTATTAAATATATGTATATGTATTTTATATATATATAAACATATAAATATATATATATATATATATATATATATATATACACTGTAAACATAAACAATTTTTTACTATATACATGTACATTAATACATATACATTAATAATTATTACCTATGATCATTTAATGTTGTCAAAGCCCAACTAGGAGCTCCTTCTATTCTATCATAATTAGTATTATAATAACAAAAGTTGTCTGAAAGTTCACGTCTTATTATAGCTTCTTCACAGTATGAATTAACACTTTCTATATAACGTGTTTTATATTTACGAACAGCTAAAATACATCTTTGAGCAGATATGTGACCTAGATAAATAAATACGTTTTCCTAAATAATGAATACATATACAGATAAATATGTGTATATATGTACAAATGTATAATAATGTTATATATTTATAATTTTATTGAATTTCTATAACTTTTTAAAATTACCAAAATGTAACCATGGTGAAAGGTTTGATAAAGCATTTGAACATGGATCATTCCGTTTGGCTGCAAAATTTGGAAGTCTTCTTGAACAAAAAGAATCAAGCATTTCTATTCCTTTTGTATATCCACCTATGGCCCAATCCACTTCATCTACTGTTTTATCAATTTCACAATTTGATAAAATATCTTCCCATTTTATTATCTAAAATATTCTTTTATATTAAACAGTTTATGATTAAAAAAAAGAACACATTTTTTTTCAAAAATAATTACCTCTGGTTTATCACCATCATGAGGATGTTTAATAACAGGAGGAAATGGTGTCAAAAAAGTTGCAAGTTGACTATTAATTTTATTCCGTATTGTACGTGCACCATGCTCTTGTTTATCAGAAGCAATCCAACAAGGTACAATATTATGTGTATCTACCTAAAATAATAACAATTTTTTTTTAAATTTCAAAAATACATTAAATTTATCATAAAAGACAATGTATTAGATAAGCTAATAATGTTAAATAAATTTTAAAAAGATAACAGAACACAAATTAAGATCATAATTTTTTAAACAAATATTTTTTACAAATTACTTAACTATAAAATAATGTACTCACACAAATGAAAGGTACATTTAATGGAATTGAGTCTAAAACACTATGTTGCCACTCAATAGCCTGTCTAAGGGGTAAAAAATCACATACTACAGCTCCAATTTTTTTGTCATTTACAAACTTTGTTACAATGTTTGACGGTGAACCACACAATAAATGAAAATTAATATTTAATTCCTTACACTCATTTTCAACTTCTTCCAATCCTAAAATAATAATATTTATTATTATTAATAAAACAACAAATAACAAGGACACTACAAGTCTGATATTGTTACCTTTCAAGAGAAACTTATAATGTCTTAAAGTATATTGCATATAAAACGGCGGTAAACAAAACAGTACATGAAGAGCAACGTTATTTTTTAATGCTAATTTCTGTGCAAATAAAAATGCCCAATTGTCTTGGACTCTACAGTCCCTATGCATCCAATAAACTATCCCACTTGAATTTTCTGCAACTTCTTTTGCTTCCGATAATATTTCTACACGTTTCTTTTTAAAATCAAATTCCAATATTGATTTTGCCGCATTTTGTCTATCTTCAACGATTTCTTTTAGTAACAATGACGGATCCGTACTATTTTCATTAGAATCGTCTTCTGTTAAAGCAGTCGATGCACTTCTTTTCATGTTTACACGAAGGGTTATGTACCGTTTATTAAAAAAATATGCAGCTAAACAAGTATTAATTTTATTATTTTAAATACAAAAAGGCAGTCTCATATAATCTTATTGTTTTAACATTAAATATGGTTTAAATTAATTAATTAAAATAACATAAACACTATAAATAAATAAATATACTAACTTCCTTTTATCTGCACAAAATTTACTGTCTTAAAGAAGATCATACATTTAGATGCGACTTCACTCAAATGCATTAGAATCTTTAACGGAGGTTGTCAAACTTTCTATTTTAGACAATTAAATGAAATTAATGCATTGTCTAATATCTTTGAATTTCTATTTATCAAAATAACTTGTTGTTAGTAAATATAAGTATATTTGCAAATATACCCACGCAAATAAATTATATATATATATATATATATATATATATATATATATATATATATATATATATATATATATATATACGTAACATAATTTTTATACATGTGTTCAGTGATCATTTATTGTTCATTGTTATTCGCTAATGTGAATTTCGAAGGCGATATTATACCGCTATCAGACCGTTACATTATATTTTTTTATCATATTTATCTTCAATAAAATATTTTTAATGCAGTTTATTAAAAAGTAATTTTATAAAAGAACTATCGCGAATTGGAAGATAAAAATTAAAACTGAAGAGCGAAAAATCAAAATTTAAGGCCAGTATATCAATTAAGATACCATTAATAGCTAAGATATAAATTAAAAATATATTTATATTGTTATAAATTAATTAAATGTACTTATATAATAACATAGTTCAATATATTATTATAAAAAATTTAAATTGTTTCTTATCTATTGATAACAAAAATGTATCAAACAGTAGATGTGCGAATATTTGTTGAAGACATTGTATATCAATCTATGTGGATGAAGATATATATCTTATAAATGGGTGTGTATAGGTACTCTAATGCACATGTATATATATATATATATATATATATATATATATATATATATATATGTATGTATGTATGTATGTATGTATGTATGTGTGTATGTATGTATATATGTATCAATAAACCGATCTGTGGTGTAGTAGCTAGAATTACTGCTTATCCTGCGTTCGATCCTTAATTAGAAAAATAGAACAGACATGGTTCTTTAACTGAAGTGAAGGCAACCTACGTAAAAGAGTAAACCCTAAATAAAAAGTCCTCACCAACCTGCTTGGTTAGTGCGATGAATATGACCAAGAACCTATGAATGGGTAATGTTTAATGAGGCTTTCGTCCAATCGTGGGCTGATTTGAGTTTATAAAATGATGATGGTATAGCAGGAAAACATGGGTTTTCAATTTAAAATAATTCAGCGGTTCCAGATAACAAAGAAAATCATGAAAACATGTTTGCTAAAAATAACACGTAAAGATAAAAAGAGAACCGAGATTGGAAATAAATAAATTACGAACGTTATAGTAAAAGTGAAAAGTTGAAAATAAAAATGGTCCTATCATTTAGCAAGAAAAGATCATCAATAGACAAGAGAAATTATTGATTATAAATATAGTGCAGTAATAAAGTAATGATAATTGAAACTGAAATTATTTGAAGATTAAATAATAAATTTTAGTTCTAAAAGCCAGCAACACGACACAAGTTTAAGTGCAAACATTTGCACAAACAAAAATTGGTTCGATTTGTTCTCATTCATACGTGCAACCGTGTAATTCAAACTTCGTTTTTCGACATGAAAAGTATTATGGAGAAATGTCAATATCAGTTATTATTTGCATATATATTTAAGTTATATTTTATATATTACTTAATATATATATATATATATATATATATTACTTAATATCTTCTTTTTTTATAACATAACGGCGCAAAGAGTTAAATATCTACATTAAATACCAAAACAGCTGGATTAAAAATAAATTTGCGCACACTTTATACGTCCACAATTAAGGGGGTATTCTAGTCTAGAATTTTAATAAAATCGATTTTTCTGCATATTTTCAAAGTTTAGACCTTTAAGAATATGTCCTTAAGAGGATTTTTCGAAATTCGAATTATTTTCGGAGTTACAGCTATTTTTGTGACGCGCCAACCAATCCGGTCTGGCCCGAACGAATCAACTTTAAACGTATTTTTCTCGAAACTACTTTTTTCGACACGGTTGACGTGATATCTCAAGTTCTAATGGACCGATTTACTTGAAATTTGGTACAGAGCTTCTCAATATAACAATGATTTCCCCCGTCTAAGATTTTTTGAAAATTTTGTTTTTTACTATTTTTAAAAAACTTCGAAAATTGAAAAAAATAGAGCAAAAAAAAATGACTGTTTTTTCACACTGCCGCCGTTTTGCGAAAAAAAAATTTTTAATTTTCCTAGACGGGGATACTACTACAACCTTCTTTTTCAATAATTTCAAAAAAAAAATTGTTTCATATGACCGGAAGAGTTGGAACACGTCAACCAGGAGACACCTTTTTTTTCAAGCCCCTACTTTGCCAGCCTGTACCTTTTTCAATTTTGAATTTGTTGTTTTTAATAATACTTTTTTATACTCTTAAAATGTCAATAAATAACTGATAAAAAATGGATAGTAAAAATATTTGTTGTTTTTTTATAGCGCCCGAAAAAACACCTAAAATTCGTGCGTCTAGACTAGAATACTCCCTTAAGAATAAGTATGCTTAACCTTTAGTTTGCGCAAACTTTCATAGACAGCTCCAAGAAAAGCACAAACATTTATTTGTGCATAAAACTACATGTCACACTTATAAATCGCACCATGTTTGCACGTACTTAAGCTTGTGTCGTGTGGACTGGCTTTAATTCGTTACTAATTCTATAAAATACTAATACTGAATGCAATTAAAAAACATGATGTAGTACATTAATCCATTCGCTACCAGGGCTTGAGGAGAAAACCCGTCACTACAACCCAGACGTTTTATTATTTAATAATGATACCAAATTTTCACGAATTTTTTGCGATGTATTTATAACATTTTAAATGATAAAAAATGTAATTATCGGCAAACCAATAACATGCTGTACCTATTTTATTGTTTTTTAACATAACCCATCTGTTTGCGGCACGATTTGGTACAATTATCATAAACTGATAATAAACACTCGTCACATATTTGTGACGCCGGGCTAAAGAAGAAAACCGGATCGTCACATATATGTGACGTTGGTAGCGAACGGGTTAAGTGAAGTTGAAACAGTTATTTGGATACTTTGAAATGTTTTCAGATTGATAAATATCAAGAAATAGAGTATAAATAACGGAGGCAAGAAATAATTACTAAATATATTAAGATTATAGGTGTAGAATAATTCTTAATTGCTTTGAAGAATATCGAGAGAAAAAAGTTCCGAGTCAAGAATAATCAAAACTGTTAAAAAGAAACAATTGTATATTTTATTATCTTTTAAAAATGATAATATTTGCGTTCTTGTTAAGATTACTCAATATTTTTCTTAAAACTTCTGCTTCATAAAATAGACTAGATTAATGTTAGTATTCATCTTTGGAAGATTAATTAATAGAATGACTCTAGACTTGCCAAGGATTTAAAAAAATTCTTCAAAGTTTTGCAATGAGCAACTTTGGTTAGTTGTACCAGTAATGCGGATTTATCGAACCGTTATCTCTTAGTTGTACATGGATTCGTTCCAAGTATAATCATTATGCGGTTACAAATTTGTATTAAATACAAATGAAATTAGATCAAGTTGTTATTCGAATATATATGTATGTTTTTAATGATATATCATGACTACAATTATCTTATCAAAGAATAATCATCTGTTATATAGGGTGACCTAAATGAGACTAAAGGTTTAGACATACAATTACTTGCTTACTATCCTTCAGTTTCGTTTGGACTACCCTATACAATATATATTAATTTTTTATGTATTGTAAGGAGTCGGTTTTCTGTATAGGAAATCCTCTTCTGTATAGGAACTACGGTCTAGAAGACTTATTGTTCTATACCCCTTTTATATTTCCTTAGGATTTCAATCAATCAAAAAAATATGACCAACGGCTCTCAGAATTTTGTTTGACCGTCACTCCTGATATTACCAGCTCCTCTACAGTTTTTTATAACCAGCTCCGGTCTTAGGAGAAATGTTTTATCTGATGCAACGTTTTATATACTAATATTGTACTTGTTAGTCCAGTTAAGAGATTTTTTTTATCATGTCTTTATATTTTATCCCTAATTCAGTAAAAACTTAGGAATCGTTTTCATTGTAATATAGATTATATAAATAACATTATAAATCACTTACTTAGAAAGTATTTTTATTTTAAAATATTTACTTCGTAAAATTCTATTATTTAATTTAAATTATAATAAAAAAATAATATTAATATATTTTTAAATAAAGCAAAATAGGATTAAATTGTACACGCAAAACATATTCATACAACAAAGACACACACGTGCAGATATACATATTTATTGTCTACTATTTATGCATAGTATCATATACTAGGTACATTCCAATATATAGATAACAAGAAGTAAATACTAAAAAGTATATATCATTAGTCATGCGTAAAGAAAACCTGTCTAGTAACCATTCTCTCTTGGATATTCTGAAGATAAAAAGCGTTAGAAATTTGTCATAAAGAAATAATATTACAGTAAAATTCAATCTTTATATATAACAAAAATGTTAAGTAAATAACAAAAAAAAAAATTGATTTAGCAACACTGGATCTTAAAGGAGGGGCTCAGTGATCTATAAATTGGTAAATCGAAGCATGGCTGTTGTCTTAGAAAATTCAATGAATTGCATCTGGCATGCTTTTGCAGCATTGCAGCATCCTGAAACACATTTAGTGCAAACATCGAAGTTAAAGGTAAGAGTATGAGTATAAGCAAGAATTTCTTATCTTTGCTTTTGAAAATCAGTCATGATAAATATTTATTTGTATCGATCTTAGCAACAGGTGCATTTAGATGAAATGTTTTCCCATATATGGAAATATTCTTTCCATCGTACATTGAATAATGTAGAAAAATAGTAAATTATTTATATCTGTTGATTTCATTAAAATAATGTACATGTTATTTTATGTATTTTTCATGTTTTAGATTTTGAAAAATACATGTATTTTGTATTTGAAGATTGTTTAAATTTTCATACTATAAACATTTTTTCATCATACATTTTTTTCAAAAATACATACATATATATATATATATATATATATATATATATATATATATATATATATATAATTTTGAATCAAATTATATAAAGAAATGTATACATCTTGTTTATATTATATTCTTTTTTATTAATTTTCATTAATAATAAATTCATTTATATTTAATTAAAATGTATAAGTAACTAACTATGGTGAGCAAGACAAGAAAGTTGAAATGTAATTTATAAAATATATAATTTTTGATTTGTTTATTTGTTATTTGATAGTTATTTAATGTTGT
Source organism: Neoneuromus ignobilis (assembly GCA_029203775.1). Taxonomy (NCBI): domain Eukaryota; kingdom Metazoa; phylum Arthropoda; class Insecta; order Megaloptera; family Corydalidae; genus Neoneuromus; species Neoneuromus ignobilis. Next base: position 10,573,839 of record CP092089.1, on the reverse strand, counting down.
AAACAGCTTTTGTAGGAAAGATTTTTTTTTGTATAATTAATATATTGTTACATATTTAAAAGAAAATATTTTGATTTTTATTAAAGTAGATTAAAAATTAAATAATTACATAAAGTTAGATTAATATATTAAAATTATGTTAATATTTAAATTGTATTAAATTTTAAATCAAAACTTTCAGGTTTTAACGGCAAATATAGGCACATTACTTGATTTGTGCGGTGTTGAACGAGGTTTAGATCATTTTCGCAGTACAAAATCTTTAAATTTTGATAATTTTATATATTATTTAAAACATGAAGTGTTCGGTGCTTTACCGGATACTTTAACTCCGACAGAAGTAAAAACATATGAATCTCGAATTGCAGAAGTATGTTGGTTGGTATGTCGGAAATTGTATTCAAATCAAGAAAAACAAATATTCACAAAAGAATCGGTTTATAAAATATTTCGTATTTTTTGCGTTCTTGCTGAAATTGAGAAAAAAAATAATATAGAAGAAGTAAAGTTACATCCTGCAGAGGCTTTATGGTTAGCAAGAACTTTGGCAACATCATTAGGTACACCATGGGATGAAGAAGATTGGAGACATTTGACAGAGTCTGCTGGTTCAATGAAACTGAAAGTTTTTGTAATGTTATTGGAAGCACGATGTATAAGTGATTTTAATGATATTGTTCCGATTACTGAAGCTGTTAATGAAATGTATTTAACTTTGATTGAAGATGTTATTAAAAAAGGATATTTAATGAAGAAAGGATTTTTGTTACCCACTTTTAGAGAATATTGGTTTGTTTTGCAACCGCATGAATTAAAATACTATAAAACTCGACAAGAAAAAGATTGCTGTGGAACATTGGCTTTAGACCCTGCTAGCCACATCGAAGTTGCGGACAATGGTTATAAATTTACATTACATACTAGTTCGGGAAGTTTTGAGTTATCAGTTTCTAATCAAATGTCAAGGCATCAGTGGGTAACTACTTTAAAGTTAGCAGCACAATATTCAGGTAATGCAAGTGGATATCAAAGAACATTAGCAATTAAAAGAAGAGAGCAAAGAGCTAGACGAGTTGTAATAGAACAAACACGTGATCTTCAGTTAGTTGAAGAACGGGCTGCTAGGGAAGCTGCTGAAGGTATTTAAATTACACATACAAGTATTAAAAAAATTATATTTAATGAAATTTATTCTATTAGGTCGTGCTGGTATTCTCGAAATTGTAGCTAGGGATAAAACAAAGAAAGCAGCTGAATTAGAAGAAGTTCGTGCTACTTTAGAACATCTTTTAGAGGAAGAAACTCAAGCAAGACGAGATGAAGAAACTGTACGTGCTTTACAAGCTCGAGTATTAGCTGAAGAATGGGAACATCGTGAAGAACTTGAAAAAATTCAAAACGAGCAGAAAGCGATGTTGGAAATCGAAAGAACTACTCGATGCGTCTTAGAAGTTCGTCAACGAGAAGCAGAACGTTTACTTCAGAAAGTGGAAGAAGAACGTAAGAACCTTGACAGACAGTTGAAAACAGCCCTTTCTAGAATACAACGATCTGAAGAATCGAGAGAAGTTCTTGAAGCTAGATTACGAGTAAGTTACTTTTAATAATGTCAAGTACAGCCAATAGAATATTGTAATTTATTTGATAAAATATTTCACTGTGATATTTTTTATTAGGCTGTTTCACCATTAACTCGAGATGGTGACAAAATACGGCGAGCACAGTCATTTATGCCTTCATCACGTGAACGTCCTGTGCAGCTGGAAATACGTGCGTCTACTTTAAGGCGTTCTTCTAAACAATAAAATTAGTGCCAATAACAATAATGCTCAAATTTATTTAGTGATTTTGCAAGGTACAAATGTAATTAGATTTATTTTGGAATGCCAAATAATCAAAAAGTAGTCTTATGCTTACATTTGTATTGTATATTTTGTTATTTGAATTAAACATGAATGTACAGAAAATAATATTCATGATTTTAATGATAATTTTTGACTGAAATATTGTGTCATGTTAAAATTTTTAAAAAGTAGTCAAAATAGTGTTCTTTATTTTTTTTACTCAATTACCTATAATGAAAAATATATTACTAAAAGTTAAATATATATTAATATATAAATAAATATATAAAAATTATAGTTACCAAAATAGATAAATAATTATTTGAAAGAAATTATTGTAAACAAAATAATTGTAATTTTTTGCTGAACAAATAACTTGTAAAAAAAATATGTATAATTCAACATTCCAAATTTTGTTTCAGTATGTAAATATTTAATATTTTTATGATATTTTCAAACTTAAAAAATATGTCAAAACTGTTGACATTGTAACATTCAGGGTCATTTTTAGAATTTTATCACATTTTATATTTACTTTATTAATACATTCCAACATAAACTATTTAGTTTCTTTTTAATATAAATTTCTTTAATTTTATTTCTCAGTAATAAGATTTATAAAACTGCTTATAAATATATATTAAAATAATAATAGTATTCAGAACAAATTCTTATTACTATGGATTATTTTCCTTTATTCTTCATGTTTTATTTATATATGGTGTATAGTTTGTTACTTTACATTTGAAAAATATTAAAATATGAGGATACAAAGGATAATTCAGTTCTCAGCTATTATAATATATATTCCCATTTTTACATATAGGTAAAGATTAAGTACATTTTATGATAAAATATATGTGAACATGTATTTCTTCATAAAATTTTAAATTATTATATATAAATTAATTATATTATGACAGAAAAGATCTGAAGCTTTTGAAATTAATAATTCATCTGTGTGAAAATAATTCAGTATAAAAGAAATATATATGTATTGTACTCTTTCAGAATCTAAATTTCAAAATTTTATATATATATATATATATATATATATATATATATATATATATATATATATATATATATATATATATATATATATATATATTGAAATTGTATGCATACACACTGATGTGTATGTATAGGTTTAAATGCATTCAACAAATAAATCAGTTCCATTTGTCATAAAATTAATGAAAATAATGTATTGAAAATAGTTTTAATATTGAAATGATATTTACAATTTTTTTATTGCATTCCTATGTACCTATTATATTTAATATTTTTAGTAGTAAGGTCTTCTACACAGAGTTAAATTTAGCATCTTATTACAATTAGTTTTGATTTTTGTGTAACTTCAGGTACTTTGACATTTTGATATGTACATTATGTATTATCTTTATCTAAAAATAGTACTAGATCTGAAACGAATTATAGTATGATGCTATGATAAACCTAAAGTCATAAGCTAAACTGAAATTCATATTATTTATTTTATAATTAATAAAAACATTACTGAACTTTTGAAAGTTATTTTTATTTATATTTTTCAACAAAATTTATCAATAGTTCAATAGGAATAATTTTTCTACTAAAGCTAAATAACATTTATTATAATTCATAATTATTAAATTATAATAAATAATAACAATTACTTATAAAAAATATTTATCTTACTTTTTATACATTATTTGTCTGACTAGATTGAAACTTTTCATTTTTTGAACTACTTTGGTCCTTTTTTAATAACGTTCCCATTACTATTCCCAAAAATAATAGCAAACCTATATGGTGATTTGACATGAATTTTTTTGCACAATCTTCAGCATTATTAGGATTTAAGTAATATATCTGAAAAATTATCAGA
>CP092089.1:10500125-10565125 GCA_029203775.1 Neoneuromus ignobilis | reverse complement strand
AAATGGAACTCTTTTTTTCTTATTTATTTCACTAATGAGAGAATTTTTACGAAGCATGCGACCATGATAACCTGATTTTCTTAAAACTATTCTGACTATTTTGAGATGTACTACTTTTTCACAAGTTACTTCAAAATGTTTGGCTAGTTTTAGGGCACTTATCTTCGAGTTGTCAGTGATTTCTTTCAGTATTCTCTTTTTTCTTGCATTTAGAAGATTCGGGTTTCATGTGCGTCGTTTACTCTCATTATTTCCGGCGGATTTGAATCTTTGTATTATTGACTGAATAGTAGAATGTGGTCTGCCTATGGCTTTTGATATTCTACGTAAGATTTTTTTTTCTTTGAACAGTTTTATAATGTATCGATATTTGTAGCGACGTTTCAGGAATGGGGTAAAATACCTGAATTTTTTATAGAAAAACTGGTCCAATCGATGCCAAAAAGGTTGGAGGCAGTGTTAAAAGCAAAAGAAGGCCTAAGCAAGACTATTTTTTTGTAAATCTATTGTTATATTTAGTTTTTGTAACCGTATGATCACTTTTGTAACATTGATAATTTAATTTTTGTTAATTTTGTTATTTCAACAATATGTTTTATTTTTGTACTAAAATTATTCTTAGGCTAAGTAGTATTCAATAAATTTATAATTTTGTTGACCAGAGTTTTCTTTTATATAAACACGTTAAAATATGGGAATGTACGATGACTTTTGTGACTGACTATATCGTACGATTGTTTGTCGACTGAAATTAAGTTATGGACAAATTTCATCGATCTTGGTGATTCATTTGTAGAATAAAATTATGAAATAAGTATGTAATAAAGGCCAGTTTTAAAGGCTATTACTATTACTTGTTTTGAAACTACGTCGAATTCATTTTAATTTTTAGATGTAACACAATCCTATGACGATGATGGAATCGCCATCGAAATACGCATTAGCCTATTGTTATAAACAAAGTGAACAATAAGTGATTATTGAATACTTTCTAATATCTTGTGTATAATTATATATATATATATATGTATATATATATATATATATATATATATATATATATATATATATATATATATACACAAATAAATATGTTAAAACGTTATATGTATTCGCTTATTAATTTAAACTTAATTTAAAAATGTATAGATGGGAAGCGTTTAGTATTTCATTCATAAAAATCATGATATAAAACCACCATTCATATATTAAGGGTAATTGAAATGCATTTGTGTGTAAGCATACATATACATACATACATATATATATATATATATATATATATATATATATATGTATGTATGTACATATTATATAATATACAGTTTCTAATGCCATGTTAGCCATTTAATGTAAAAACCATTATTGTTAAATTTTATACTAGCTCACTATTTTAATTTTTATTTAAACTATTATATTTCTTGTGTTTTTTAAGATATAAAATTAAGATCAGCTTATAAGAAATTTTTAGGTTTATGACCAATTTATATTTGATTTTTAATAATGACTTCATATGAACAAAATTCACTTTAAATTCGTTTCTTTACCAAATCACACATTTTATTTAATTAATTCTTAAAATTGCATAATATTTAAAATAATTTTAAACTTATTTTATTTATGACTTTATTTACATAATTAGAGATAAACAGGCTTTTTGAAATTATTAAAAAACACATTTATATAAGAAAATTATATTCTGGACTCAAAATGGTTGTTATAACAGACAAATTATATAAATCTAAGTTTTTTTCTTAAAAAAAAATAAATAACATTAAATAATTTGAAAATAAATGTATAATAAGCAAATTTGTAAACAAAGTTATTAACTATTTTAATAAAAACTATGTCTATACATAGTTATAGTGGCACTATATGAAATAATGTAGGTATTTCTGTAACCACATTTCATTGGCTAGCCATTAAATAATTTCTGTGAAAATTCTAATTCATGATAAATTCATTTACTTTAAATGTCTCATTTTGACTGGATTGTAGTTTGGAATACTTTGAAGTATTTGTACTAACGTAATAAATTTACTATGAAAGGATGAAAATATAGCACTATAACAGGTAATACTGTTAGCTGTATCAAAAAATTATTTTAACATTGTGTGTGTGTATGTATGTGTGTGTATATATATATATATATATATATATATATATAAACACACACATACATACATATATACATAAGTATGTATATTTATTACATATAAGTAAAAAGAATGCTAAATATCTATGAAAAATACAAAATGTCTTTAAGAATTTTTAAATCTCCTAAGAAATGTACAAAAGAACTTAAATATAGTAGAAGTTTATAATATAACTGAATATCGTAACGTAATATACATAAATAATACAGTATATATTTTTGGTATGGAATTTAACTAATGTATAAATTGACACTTCTATGAAAATAATTTTTATTTAAGTTTGACACATTTCTTTACAAAAAAATAAATATAAATAAGTTATTCTAATGAATTATTTTAAAAAAATACTTTATCATCTGTTTCTATTGTTCATTATTGGCTTATTGTCTTTGTATTTTTTAAAAAGAGGTTTTCACCAAAGTCATTGCCAGGGAGGTGGATATCTTTAAAAACTTTTTGTAACTTGATACATAGTTTTTAAAAATGTGGTTTATTTCAACGTATAAAATATAGAAACGCTTACTGTATTTATTTGTTTAATGTATTATTTACATAAAGTTGTTTCTTGTATTATCTTCTGTAATAAATCGTGAGATCTGAGGGTCAATTTTCTTTGGTGATATACAATAACCAGTTTTTCCGCAATGTGTGACATGTTTAAGTAGTCGATTGATACTCTGTTCATTGACTACCTACAGATGACTGACATACATTATTAAAATTGGTTGTAGTTGCCTTATAATTAAAACAAATATCAAAATGTATTAAAAAACAAATACAGTAAGCGATTTTATATTCTCAAAATAAACCTGAGTCCTTAAGAAAATCTTACAAGGTTCAATATCTATATATTTAGTAATGACTTTAAGGATGAACTAATCCAGAAAAATATAAAAGTAGTGACAAATGATGAACATTAGAGGAATACTTAAAATAATGGATAAATAAGAAAACAATCATTTTAATTTTGATTACCCTATAACTTATTGTTAAAAACATATCATAAAGGCATAACTTGTATAAATTCATAAGAAAGTTACTAATTAATAAACTTAAATGAAAACAATATATTTATACACTTTAATGTATGTATATATATATATATATATATATATATATATATATATATATATATATATATATTAATGCTGTTCTGAAAATATTTATCTTTAAAACTTTATATATAAAACTAACTAAATTTTTTTTATATAAATAATATCGATATATGAAATTTAATAAAAATTATTAAAATATATTTGTTAATGTTGTAATTAAAAGTATTTATATTTTTGTGTGTGCATGATTGTGTATGTACGTATGTGTATATATATGTATATATACACACACATGCTTACATACTTATATGTATACATATGTGCGTGGACATTGATTAAAAGAACTATTTAAACAATTTTACAATATAAAAGAAATTTTATTTAATGGAAAAAAACTTTCTATAAAAGTATTTTCAATGTTCATGTTTGTATATTTTTATTATAAAGTAAAAATTATCTTTAAAAAATGATTACATATTATACATATTATATATTATGCTCTTTTTCAAATACTTATCCATGTTAACATTTTTGATTTGAATGTATTGTACTGATTTAAAATTTATCTATATAACCCTTTCATCATCATGCATTTAATGCACATAAACAAAATTATAATTCATGAAAAGCATTATTTTTTATAGTTAATTTTGATAAATCTTACCTTTTAATTATGCAACATTTCTTAGTTGGTATGAAATTATGACTATCCAATTCAGTTTTAAATCTGAAAATTGATTTATAATGTATCAATAAAACATTCCAACATTTCATTTTTTTTTTGAGTAAGAATTAAAAATAAATGTGGTTGATATTTAATATATTTATTAATTATACTTAACTCAATAGCTAATGTTTTTGTTTATTGATTTTTTTTTAGGATTATGGTATATTTGTATAAAATTATATTTTGCAAATTTTTTTCAATATTTAGTAATAGTTTATCACATTTCTGTATAATTTGTAATTTTCTGTATTTGTTATATGATTAAGTGCTATTTATAGAATATTTTAAATAATACATTATAATGAAAATTAATTTCTCTGATAATGTATTTATGATTTATAAATACAATCGTTTATAAACTTGTTATAATAATTATTCAAATTAATAATTAAATGTGGATTTAAAGAATTAAATTATAAAAATGTGTAATATTCTGATAGTATTACAATTTTTTAAACAAGCACTTTATTTTACACTATTTGTGCATCAAATTTTATTTTGTAATAAATTAGTATTTTTTTACATTTATAAATACTCTGAGCATGTGTATAGGTGCTTTTAAAGCATGATAGAAATTTACATTGAAATCAATTTAAATTTCTATCAAGCTTAAGAAAACAACCATATACATTTGTCAAAAATGCATGTTTTAAATAAAGGATATGCATTTAAAATATTTAAATTTAGCGCATTTTTTTAAATAGTGAATACTTTGTTATATAAAAAAAATTATTCCAGTCTTTTGTAATATATAAATAATAATTCAGACAAAGAAACTATTAATGAATTTTTGAGAAAATAATGATTTATATAAATAGCATGGTAATAAAAGGGTTAATATTATATATTCTAAAATGTGTTTATTATTTTCAGTTACATACAAAATAAAATGTTTTTTAAAAAATATAAATAATTTTTGAAATGTGTCATACTTTTTTATATTATTCCCTGATGAAATAAATTATGACTATTTTGTGTTAAAAATAACAATTCCAACTTATTTATTAAAATGTTATAATTAATATAATTAGTTTGTGTCAATTTATATACACGAATGTTTAAATTAATAATTAAATTTATTAATTTTTTAAGCTTATGTAGATTCCTTAATAAAATGCATTCCACAATGATATTGCTGAAATTACTGAATTATTTTAATAACTTGAAAAAATTGTGTCTACTTTAAAACATTATTTTTGTTTTAATATAATATTGTTGATTAATAATTTTAATTTGTATCAAGCACTTTATTAAACAGAATGTATTTACTGAACAAAATATAACAAGAGCTCAATGTAAATTAAACAGATTGATTTATTTTAATTTTTCTACAAATGATAACATTAGTAAAAAGATATTAAAAAAAACACAATAAGTATCTTTTTACACAACTATAATTTTATAGACATCACATATATACATATTATTACTTTCTATTAATTATAAAATTAATGCAGTTTCATAATGTATTTTTATATTGTCCTATATGAAATTACACAATTAAAAAAATTACTAGTTAATTTAATGACACAATTTTTTCTTTAATACTTATTCAATAATTACAAACAATATCGATTAAACAAATAATTCTTTTTTAAAATTCCATAGAATCAATAAACTTTTTTAATAATCATTGCCACTGTATTTAAATTGTTTATTTTTTTTTCTATTGATTAAATAATTTAAATATGCAATTAAAAATCATAACTTAAAAGTTAATCTGAGGAATCTACAGAATGCTTTTCAGTAGAATGTTTAAAATTCACACTTTTTTTATACTGACTTAATAATAACTGATCGTAGGTCATCTATAATAATACGAGATATATACATAGTACAGAGTAGAACTCATTTTAAAACTGGAAGCTTGAACCGAACAAAATCACAAACACATTAAATATAATAATATAGTTCATGTATTAAAAAATATCAATGTCAATATTGTAAAATAGTAAAAATACAAAATGTATAAAATATACAAGGAAATAGTATTAAGAAGTCCCTTTTTTAAAAATTCCTCTTGTAAACATAATGATCATAAGTTCTGATTTTTTTAAATCGATTACAATTAAAAATTACACAATTTTATACTAAAAGCTGATTGTGAGTTCTATTAATTTTACTATGAATTTGTATTAAATGAATTAAATAATATACAGATTTATCTATTTTTATCTATCTATCTATCGATACATACATACATATACATATACATATATATATATATATATATATATATATATATATATATATATATATATATATATGTATGTATGTATGTATGTATGTATGTATGTATATTTGACATGTCAATTTGTGAGAATTGTTTATACTTACCGAATTTCAATTTCTAACTGCAACAGAAATTGCACCGATTTTGTTCGGTTCTAGTTCACCATGAAACATGTCCCTATGTACGAGGGTAAAAATCCGTAGTTAAATGTTTGACGAGTAACGACAATCCGAAGTCGTTACAACAATGCTACGGTTTAAGAGTTCTTATCTTTTAAAGCTCTTTTATATATAATTTATATATGTGTGTATGTAATGTATTGTATGTATGTATATATATTACAGTCAAAGATATACGATAATTTGTATAGCCGAAAAACATCTGTACAAACGGTATGATTTTATAGTTGATTTGATTAATGAAACAGGATACGCTAGGGAGAGCGTTGGGGAGGCATAGAGCCGGGCTTGGAGGGCGAGGGAGGAGGTAGCGCACAATAAACAGGCTGCACAATAAATGTCCAACGTAGATAAACGTGGTCCTGGCGACTAGATTTATGTGGGGACTGAACCACCTGGTACCTGTGGTGAGTATCAGGAGCGGGTTAAACTACATTCGACTCTCCTGTCCGTCGCTGATGATAACAGATTTGAGAATTCAACCTCAAGTACTTGCCGTGCCTATAAAATAAAATAAAATTATGGATTATATGTTTAAATAACACGTGCATTAGTCTACAATTTATTAGTTGATTGATAGATTGAGATAACGTAATTTCATTGAGGGATGCTATCATATCATGGCACAGAGGTTTGCATACTATGTTATGGCTCAGAAAACTATACTTCTGGTAGCAATATTTAAGTCGGATTGGTTGAAAGGCAGGGATTCGGCTAAGAAGCAGTCTACAAAGTTAATAGCTATTTTGCAGGATGGAGGGATTCACAAAAATTATAGGAAAAAACTCAGGCAGAAAATACGATAAGATCAGGGGTCATAAGGAAACAAAACCACTCAGAGTAAATCTACAATATTCAGAGAGAACAATGGAAACTGGATGAATTAAATAAGAATGCTCAACTGGATGAATTAAATAAGAATGCTTTTAGAAAGTATAAGAAGTCCGATGCTTAGTGGTAGAAGAGAGAGAAAGATAATTCAAAATACAATTATTACATTCGTTTTAAATTTATATTGAGATAAATATAGTTTTCTAATAAAAATGTCGGAACTTGCTAGTGGCAGCCATGTTTAATTTTTTTTTAAGCTCATTTTGACAATTTAACCTCAGTATAATTGGGCGAATTATCATGGAACGTTTAACACTTCAACAATACTTAGAAATTGTAAAAACTTATTATAAAAATCAATGTTTAGTTCGTAAATATCTTGTTCAGTGATGAGGCACATTTTTGGTTAAATGGCTTTGTAAATAGACAAAATTGTAGAATTTGGAGTGAAAACAATCTACAAGTCATTGAACAAAGACACTTGCATCATCAAAAAGCAACTGTTTAGTGTGCGTTACATAACTGGTGGTGTCATCGGACCATATTTTTTTCAAAATGAAGCTGTAGATCATGTTACAGTAAATGAAGTGTGTTACCGAGCCATGATAATTGATTTTTTTTTCCAAATATGTGGTTTCAACAGGGTAATGCTACACGCAATATATCTCTGGAAACTAGATTTATTGAAACAAAAGTTTATTATTTCACAAAATGGACCTATCAATTGGCCATCAAGATCATGTGATCTAACTTCATGGATTATTTTCTGTGGGATTATGTAAAATCATTGGTTTATACTGATAAACCACAAACAATAGAAGTATTAAAAATAAACATTGAACATGTAATTCATGAAATTGGACCACAATTATGTGAAAGAGTGACTAAAATTGGTCTAAATGAATTGATTATGCGAAGAAAAGTCAAAGTGGTCATATGGTAAAATTGTGTTCTATCATTAATGCCATACAATATGCTTAAAAATAAAAAACTAATTAATTCAATACTTTTTGTTTGATTTCCATTTAAATTTCTAAAGCGCTTATTAGGAAACCCTATACTTTTAAAGTTTATAAATTTCTGAAGTGTATGTGAAATATATTTATATATATATATATATATATATATATATATATATATATATATATATATATATATATATATATATGTATATATTCCTCACTAATTCACCTGGTCTGCATGGTATGACCAGGAACCAGTGAATGATAACATTTATTGAGACTTTCATTTAACAGCGGATTGATATAAGCTGATATGATGATGGTATGATTATATATATACATATAATGTATATATGTAAGTAAGTGTATTTGCATATATGTATACATATACAATAAATATTTATATATTTGCCCCATTAATATAAATAATGTGAATTTATTTAAAAATTATGAATAAATTGATTACGAGAAGAATTTTACCTGAGTATTTTGTGTTGGAATTTGTAAAGCTAATGCCATACTGTTTGAATCAAAACTATCATCGAGGGCAATGAGAGCACCATGAACACCAGATTCAAGAAGGTTATTTCCATATTCCTGCAAAAAATTATGGCATATAATAGATATTTCTTAAATATATAGTGTATTTTAAGTACAAAAATTTGGTAGTTACGATACATAAAAAAATTAATATTTATAATATAAAAAACACAAACCTTTAAACCTATATTAGCAATCCATCGAATAACTCTTTCATTACTCCAAACTAATACATCTGATAATGAATTTTCGGAGTTTTTACGCCTTTCCTCTAATTGATTGCGATCATAATTTAATCTTTTTAAACATGAAATTCCATACTGTAAACTTGTTCTGTAATTAAAGTACTTATGTGATTATTGAAGTGATTATTTTCATTTGATTACAAAAAAAAAAAAAAAAAATATTTTAAATAAAAAAAAGATGTAGTTACAAAAACAAAATATTTCCACATTTTACATATATATCTGATTAAAAAAAGAATTCATATTCTTTTTCTCACCTATGAAAACTATCAACCATTTTGAGCTGCCCTCGAAGATCTTTCTTTGTTAGATGATCTAACATTCTTGCATCCACGAGACATTCCATGAATGTTGTTCTATATTGGGGTAAACCCAAAGCTGGTAACCATACATTTCCAATCCATTCATGATTCATATCACCGTATGCGAGTGTAGTTCTTGATGTTTTTGGTGCTGACGGTGATGTCAATGACACCATTTCTTGTATCGCAAGCCTTAATTTTAATCTATGCAATGGATTACTAATACCTATTTCACGTTGTATTTCAGTGTCACTTAGCGCACTCATAATAGCACCAGATTTCACATTTGCTCGGCATGCGGCTACATACCAAGCTGGCATCCCCACCCATAATTCGAGCCAAGCTACTATTGTTGGACCATTCCATAAAGCAAAAGGTGTACCTGCTTTCATTGCTTCACCAAGTAATTCATGCCGGTAATCATGCTCTCTTTAAAAAAATAAAATAAAAAGAAGTATTTTAAAAATTGATTTTATTAATTCACATGAATTGTAATAGAAAGTATAAGTATTAAGGAAAAAATTGATTAAGCATTGTACTTTATATTATAACGTAATCAATTTTAAAATGATATTTCATAAGAAATAAATGGAATATTTTTAATGTTATATAAACATACTTTTTCTTTTGTCTTCTATCAAAATCGCTTTTTTGTCCATATTTAGATAAGCTAATAGTATCACTAGTATCTCCATCTGTTAAAATAGCACCACTTTGATTAATGGACATCATACTCATACTTGCATCACTGCCACCCAAACTACTTTCTTTTCCTTTAACCTATAGCAATAGAAATATTAGAAATTATTTTTTATTCACATTACACTTGAACGGCAGTCAAATAGTTCAGTGATTTTTACCTTTTCTTTTTTACTGAAGAATCGTCCTAACGATGACTTGATTCCCTTCTTTTTTTGAGCAGCTGCTGACGAATCTCTTGGTAATGAGCCATCTCTGTTGAGTGTGCCACCCATTGATATACTGCCTGGTGCTACACCACACATGGCACTCTTGTGCAATGAATCCTGGCTGCTGTGGCGAGAGGACAGAGGGGAGGGGGGAGTGTGTGTCAACGTCTGCATTCCTTGCCTGAACACACTACACTACTACACTACACTATTCTATATCATGCGAGTACCTTTTTAATTCAATATCATTATACAAAACTATAGTTTTCGAAATTATTTTAATCAGTACTTTAGACTCTAAAAGGCTTTAAGTAGCAAAGTGGGTTCTTTGTAATTATTAATGAAAGCATGTATTTGCACTAATAAACAAATAAGCACATATGTATGTACATATAAATAAATGCTACATTGAGAAATGTAATATTGATAGCTATAATTAAAAATAGCTTAAATGAAGTTATTGGTAAATATTATGATTATTAAAAGTTTGTGAACATTGTCAATTTAAAATGTATTTTTTTTTTAATAATTATGGTTTATAATATTAATCTTAAATGACTCATTGTATGAACATTTTGTAATTAATAAATAAAATTAATATTTATGAATTTACAAATATGAAAGGAATTAATAATTGGAATTTTCTTAATATAAAAAATATTATTCATTTTGAATTGACATTGTTAATATAAAAAAGAAAATAAAAATATTATAGCTGTTATAAAGCCAGTTTCCAATCAAGGGATAATAACATAAAATAAATTATTATATTTCAGAAATATATATTTCGAGAACTATTGTATCTTTAAATCTACTATAAATTATATAAATATACATTCCAAAAAATAAATTTTCTACATATATACTTTCATATACACAAACACACACACACACATATGCTTACATAACTGCAAACAGTCAGCTAATAATTAACAAAATAAAGTAACACAAAATTAAAAAAATAAAAGTTTGTATTTAATGTGTTTAAATTAGACATAATAAAATATAGATAATTTAATTATTTTTTTAAATAACAATAAAATTTAAATAATTACATATTAAAAAAATAAAATTTGTATATACATATATATGCATTTTATAGCAAATATATATGTATGTGTGTATAATAATATTAAAATATCAAAAAATCATAAATAACTAACAGACATCGGAAAATGATAAAAAAGACCTGTACGATGGTGACAACAATTTGAATGTAAAGTACAGTAAGTTAACCTGTGTGATGGTAATCCTGGTGTTAAATTACTAGCTCCAGCACGTCTAAGCAGCATTAAAAAAAGTTAGAATTACGTCATTTTTTTTGTATTGATGTACCACTTTTTGAAACATTTTTTTAAAATGTTTTTATTACAAACTGTCCTATTTAGTATTAACACATTGTTTGCGGGCGTTTTTCGTCAATCCACGCCGAAAAGCGGGCGATTTTTTTAAATATGCTCGCAAAATTATAAAAATAAAATTAAAAATTGAAGATGCATAATTTTTACTTCGCCAAATATCCGTATTTATACGTTCTCCACACCATACCACTAATTTGTAAAAACCGTGTTTTGTCGGCTCTCGCGATAATATGCGAAAGACGTGTTTAGACGTTTCCCGCATACGATGTGTTAAAAAAATATGTGTGTGTATACATATATATACATAATATATATATATATATATATATATATATATACACATGTATACACACACATACAAACATATACAAATATGCATTCATACACTTGTACATGATAATTAATATAGAATATCTTTTTTTTGTAAAATAAAAATATTTTAGTACTTGAAAAAACTTATTTATTTGTTACTATAGTTTTTTTAATATAAATAAACAGACCTTCGAAGTTCTTCTTGACTGTGTGCAAGAGCTTGAGCTACTCGTTCTAATCGTAACGATCTTGCTGTAAGAGGAGACGCTCCACCTCCGCTACTACTATCGCCACCCCCTGCCACTGAATGGAGCTCTTCACGGGAAACATCACCGGTCATTGCTGCTAACTGAAGCTGTAACAAAATTTCAATTAAATACATGAATTGGTACAGATTAATATAATCAAATAACTGAATCATATAACAAATTTAATTTAAATGTAAAGTAATGAAAGCAAATCTGATATTGTATGATTCATATATTGTATATTAATTTTTAACTTTGTTATTTCACTCGCAAAGCGTTGCAAAATAATATAATGAGAAATAAAGCTATTATTAATATGTAATAATTATATAGCTGATAAAAACAATGTATGGAAAACCAATCAATAATATTTTTAACATGAATATATTTTAATTAGTGAAATAAGCAATATTTTTTATAATGACACTTGCATTGAATGTGAAATTATATTAACAAATACACATATATTTTTAGAGAACATTAGAAACAATTAATTTACTTTGCAATTTCAAAAATAAGAAAAGTATGTTATTTGTATACATATACACACGCTCATATACACGAATAAAAGTATACATTCTTATAAATATGTACAATTATACACACATATTTATAATTATAAAATATATTCAAAATCATTTATATAATCGCACACACAAAATTTTGAAACAAACATCTATAACAATCATGCAAAACATTTTGATGAACATTGTGATCATTTCTTTGTGATTTGTAAAAAAAATATGTAAGTATTTTTTTTCTTGCAAAATCAAGAAATCACAAATATGAAATACAATGAACTAAAAATAAGTAATTGTTTTTAATTTCTGATTATTTGCAATTTCTTAACTTATTGATAAATCACAATAAATTAATAGTATGATGATTTTGTGTTTATATGTACACGTGTGTATGTGTATATATATATATATAATGGTTTTATATATGTACGTACATACATATAAAAACTCACATACACACACACACATATAATCAAAGAGAGATGCAAACCAACCTGACTCGAGGGTAGAGATTCAGATAGTTGCCCAGGAGACAAATTAGCGACGTACTGATGCAAGTGTGCCGGAGACATAGAGGCAGGGGCCTACAAACACAGACTACTGTAAACTACCACGGATTGAACTACATCATAAGTGATCAACCATTTCAATAGAAAGAATATATTCATACTTTAGTTGAAATATAGCAAAAAAGATTATCTTGTTTTAAACACAGAATAATTTAATGGAATTATTTTTATCTTTAAATATTTTATAATTTGATAATATCGATATAATTCTAAAAGAATTTAGTTAAAACCTAAAGAAATAAATTATTGAATAAAAATTAAAATAAACTATTAGGTAAAATAAACCAAATGTTTTAAGGGGTATTAATCCAAAAATGAAAGATATACATTTTTTAAAAAATATATTTAGCTTTAGTTGTAATTATTATTATGGATTAAGTAGTTTTGAAAATCAATAAAGTATATCATATAAATTAATCATTATTTCTGAATGAAGTTATACGACATGAAAAGAAGTAAACGGAATACATTTAGTATTATACAAAATATTATATTTATATATTTTTATAGAACATTAGAATGATTTTATAAAAATATAAGTTGACCATTTATGATCTACACACCGATATTTTTAATGCAAACCAATTACTTTTTTGCTTTTCTTTTTATCTTCTTCAATACGTATAAGTTGGATTGAACCGCAAATACAGAAATATATTGATGAATGTTAGAGAATTTAGTTTGACCAATTAATTGATATATACTGTTACCTTTTCCAATATTATTAAGATGAATATTTATTAAGTCTTTGCAAAAATATGGTTTCACTTATATAGAAACTAATAAATATAATTGTACAACGTTAACATTGTATCATTTCAATTTTTAATAATATATTTTAGAAAAAGTAATATATTTATTACTTGCAAATACATTACTAAAAACAAATATTTTAGTAATATATATTTATTTTATACAGCTAGGTATTAATAGTTTAAAACAATTATTTATTTATTGTTTCTTCTTTTAAATAAAATAAAACCAAATGTAATTTTGCAAAAACTTTTGACTAGTGTTGTATTAAACCATCGTAACTGATAAACATTGACGCCAAAAAAACTTTCTGTTGAAAACAATAGTTGTTAAAGAGTGCATTTTACGAAAGAAATACATGCATCAACTTAATTCGAAATCTACACTTACCGTATGATATTTGTGAAGATAATCTCTTTGTGGAGAATGATGGGACTTAGGAGTCGATCTACCACTAACAGGCGGTGATTGTCTTTCTAAGCTACGCCCTCTGACGAGTAAATTCATATGTTCAAGACTTCCCACTCGAGATTCAAGTTCTTCTGCCCTAGCTTCTGTACTTTGTTTTTCTTCTTGTATTAAACGTATTTCATTATTTATTGCATCGAGTTGTTCTTGTAGCATGATTGCAAGTGTTTGTGCATCGGTATGACCTGACGGAGATAAGATTTCTGCAGCACTAAATATACTTTCATCATCATCACCTTCAACATCACTAGATACATCGAAAGCCTGTTGAACATTAGCTAACACATGTGCTTGTTGTAGCTTTTCCCATTCTTGTTCAGCTAACGTCCGACCTCCATATGATATTTTGTTCGATTCATCTTCCATCCTAGATTTACTTGCGGTCCTTCTCGGTAATGAACGTCCATCAAAACTAGTACGACTTGAACTTCTTGCAAAACCACCATCTTCAACTGCATTCGGAGATAAACTACGTGTTAACGCATCAGTCTGTTGAATATTAAATGCTATTTCTTGTTGTAACATTTGTCGTTTTACATTGTCTATTTCTAACCGAGACTTTGCAAGTTCTTTAACAATATCTTGTTTCTCAGATTGTAGATCTTCCATAACTTTTCGAGTTTTTTCGAGCTCTTGAGTTAAGCTATTTTTTTCTTCAAGTGCATGCATACGCTCTTTAAGGTGAACCTATTAGTTTTTAAAAACATAATCTTTTGAAATTAAAAAGTCATTATTAAATAATGTTAATATTTTCAGTATATGTTTTAGATACAATTTATATTAAATTATTAATATACACTATCAATAAACTATTCATAATTAATTTTATTAACTATTTTTTTTTCTTTTTTTAATTTCAAACAACTTTCTTACATATCTAGTAAGTTTCTTTTATAATTTTTTTTGTACAAAGAAGGAAATAATATATATATATATATATATATATATATATATATATATATATATATATATATATGATATAAACAAAAAATATAAATGTTACTGTTATAAATTTTACCTGCAATCGATCATTTGACTCGGATAATAATTTATCAACCGTTGCAGAAAGTCGCGTATTGTGCTCTTCATTCATTTTGAGCCTTTGATTAAGTCGGACTAATTCAGCATTTTTCTCATCTAAATTTGCTTCAAGTCTTTGTATACGATCCTCAGCAGAACCATGTCTTTCTTGTGCCTGCAATAGACAGCAAAAAATATCAATAGCCAACCGAATACAAAGGTCATAATTAGCTAATTTTCAAATAATTAATGTGACTCGATCGGTTTTGAACTTCGTACCTGTGCCCTCACCTGCGTCAGCGCTTCCATTCTCTGCTTGAGCTGTTCTTCCATTTCTGGCAATTTGGAATACTGTGCGAGTTTTTGTTCAGCTAATTCAAGTTTTTCTTGAATTGCTGATATCTTTTCTTCTTGTAACTGTATAAATAAAATTTTATTTACATCTTTGATTTTAACATAGTAATTTAAAATATCTATTTAATTTTTAAAATATTTACTTTAAATTATTGTGTTAAACATCTAATTTATTGTAATTACAGAACTTATATACATATTTATTATTTCAAAGCCAAAAAATCTGATACAAATTTAGTACTTTATGGCCAATTTAAATACTATTAACAATAATAATAAAAAATATATATTTATGTACACATTTAATACATTACAACAATGTCATAATTTATTCTCTACCTTAAGCTGTGCTTCTTTATGTTGTAATTCTTGTTCAAGTTTCTCATTGAGATCATGTAATGATGTTGATTCTCTTTGAGCATTTAAATATCGTTTTTCTAGCGTTGCTATTCGTTCTTCTTGATCTTCTTTTTGAGCAACGTTTTCTCGTAAATCTCTTTGTAATTTAGAATTTGTTTCTTGCGCTTTTAATAATTCTTTTTGCGCTTTTGATAAACTTTCTTCTAAATCGCTAATACGTGACGTTTGTTCAGCAACTTTTCTTTGCCATGATCCCAACTCTCCTGCCTGAAAATATACACATTATACAATTATTTTTACATAATTTACTATTATAACAATAATAAATTTAATTTCCTATTGGTAATTTTAATAAAAAAATTTAATAAAAGTAGGCACCTATTATCAATACAATTCTTTACTCTGTAACATTCAATTTGATCAGATAGTTGTATATTTATCTTTTATTTATTATTCAGATAGTGTTAAGATGGTATTAAAAAATAAGAAATCATTAAAGATAAATTGCATTTGTGAGTATCTTGAAAGCTCATTTTGTCGATCTTAGTATTCAAGTGTTTTAACATAGTATTAAATCATTTTGTGCTACAATTATATCAATCACACGATCAATATTTTTTTATATTTTAAAATAAAAAGAAAAACAGAACACTTTTGGTATTCTAATATTTTTATTAGAACAGGTGTTATGATTTTTTTAAATCTTGGGCTGTGTTTTATATCCTGCACAATAAAAAAACATTATTAAAAGCATCTGTGTACATGTTTCAGATCATTAATTTCGTGAATTGACAATAGAATCAAAATTAGAAATATTTTTGTTGATGTGGAATAAACTGTGTTGAATTATTGCTATAAAATTGGCAGCTACAGCCAGTAAATTGTAAAAATATAACCAACTTAAAAATTATAAATGATGTAAATGAATTTTAAATCTTTATTTTTTAATATCCTAGTTAGGTGTTTAGAATTACTTGGCAATAACAATCATTGATAACACTAAGCTTATTTAAAATAATAACAAATAGGAGAAACAACAGGAATATCAAGAGTATATTATATTAAAAATAATATGAAGATTTTTCCTACTTGTATATGTATAATTATTTCATGATAGTTTAATTAGAATTTTTTAAATGTGACAATTAAATAAAAAGCATCCATTAAGTTATTCAATTAAGTATTATCAAAAATACACTTCATTTTTAATCTTTACAGTTCTATAGAATGATTAAAATAAAAATTTATTTCTAAATGGGAAATATACATTTTCTGTTTATAAATTCTAAATTTCTCAAATTAGAATTTTTATAATTTTAATTTTGACAATAAAATATTTCATTTTTTTTAAATTTGTATTTTAAAAATTGTTTGTTTCTGATATACGTAACACATGTATACCTAAGGGATGATTGTTCAGTCAGGAAATTGAAAAAACGAAACTTTTGGGAATTTTTTTAAGAACTATAATACGTTTCTCAATAAATTTTCGGGTATCTAAAAACGTATATTTAAAAGAAGTTTACATAATTTTTTCAATAAAAAATATTTAAAAATAAAAGAGATACAGTAATTCTCCTGTAGGTCGTCTGATAAATTTTTTTTTGCGGTGACCACTACTGTTGCTCAGGTTTGGATCGTATGAAATAAAAAAAATTAGGATTTATTTTATACATTAAATTCTGTACTCCTTGTATGATCAGTTTTTCGTAATATTGATTTGAAACAAAATGATGGGCATTTTAATTTGAAATTTAGATTTTCGATGAAAAAAACGCTAGTTTTAGTCAATAAAAAAAAAATATGCAACGGAAAAATCCTTCATTCAAGGACTAGTTTTTTTATATCTATAATAATCCTGTAAAATTTGAAATACATCAATTCAGTCGTTTTCGAGATATTTTGGTTACCGTTTTAAAAATGCGATTTTCAGAAAAACGTGTTTAAAGTTTCAAAATTAGTTTACAAAAGTACTTGTAAAAAACTTATATGTCTCTATATCTCCATTAATTTTGTCAGATTAATTTAAAACTTTTAGGGAATATTCTCCAGATGTTATACTGAAAATGTCAAAATTCAAAAACCGAATTTTTTGACGTTCTAACTGAGCCATTACCCCTTAAGATCAACAAAATGGGCATTCATTTGTACATGTTATTCACATTTGTGTACACTTAGAGTCAAACGAAGAAAATTAATCATGGATTATTTTAAATGTATATATATATATATATATATATATATATATATATATATATATGTATATATATAAATATATATATATACACACACACACACACACACAAACACACAACACACACTTGTGTATAAATACAAGTGTGTATGTAACACATATGTAACTAAAGTACATAACATAAACACATTTTTTTACTTTAATAATTTATAGAATTCTTTCAAATATTTTTTATTTGTATGCAAGTGTGTATTGAACTGATTTATCATAGATTTACTTTAAAAAATAATAATATTTTTTTCATAGAAATATATATTTTTTTAAATACATTATACAGTCTTCATTAGTGCTTCGATATTTACTGTTATAAGTTTTTAAACTTATAGAAGCTTTTCATTAATAGATGTAGCATTAATATTAAAAGTTGTTTGCCTGTAAGATTTTTATAAAAAAATTCCTTAAATTATGTATTATGATTACAAAAATAGTAACAGAAATAAAATACTATTTTTTAAGTAAACAGACCAATTAAAAATATATTAATTTTTTGTATATGATTATTGTGGTTTCTTTAGTAAATATTTTTTTAAATGGTTTAATTTAGATTTTTTAAGATTATAATAATTAAGAGACTTAAAAGTAACACACAGATTTATCATGCTAATACAATGTTGATCAAAGAATATGCGCACACCAGAATCAAACTGCAATTTTTGTGAAAGCGTAATAGATTTCAAAATATAATTATTACAAGAGAGAAAGAAAGCAATCCTTGATATATCAAAAACGAGGTCTAAAAAAAGGAACATGTACTCTTACCTGTTTGTCTAAAACTGACTGTAATTCAGATATAATCTGGGCACTATGAGGATCTGGTGTGGATCCTGGGACATTGCCACCATTAGTAAGGTTTGCGGATTTCTGCGTTGTAAGCGTCGACGATTGGACAGCAGACTGGTAATAGTGACACAACAAATGGTAACATTACAAACATGCGTTCAGAAATTATACACGCAGGTAAGCTAGTTTCACTAACTGGCATTATTTTTCTATATAATTGATTTCAAGTAATTTAAAATTATACAATAATTAAAAGTACAGAAATGAAAGTAATTAATTTAAAAATATACAAGCTATTTTTTTTTTAAAAAAGAAATACTTTTTTATAGTAATATTTAGTATCTTTTGATTAAATGAAAAGAATGGCAATAAGTTTTCTTATAATTGCTACTTTATAAAAACTCAGTAAGTATATAAATTTGAGGGTAATGATAAATTTGATACCAACAAAGGTCATTAAAATAAATACAATGAGTTTCATTATATAAAAAATGTAATATATCTGGAAAATATAATTTCAAATTGACGCTAAATTTTTATAAAATTCATTTGTAATTGTTAATTCTCATAATGCCAAGAAGTTTAAACCATACACAGAACTGGTTTTAATAATACTGTTTGAACTTAAAAGCTTACTATTAACATGCAAATACAATACTAAATTCCAAACTGTATATATAAATAGCTTACTCATACAGTTAAACATTTAAATATATAATCAAATCTTATAATATTTTATTGTTACAGGTCATTTATTAATTTTAATATTAACATCAATTAAACAGTTAATAAAAAGAATCTATCATTTAAATCATGCCAAATCTTAGAAAACACAAAGGAAATGTTTTCAATTAACTTAGAAAAATATTTTTGTTTTCATTGAAACACTGTAATAATGAAAAAATCTATTAAAAGTGTAATTTGTAATAAATACATGTTACATATGTGAAAAATCATTTTTTTTTTTTGGATTCTGTATAAGTTAAAAATCTTGATTTTCAACTATTTTAATGGAACATTTTTAACATAATAACTTCATATATATATATATATATATACATATATATATATATATATATATATATATATATATATATATATATATATATATATATATAAAGAGAAGATTCAATGGATAAGAGAAATTATTTGTTGTTTTGGAACTGTGGCTGATTCACTTTAACACAAAGTAATAAAAAATCTTAAAAATAAATTTATAGATATATGAGGCAGTCATAAGAAAATTTGTTGGTGTGAAGAAAAGGGCGTTGAACCACTGGAAGTAGAGTCTTGGAAAAGCTCTTCAACCAGTAATGAATGAAAAACAGCTGATGTTGCTGGTGTAAATTTATGCATATGTATATGTGTGTATATATATATATATATATATATATATATATATATATATACATACATACACACATAATTTTCATATTTTTTTAAAAATTCTTAAAAAACAATCGATAAGATTTATAGAAATATAAGCTGTTTAAAATTATATAATAAATAATGCTGATACAAAACTTAATGAACAAATTACATAGCGAAATTTCATGCAAATTATGTCATGCCATTAAGTATTTTCTACACAATTAAAAATTGTATGATATATATATATATATATATATATATATATATATATATATATTTAAAATAAATCATAAATTTGTAGAAATTGATTTTAGATTTCTTTTTTAAAAATAAACAATACGAAGAGTTTTTTCAGAACAGTTAATATAAATTTATATCAATATATAATACAAAAATATAGATTAAACTTAATTTCATACAATGCAATCCTGAATACTGAAGTTTATAAAGAAATATATTATTCATTTCAAAATCAAATGGTAATTTAACAAATGCTGATACTATATATTGTAGGATACATTTAAGAAATAATTTTCTTTAGTTAGCAATAAATCTGAATTAATTGTAATACAAATTGTTATTATTGTATTTTTAATCTTTTGAATGCTATCGACGCTTGACAAAATCTCTCATTATGTACTATATGTGCTTTAGATACTCGACTTTGTTTCATAATAATGTCTTGAAGATGATGTTAGTAACTCAGGTCTTTGGTATTATTTACTTTGTAAATATTTGCCAAACGTAGTTCTCTTCATTTCTAATAATTAGAAGTATTATATTTTTTATAATTAAACATAACAGGTTTTGCATAATATAGATACGATCTGTGTAATTTTATGGTACATAGTGACGACTTGTGTTATAATTTCACTGTACACACAATTCACCTTCTGAGAATCCTGCAGTCAAAGGGTTAAAGGATTATTTAAAGATGAAGTGAACAGGAGAATAAAAATATGATATCAATTTAAAAGAAATGATTACATTATTAAGTCGAATGTTCTGCGAGGCTTAATGAAAAAAAAAATTAATCAATGCAATTTACTTATTACCGTTTATGATAGTGAAATATGGGTAATGCTAGAA
Organism: Neoneuromus ignobilis; assembly: GCA_029203775.1. Classification (NCBI taxonomy): domain Eukaryota; kingdom Metazoa; phylum Arthropoda; class Insecta; order Megaloptera; family Corydalidae; genus Neoneuromus; species Neoneuromus ignobilis. The sequence continues at coordinate 10,543,527 of CP092089.1, read as the reverse complement.
TATTTCAGTGGCTCTAAGTAGCATAGAGAAGCAAAGAAAGATGTATGTAACTTTAATTAAGAAAACAACAGTTATGAATGTTATAACAAAAATGAAAAGTTTCAAATGGAAATATGCTTATAGTATAGCAAGAGAATATTATTACAAATGGACAATAGAAATTGATTGGTAATCCAGAAATATAAAAATCCTTTAGATAAAAAGCCTCCATAAGAGATCTATGGGTAGATGAGATTGAGATATAATAAAATTTGTTGGTGTGAAATGGAAGAGGAAGATGTTGGGTCGCTGTATGTATAAAGTTTGGGGGAAAGGTATTCATTCAGAAGTTTATAGAAAAAGGTAGATAATGATCATATATATATATATATATATATATATATATATATATATATATATATATATATATATATATGTATATATGTATGTATGTATTTATGTATGTATAAAATATTAATGATCACTCATGGACGTTTAAAATGATGAAGGAAATGAAAAGTTTTTTAAAAAATAAAAATAGAGAATCAAGTGTTTATTATAAACAATATAATAAATAGTTTTCTCCATTATAAAGGTAACAAGATAAAAAAATAGAAATAATGATCAATCAGTAAAACAATTAAGCCGGTAATAAGATCCAAAAACTTCCAGTAATACATGTGCTTTCGTACACGATTAGAAAATATTAAATTCGTCTTTATGCAATCAAAATATTCTTTTACAGAATAATAAAATAATGGTAAACATAACACAGTCTTTTTACCTATTATTTGAAAATCTGTGTTAATGAATATAAAAATAAGTTAGTACATTGTGGGCAAAAAATATTTTTCAAATCGTTAAAATGTTTGGAGAATTTTGTAAAAAGATACTTGTTAGTATTTTAATAGGTGAAATGATTTATAATATTCAAATATTTTGAGAAGAGAAATAATTATATGTTTTACATTACATTGCTTTATAATTTATAAAAAATGTATTGTAGTTAGCTGCAATAAATAAAATTTACTCAATTCAATTTGAGATCAAAACAATAAACATTTTAATTTTTAGATTGGTTATTAATATATATATATATATATATATATATATATATATATATATATATATATATATATATAAATAAAATAATGAAATATGAAAATCTTATTTTCCATTATTATACACACAAATACACAGACAACTGTAATTATTACTTTAAATTCAAATAATTGATTTCTCCATTAAACATCAATACACAAACACATAACTACTGATTAAAGATACATGGTTAGTAAGACAAAAATTTAGACGATTGTTTTATAATTTTAATATTTACACGAATTTTATATATATATATATAAGCACGTACGTCGATAGCAAAAACATGTACTTAAATATCTTTTTTTACTACAGACAATCGTTTTAAAAGAATAACTTTTAAATAATTTACCTTATTGGTAGTATTGTTTTGCTCATTTGATTCCAACTGTCCATTTTCTTTAGGTCTATCTTCAATTGTAAGAACTGATTGAATATTACCAAGTTTATATTGTTGCAGCTATAAAAACAGGATTACAAATAAATATTCTGAAATAGAAACCTAATAATATGTTTACTTACTTCATCTTTGGTTAAAGCCAATTCTTCTTCTAACGTAGTATTTCTTTCTAATGCAACTCTAAGTCGTTCACGGACCTTAAGAAAATAGTTTTCTATCAAAAAAAAATCGACTTGCTTTACATTTATGTGCTAAATACATAAACGGAACGCTTTATTTTGAGAAGTGTTCTTTTTGAAAGAAGTTAATGTTTGCATTTGACTATAACATGTTTATACAATAATAATGACTCAGATTTTTAAAAACTATGTGCAATCTATTTTGTGATTATACATATATTGTATATATATAATCACATAAGTCTACATACTTCTGCACTTTCGCAAACCATGAAAAAATCAATAAGTTGATTGGTTATATTAAACTATTATTTTGAAAATAACAAGTTAATAAGAAATAAAACATTTCTCCATAAAATTTTTTTAAAGATTTTTTTATTTACTCAATATAACTAAACAATGAAAATCACTCCTACTAAGCTACAATAAAAGTCTACATACATCTTTAGGAGTATATTTGATGAACATCTTGAAAAATACTCTGATATCTGCTCGTGAGTAATTTAAATATGATTATTAATCAGGTCATCGTTTAAATTGTTGTAGAGTAGTAGGTATCAAATATAGAGCGCAAAAAGATTTTTTTAAAACAATTGCAAATGGTGATGAAATATGGCGTTTTCAACACAAACAGTTAGCGTAAGTAGTAAAGTGCAAAAGCACAATTCGGAAGAGGCGAGATGAACCAGTATCCCAAAAAATGCATTCAGAAATCAAAAGTGAAAATAATGCTAATTTGTTCGATTCTATTGTTATTTATTCACAAAGAGTTTTGCTCCAGAAGGTCAGACGATTAATGGCGAATAGTATTTCGGTGTTATGAAACGTTTATTAACTATAATTGCTTGGGTTCGTTCTTGATTATTGAAAAAATTTGCACGATATGCATCGTTTCACAGATCCATTATTGTATGCAAATTTTTAGTATCAAAATATATTCTAATGTTTAGTCATCTATCCTAGTCAACTGTTCATCCGTCATTACGTCATGTTTCCACAACAAAAATGAAACTAAAAGGAATTCAAAATGAAGCTAAAAGGAAAGTCATTCAACAGAATTTCAGAGATTCAAAAAGCTTCGATCGATGTCATTAGCGATGTCATAAGCGGTATAAAGATTGTATTTTTTTTAGAAGGAATGTATTTTGAATAAACAATAATAAAACATATAAATATGGAATCCAAAATTTATTTTTAAAGTTAGAACATTTTTGGAACAATCCGTGTATATTAAAAAAATGTTCGTCGATGTCTTAGAAATATACGGTTTAAGTCGATATTTTATAAGAAAAATCATTTTTATAAATATTTTTTTAAAAATTATTTTTAAAGATGAGGTTCGCAATAACAAAAAGTTGGTTTTGTACATATTTTTATATAATATTAAATTGATAAGAATCCATTAATATATAGGGTCATCCAAATGAGACGCCTAGATGTATTTTATTAAAAAGAACCTTGTGCAGTGTGTGCAACCTGTAGGTCGCGAATCCTTAAGTGGTCGCAGAAAAATTGTTGGGGGTCGTAAACATTTTGAGAAATTCTCATGTTTAATAATAAATTTTTAATTGAAAGAACTTTAAAAAAATAATTAAAAAATACATGAAAATTTCTTAATTCATTGTGTGTGTGACCAATTTTGTGTTTAAACATTTCTTTCTTTATATTCCAATATTCCCATAAAATAAATGGAACAACTTATTGATATTTCTTCAGAAGAAAATACGAATTCAAATTAAATTGTTGTCTTATCAAATGATTTGACTCTTAATTGACGATGAGTATCCGGAGTTGAAGAAAAAGGCAATAAAAATATTAATATACTTTGCATCAACTTATTTGTGTGAAACTGATTTTTCAAAATTAGTTGCAATAAAAACAAAATATTGGTCACGTTTAGATCCCGAAAAGAATTTACAGCTTGCCGTCTCAAATATTAAGCCAAACATGGAAGAAATTATGAATTCCATGGAAGCACAGTAATCATATTAATTTAATTTAAACAATTGTTTTTTAATATATTATAATTTTGTTTGTTAATATGCAGTTTTTTCCAAAATCTTATATCAAATCGTATGTATTGAAATATACTAAAACATATGAATTTGTATGTGGTAAAACGACTTTTATTATTTTATTACTATCCTCATATGCTAATAATAGGATGGTAACAACAAATAATGGGTCGCGTAAAATTTCAGTCTGAGTATGGGGGTCGCAAGTGTAAAAGGTTGCGCACCAATAAACATGTGTATAGTGTTTTATTTTAATAAAACCCAAATCTAGGCATCACATTTGGATGATCCTATATAATATTAAAATAATGAAAAGCCATTAATATATAATTAGTTGAAAATAACAAACATTTGTTGTAAGATTTGAAGAATAGTTTTAGTTAGTTGTGAATGTTTATTTGTTGTACATTTTATGAATCATATTAATATAAAAATGAATATCTTTTAAGAACTTTATGTTCATAATACTGTACTAAAAATCGATAATTCTTTTCTTCTAATTTTAGTGATGTTTATTTTATTTTTTTTGTTTTAATTTTGGTGTTGCGAAATTGCGCCTGCTTATCGGTTATATTTTCTCTTACGATAATAACCTAAAGCACACTTCTAATTTCGTGAAAAAATATTTGTATAGTACTAGAAAATAATTCCATTTACTCCAGAAATCTATAAATCCAATTAAATTTTTTTGGGATGAGTTAAAACAGCGGTCAGAGAAATACAAAGTGCTCAGAATGAAAGATTTGAAAAGGTATTTTGTTACAGAAGTAACAAAAAAACGTAGCACAATTCGCAAAAAATAACCAATTCAATAAAATCAGAACTTAATACAATTATTTAATTTGAAGATGGTTCCATACAACAATAAAAAAACATTTACTGTACATTTAAGAGAAAAATGTCGAGACCATATGTAGACTTTTATGTAAGCTTTGACTGGAATTTGGATATTTTTTTTTGTGATAGTTACAAATGTTTGTTGCAACTTTTTGAAATTATTTATAAAATTTATTATTAAAATAAATATTTTTTTAAAAAATAACAATTGTATATTTATTACTCCTACATATTTATATTAGCCGTATGTAGACTTGACTAAGTGTATCTAATTAGATATTAATTCAAAAGATACAAAATGTGATTTTAAGTAAGTTCTACGGTGACAAAATGTTTATTGATTTTTTAATATTGACAATTATTATAACACACTACATTATATAAAAAAATATAATTTACTGAGAAAATCTAAGAAATAATGCAATCTATTCACTATATTGTTCGTTTTATTACAGAAAATGTAAAATCGATTATTAACTACATACAAATAATTACTGTACTTTAATATGATTTACCTTTTCATCTAATGCTTTATGATGTTCGAACAGACTTTTAAGCGCTTTGAGTACTTCAACTTCACTGGAAACGCCGGACTGGGTAGCTGCTTGTCTTTTTACTACTGTCATACGAAGTGATCTTTCATGCCTCGATACTAAGCATTCAAGATGTTCAAGTAGGAGCTGTAATAGAAATGTATTATTTTAACTAAAGAAATTTACATTTACATTTTTTTATTATTTATCATTAATTTTTAACAATTCATTGAAAAAAACAGGAAATATAGATTACTTTATTTCAAATCAGTATTTTATTTACATACAAATGTTTTTTCAAATTTGTTATAAAAATTAAATTTATTCACTGAAATATAAACATCTGTATAAATCTCAGTTTTTTTTCGCATATACAATACTGTTGAAAAGTATTAGGACAAGTATTAAAACTTGTACTTTTTTTTGATTCCTGTTATAAATATATAGGATCATCCAAATGTGACGCATATATTTGTTTTATTTAAAAAAGCAAATGAAATTATACACATGTTTCTTTTTAATAAAACACAAATCTAGGCATCACATTTGGATTTCCTTATATTTTATGTTTACATATTTAATGGCAATTTACATTTTTCAACTCATAATTATATTTACAATTTTTTCCTAGAAAAAAGTCATAAATATTAACATTTTTGTTAAGGTAGATAAACGTATTTTTTAACGTAACTTAGATAAAAATATATTTAAAAATGATTGTTAGATAAGATTGTTCGTTTTTACTATTTACATTTTTTGTATTATATCTTAGGGGTATAAAAGGCCGAAAAGTTGAAAAATGTATTTAGTACTATTATTGTAGTTCTGCCGTTCGTACTCTTTGCGAAGAATGCAAAACTTTGAAAGACATTTGTAAGATGTCGTGATTTTATGTTCGCGAGAGCAAGGAATTTGACATCACTGTTAACGAATCTTGTTCAAGACGGTCTAAAATGATTACTTCAGCTGATTATCAATCAATTATAGTTACAAGTAAAAAGTATCAGATGACTGACTGTACTTGAAATCACCCAAGAGATTAACTGTAAGTATAATAGGAAGTTTATATCAGTTTCTAATCTTGAAATTTGGCTGACAGAAAAATGTATTTTCGGACGTTTTTCTGCAGAAAAACACGTTACACAAGGAATAAAATTGGTTTTATGTGAACGTCAGAAAGAAAAAATATACAATGAAATTTCAGATTAGAAGAAAATTGAATTCAAATGAATAGAAATAGTTGAAAATTATGTATATTTAGGACTAAATTAACATTAAGTAAACATTTATAGATAAACAGGAAAATAAAAATGAGATGACATCAATATTATGAAGAAATTTTAACATTATGAAGTTGAATATTCATCTATGCTTAAAGAAATATTTTTTGATCAATGCATTTTCTATTAATTCTACATTTTCTTGCTTATGGCTGTAAAACATAGGTCTTAATTGTCAAATATTAAGAATAAAATGTAGAGACAGAATGAAAAAATATTCGATCAGAAAGAAAATTAGTCATGGACGTTGTAGCAAAAGCGAGAAGTTTAAAATGGAAATGGAAAGATCATAGAGCAAGCACATGAGACTAGACACGATAAATTATTGATTCAGAATCCAGAGATATAAAAAGGGCTCGGAAGAAGCTGATGGATAGATAGAAGACATAAGAAAATTTGTTGGAATGAAATGGAAAAGAAAGATATTTGATCAATCGAAGAGGAAAGTTTTGAGAGAAATCTTTATCCAATAATGGATAGAAAGAGGTTGTTGTTGTTGATGATGATATACAGTATTGGCAATTGAAACCCGGACACTCTGGCAACACTTTTTTTTTAATCAATTTCAGTTAATAAATTCTGCTGTTTGCATTGTTTTTATGCAAGTATACATAAATTACACTTGTCCTTTTATTCTATAATAAGTGGTTGATAAAATAGCATTATAAGTGAACTTAGAGAGTGTGAAAATTGTAAAAATAGCAAATATGAAAAAACTGACCGAAGAAGATAAACTTAATATTTTGGCTTTGTTGAAAAAGAATTTAAGTGTTCGTAAAATATCTAATAAAGTTGGATTCAGCAAATCGTCCGTAGTTGAAATTAAAAAAAAAATCATGAAATCTGCTCTATTAATCGAAAAAAGGGATCTGGAACGAAGAGGGAAATAACAACCCACCAAGATTGCACCCTAATCAAGCTGTCTTTGGGAAATCGTTTCAAAACTGCAGCTGATATAGGAAGAGAGTTTGTGGATGGAGGTGGATCGGAAATAAATACGCGAACTGTTAGAAGAAGGCTTCAAGAAGCTCAATTGTGTGCTAGAAAACCCGCCAAAAAGCCACTACTCACAAAAAAATGCTTCAAAAACGATTTTAGTGAGCCAAAGATCCTGAGAATTAGACTGCAATGGACTGGAGAAATGTAATCTTTTCAGACGAGTTTAAATTTAACATGTACGGATCCGATGGAAGACTATATGTCCGAAAAAGAAAGGGTGAACGTTTCAGTGATTACTATGTCATAAAAATTGTTAAGCATGGGATCATTTGACTGGTCTGGGGATACTTTTATTTTCACGGGGTTGGCCAACTGGCTCTAATAGATGGTACTGTAAATGGGAATCGGTATAAAAAAAATTCGGAAGAAAGTTTTGTGTTATCAAAGGAAGAGGACTTTTCATTGGCAGGACGTTATCTTCCAACACGACTCTGCGCCATGCCATCGTGCTTATCTGGTAGGTATTGACGCTTACGTCTTCCTGTTTATTTGAATAACTGGGTAGAATACTATTTTTTTAATTCAATGTCCTTTTCTTTTAAAGTAGAAAAATGTCTTGCCGAACTATGGATTTCATAGTTGTCATAGCCCGGAAATATCCCAGATTTGAATCCCATAGAAAACCTTTGGAGGTTTATTAAGGTTAAAGTTGTTAAAAAAAAGACCAAAAACATTAAAAGAGTTGGATTGCTTCATCCAAAAAGTGTAGTACGAAGAAATCACGCAGGAAATTTTCAAAAAATTAGTCGACTCTATGCTGAACCGCATTAAGTACGTTATTCAAAAAAAGAGAGGTCTAACAAAATATTAGTAATAAGTATTTTTTATATTAATGCGTCTACAGTTGAAAACAATTTAATTTGTAACAGTTTTATGTCCCCATTACATGATTTAATAGAGCTTTGCTTATTGAATAAAGACCTCAATAAAACAGAATTCCTTCGCTTCGCTCATTTTGAACAAAACTCGTCCAATAAAATGGATACTTTTATCCATTTTAGAAAGAGCATAGACATACAAAAAACTTCTAGAAGGCACATTTAATCTATTTACTTACACGAAGGAAAAATACCGAAAAAAAACATTTTATTTGTGTGTCCGGATTTCAATAGCCGCGACTGTATGTATGTATATGTGTGTGTGCATATATATATATATATATATATATATATATATATATATATATATATATATATATATATATATAATGATAAATAACATGCGGGAAATTTTATATATATGACAATAACAGACTGATTTTTTGGCATCAGATTTCATTACTAGCATGTGATGTATTCATTGCAGATTGATTATGTACATCTATCTAATAAATCAATATAATAATATTTAAAACAAATATTTTTAAGTCATTATATTTGTGTGTTATTTACAAAAGAAACTTTTTAATAGAAAATATGCAGAAAGAGAAATTTATGGAAATACAAATTATAAGTTTGAAATATTTTTTTTTAAAATTTTATCGTTTTCTTGCGAATTAAATACTTGTTTTAGTATTTAATTATGGAATGATTTTTGAACCAATGATATTTTTATATTTGTCTTTTTCGGTACACTTTATGTATATTTTTGTTTTTACATATATAGATCACTTCCAAATTTATGTATAAAATTTGAAGCTTTACAAAATTTGAAATATACAATAATTTACTTTTTTATATCATTTTCATATTTATTTCGATAAAAAGAAAAATTAAAACAAAATATTCACATTCATTTATGCGAATGCATATTATATATATATCCAGGTATTTTTTTAAGCGTGATAGAATTTTAAATTGAATATCTATCGAAAGTTCTATCCAACCTAAAAAAACATTATATATATATATATATATATATATATATCTATATCTATATATATGTATGTGTGTGTGTGTGTGTGTGTGAAAACAAGTTTCAATTTTGAATTAAATTAAATGTTAATAGTACACATTATCATAGTAAATTTATTAATAATGATTTATGATTATTATTTAGATTATATACTCACTCTTGTGTTGTTTCTTTCTGCTTTTAATTCCGATATTTCTTCTTCTTTTTCTAATAATTGTTCTCTCGCCTGATTTAATTCTTTGGTAAGTGTAGCGAATTCCTGGAATAAAAAATCTCGATAAGTACATATTTCAAATTAAATAACTTAATTATACTGTTTTCGGTAAATTATTTTTATAAAATATATTCAATAATATTCAATGTATAGGACCATCCAAATCTAGGTGTCACATTTGGATGACCCTATATATATAAGAGGGTTGTTTGATAAGTATGGTAAATTTATTTTTTGTTTAATTTAATTAAATTTTTCAATTTAATTTTTCTTACTTTTTTACTATACTTACCAAACGACCCTAGTATATATATATATATATATATATATATATATATACATGCACACAAATATATCGAATTAAAAGATACATAATTTAATAGGGTAATAGTAGTTTAATAGGGTATAGAATATTTTATTTTCATAAAATATCCCATTTTTAGAGTCAATGAACCGTTTTTACGAATATTCGATTCTAGAGAAATAATTCCTAGAAATGGAAAGACGGTAATCTGTTGGTAAATAACGTCGATGAGCCAAAATTTCAAAGAGAATTTTTTTGTTAATTTTTTTCATGATTTGTAATTTCTTCATTGCGTAATATTAAAAGTTACATTTTTCAAACATTTGTTCAATGAAAACCATAATGTATTTCTATTAAATATAATGTAAAACCGTATATTTTCAGTAGATTGCAATTATTTTGTAATTAAATAATTTGAAACAAGGAAATGAAAAATTAGTTATAAGAATATCCCCCCTACACACACACATATGTTGATTTGAATACTATGGATTTTAATATTCTAATAATATAGATAGATAATCAAATTAACATTTTACAAAATTTATAATTTTTGAAAAAAGTGAAAAGGTTTCAAAGAATCAAAATGTAAAAAAATATCTGCCATTATTTACAGAATTAAATAATTTTCAAGGTTTAACGATATATGACGGTGTTACAAAGGGAAAGGAAAACCAATTTTCAACAAGAATGAAGCAAAATAACCGGAAGTCACGAGTAATTTAGTTGATTCAGTGCCGCGTAGCTTAGAAACCGTTATTAAATCCAATGGGCTCATTACCCTACTAAGTTTAAATATTTAGATTTAACATTATACATTGTTGAAAATACCAGCGTATGATTATTTTTTTTCTATATGAATTTCTTATAGATTGACATTTATTACAAGTTGTTAGTACTTGATGTATTTTATAAACATTTTCTAGGGCTTACATTCAAAGATCGATAAATGTAATTAAAAAATATATTATTTCTTCCTAAGTGACTTGTATAAAGGTTTTTCTGAATGCCTGTATGGATGCAGTGTGTGTGCATTTTATAAATAATATAAAATAATGTTTTTTAAGCATGATAGAATTTAAAATTGAAATCAATTTAAATTTCTATCACGCTTAAAAAATACCTATATATAAAACCAAACAAAATTAACATTCATTCTTAATACATTATTATTTAAATAGCAAAAGAACCTCTAAATGTGAAATCTGATTTCACTTTTCTAGTTTTCAAGAACAAACATATTTAAATATACATACATCGTATCCTCATATATAATGCAAAAAAACTGAAGACGATGTTGTAAAATGAAATTTGTTAAAAATATTAACAGCATTTTTTTAATTAGCGTTTGGTCTTCATTTTTTATGTAATTTGCGGTTTAATTTTTTTATTTCTTTTTTAGCAGACAGTTATTCGTCAATATTAAATCAATATAATTATTTTAAATGTATATATAAAATGTAAAACGTTTTATTTTATTAGTTTTAGTATAAGAAAATATTTTCTTGAATAAAACTATTAAATAATATTTTACAATTTTATTTAAACAGCACCTAGTGTATTTAAAATACATTTCAAAAGTATGAAAATAAAATGATATCATAACTTAAATGTCTGCATAGTTTTTAGCATTTGATACCGTATCAAAATAAAATATCTTCACTTTAATTAAAAAGCAAATATATTATTTTAGATTACCAGAGAAATTTTATTGAAACGTTTGCTGATATCATAAGTAGACTAAGATACTACACTTGGGTTTTATTTTATCCTGATTGAAAGTTATTCAAGAAGTAATTGGACATTTAACCAAAATTACTATCAATTTCAAAAACTGATAAAGAAAGTCAGAAAAATAACGTGGCAACAAGACTTAAATAATATGATCTTTGTGAAAAGAGGACCTTTCAAAATTTCTACACGAAATTAATCAAAATTTTTGTCTGCCTAAATGCTCTTTATTTGTAGGAAAATAATTTATAAAAAAATTAATAATTAGATGGCTGAAATAACTACCAGTTTTTAATTTTAGAAGAAAATAGAAAATGTAGAAACATATGAATTATATATGACAAGATGGTATAATATATTATGGAATGAATCGAAAGTAGTTTTGTTTGATTCAAGTAATTATCTAAAATAAACACGAATACGTCTATATATAGAATTTCAATCACGCTTCACAACAAAGATCATGGAACACATGTGTAGTGTAAAAATTTGAAACTGACTTTCGTAGTGCGACGTTGGTCTAATTTATTTGAATAAGGAAAAGAAATAAAAAAAGTTTATGCTATTTTTCATAAAATATATGTTTTCTGTTCTGCGTTGGATTTTCATGCAAGATGATGATTTAAAATAAATTTAAAAAAATAAAAAGGGGTTTAACAATGACTGCACGGATGTTAATCTGGTCAACTCAATCATCAGGCCAAAATCCAATTAAAAACTGATGGGTCGACACAAGAAAAATCATATAAACAATCATTTAAGAATAAATTATGGAAAATTGTTAGAACAAAAATATGGAAATGTATTAGGTGTACAAGTATGACTCCGCCGTTTTTCTGCAAATAAAACTACATTTATTTTGGAAAAATTTTAAATAATTTTTTATTTAATATAATTTCTATCGTTAGCTACAATATTTTCCCATTTTTTTAGTAATTTATGAATTCCATCAAAAAAAAATGTTCTTGTTTTGATGCGATTCATCCATCAAGCCATTTGTAACGCCTTCAAAAGAATTAAAGTTCTGCTTTGCTTTAAAATGTTGTTTTGTTGGCATAAAATTCGACATTTTCAATATACAAAAAAATTGCTGTTCATATTTCTATCACGTATGACAATTTGAATAATTAGCAAAAAAGTCTGTGCACAACTAGAGAATTTTTCGAATTTTTAATTATAGCATTACAATTAACTAAGTGAGTGTTAAAAATGCAATGCAGATTGTATATTCTTAACTTTAGTTTTTGTTGAATAGGTGATACAAGTGAACATAATTCAAAAATCGTGGAAAATAAAATGTGTAACTTTAAAAACAGGGAAATAAGTATATCAGAGCGAAAAATAATTATAAAATTATGGAAAGAAAGAGATAACTACTGAAATATTGGAACAATTTTAGGAAGATAGCATTCATCAATCTACAGAGTGATAAAAAAATTTAAAACAGCCGATATCATAATATCAAAGCCCTGTTGTGGCCGCCGTTCAAAATTATTTTAAAGGGAAAAACATTATATCATAAATACAGTTAAGACTAATCCACGATCATGCGCTTCTATAATTTCTGAAAATGTCTATGTACAATTTGATAAAAATTGTAACGATACGATAAAGAAAATTCTAAGAAAGGTCGGGTATCGTAGTCGGATCGCAAGAAAGAAGCCGTTCATTTCAATAGTGAACAGAATTAAGCGCAATGCTTTCACAAATGAGCATGTAAATATATCGGAGGACTTTTGGAAAAATATATTTTCCGACAAGAGTAAATTTTGTATATTTGGCATAAAAGGATGAAAGCTCATTTGGTGAAAGCATAATACAACCTTGGATAAGAAAAATCTATTTCCCATCGTGAAACATGGTGGTTGGTAGAGTGGTAGTATGGGGATGTATGTCGTGTAGCGGCATTGGTAATATCAAATTTATAGAGTTAACAATGAATAAGTTCGACTATCTTAATATTTTAAAGCAAAACTTAAAAGAAAGTGGGGAAAAAATTGGATTAGGCCACCATTTTTATTTCCAACAGGACAATAATCCCAAACATACGGCCGAAATTGTCAAGCTTTGGGTACTTTATAATGTTCCAAAGCAGTTCCATACTCTCCCTTAATCTCCTGACTTAAATCCCATTGAACATCTCTGGAATTTACTTGAGCGCAAAATTCAGTATCACAATATAACATCGAAACAAATGTTGAAGACCACCATCATCGAAGAATGGGCCAAAATTAGTTGTAAAGAAACTGAACGATTAGTGCAATCTATGAAAAAAGGGATTGGAAGAAGTTTTAAAACGGAAAGATTACCCAACAGCATGCTAAAAATAATATTTTATGTATTTTTTTTAGTTTTTAATTAGGTGTGCGCAGACTTTTCTGACGTAATTTTTTAAAAATTCGTTTTTGTTGTTTTTCTTTATTTTATTAATATTTAAAAAATGTTTTGTTAACGATTTAAATTTTTAAGACTTTATAGAAAAAATAAAAAATAGTTGCTTTGTTAACAACAATAGCATTTTTATGTTTTAGTCGATATTAATAAAGATAGAATGGGTGTGCGCAAACTTTTTCTTGCTAGTATATATATATATATATATATATATATATATATATATATATATATATATATATATATATATATGAATGACGTAATGTTCTATTAAATAATTTATAGTTCGCCAGTTGTAAAAAAGGTAATTTGTAAAATGATAATAGATTAAACGATTCATATATCAACCCTAATTGAAAATTAAAATGGTATTAATACAACTGCAAATTAATATTTACTGAATATGTTATTAAATTTGCATATTTCGAACATAATAATTTCCATAACCAGTCAACAGTTACAAAATCTAGCCTAGGAGAATAACTGAGGGCGTGTAGCAGAAAGCAAAACCTCAAGAATGTGTAATATGTGGAACAAGTATTTAGGGCAAAGAAGATGCGAACGTCGATACGTTACTCTAGTAATATATTTGCAGCTTCCGGCAATGTTTTCAGACGTTTGTACGAAAACTACGAGACATGTGGTATATATAATGTTTTAAATAGTCTAAGGGTCTATACAGTATCAACCGAACAACAAATATAATATGGATATTCTCGAATTCATTGAAAATGTGTTGTTCGCTTATGCATGCATGTGTGTATATGTATATATAGATATGTATGTATGTATGGATATGTGTGTGTGTGTGTGTGTGTGTATATATATATATATATATATATATATATATATATATATATATATATATATATACACTCACGCACATAAGTCATGGCACACATAGGTAACATAAGCAATTTATTGATATAATTAAATGAAGTCGTTAAATTGAAAAAATATTTAATTGAAAATAAATATAATGAATATTATGTAATGAATAAATTTAATGAATATTATATTTATTTTCAATTAAATCATTTTTTTTAATTTAACGACTTCACTGAATTATATCAATAAATTGCTTGTTACCCATGTGTGCCATGACTTATGCGCGTCAGTGTGTGTGTACTCACACACAAAATTTTTTATTATTCTTCTACAAACCGGTTTATAAAATAATTAGTAAATTTCAATACTTATATTATGACGAATTCTGCCAACGGTATTTTTTATAGATCCGTAAAAAATCATTCGATTAAGACATGTGCTATGTAGTACTTATAATTCTACACAGATTGTGTAAATATAAAAGTGAGATAGTACACGTGAACACATTATAACAGGTAGAAATGAAATATACAACCAGCAGATATTGAATGGAATGAAGATTAACATGTTTGGTACGGAATGATGTAACCTTGCAAGGCCGTTAAATATTATTTTACATAAATGCCTATATTTGTATATGCAATTATGAACATATTTGTTCCTTATATTACTTATTATATTTCGTACGATGGGTTAATATAATTGGTATTTTGTTAATTAAAAAAGATTAAAACAGAATAGTTAGAAAATGGATGTTGAAAATATTTATGAATAGTTAGAGAAATTTGTCGAATGTTTGATAAGCATACTAATTAGATATACCATTGAATGAAATAACAATAAATAAATACAGTAATACCTCGCATAGTGCGGCTTTGATTAGTACGGTTTAAAATTGCAAAAAAAATGCGCATACGCAGTTCTTATGATCTTTTTTCTTTTTCTATTAGTTTTCGATTCGTAATTCTAGAGTAAAGTCGATTTTTTGATAATTAAATTTTAATTGAAAATGAATTTAAAATGTATTTAAAATGAATGTATAAATCTCTGATTTTGTCTTGTTGATATATACAAACATTTGAATATTTTACCCTCGTTTTATTTACTGAAAAACGAGAAAAAAATTTGTCTGGAACCAAATAAGGTTTTTTGTATTTAGTTAATGTTTCGATTAGTCCGGCAAATTAGTGGAACCGATTAACCGCACTATACGAGATATTCCTGTATAGGATCATCTAAATGTGACGCCTATATTTGTGTTTTATTAAAAAAAAACATGTGTATACGCTGGTGTACATGGAAACATATGTAATTTCTTTTTAATAGAACAAAAATCTAGGCGTCACATTTGGATGACCCCATAGGAAATATATGAAATATTTTTTTCACAATTATTATATGTATATATACATATATATGAAAAAATTGGCAAACATAATATTTTCATAAATCAATACTTTCTACTTCGTTGCTTGTAAATATTTTACCAAACTTTTTTTTTATTATATATATATATATATATATATATATATATATATATATATATATATATATATATATTATATATCGTCTTTATTGATTATCAAAAAAAATATTGGTTATAAATCAATACATTAAAAAAATAATTATTGTACAAAAAAATATTTTTTTCTGTGAAAAAATGTACTGATACAATTGAAATTAATTTTGAATCAATAACTAAAATATGCAGGAAATATTCAAGTTAATGGGTTAGTAATCTTTTTCTATTAATAACTTCTTTCATCCTGTTTGGGATTGCGGAAACTAATTTTTCAATCAATTTAGGTTCCGTTTTTAATGTTCAACTGCAATCACTGCTTTATAAAATTAAGTTTATTATAATTTTTTAACCAAATACGGAAAATCAGAATTTTATATACATTTTTACTAGAGTACAAATATTTATTCTAGTAAATATTTATTGAACAAATTTGAAGTTTTTTTTTATATTTATTTAAATAAACATTATGTGAAAAATATAAAAGTACATATCTGACAAATACACATTTAAGTTTATATTATAATAATATAATTTAATATTTTGAAAATTACTTGTAATTTTTTAGCACTGTTTAAATAATTTATTTGTAATAAACTAGTATATTTTTCTTCTCTCTTAGTGATTTTTATTTTCATTTTAAATTCAATTTTATTGAATAACCTTTTTATGTGAGTTCATATTTTCACATATTTTGTTTAATTGGACCGTAGATAATAAAGGAAAACTTAGTAATATTATATATACATATATATTAGGTTGTCACCTAAGTCTTCGTTTTTTTTAACATCAGTTAAAATGCATAACTTTTTGTGAACTAGAGATATTTTCAGTATTATTTCGGTGTTCACCAGCAGTGCTTGTGTCGGTGGTGCTCTTTCAAAATCCATTATATATATTTTTAACATTTTCAACCCCAAATTTTCAATCAAACTCAGTTTCCTACATTTTTTTATGTTTTAACCAACACTGAGATTGCAAAAATGGCAGTTGAAAATATTGTAATGCAATGGACACGGATGTAATAAAAATTAAGTGCCAAATGTGGAAAATCAGGAATTTTAAAGACTTACCAAGATTTTGATAGTGAGTAGATTAACACTAGAACTACCAAGCGCGTCATGACGATTTTATTTTTGCTTAGTAAATATGGTTTTTATTGAACACGACTTTTAATGAAATTTAAAGTTAAATATTCATATTTTTTACTTTAACTTCCATAATTAGTATGACCTATACCTATTTCTACCAAGCTACGTCAAATTGACGAAATTAGCAATCTAAAAATTTATATTCAAGTGAATGTAAATACGTATGATAATCCTTGCATACACATATATCGCTTTCAGACATTTCCTGGAAAAAATTTTAGGTACATTTTTCCTATGAAACATGTATCATTGAATGATCCAAAGTGTTTCGGCAGCCGTTATAACGGGATCTATTTTGTTTTATGATATTTTGAATGTAAAGGTTGCAATCATTACTTGTAATTTTGATAAGCACTGGTTAAATAATTTATTTGTAATAATACTAATATATTGCTTCGGTACTGAATGGGAATTTTTAGGGAATGTTGGTAGATTGCCATTACGTTATATTCAAGGATACTTCGGGTCCAACTGGTTATTTTATTATGCTTGGTAATGTTAGTAGTGCATTTCGGCTTATAATTGATAATAGAATTATGAGCCACATTGAGCTACAGGCCAGAAACATTTTACAGAACGACTTAAAAATTACTATGGACGAATTATATGCCTTTATAGCCATTTTGTAAGGAGCCTACGAAGCAAGAAACATGAAGTTATCGTATTTGTGGTCCAAAAATGGGGACCTTCTTTCTTTGCCGAAACTATTCGGAAATTATGAAATTCATTCGTTTCGACAAAAAAAAACGAGAGGAGTGTTCGCTTACGAACTGACAAATTTGGATTAGTTTCCGAAATATGGAACGCTTTTATTGATATTAAGTTGATCAGAATTTAAGTAGATTGTTTCCCACAAAGGCAAGATGCAGATTTTTAACAATCAGTTAAAATTAGCTGTAGATAACTTTCCGTGAACTTAGGCAAAGATGAGACCATCATACCTTTGAGTGAATTTGTAGTTTTTAATCTTGTAAAAACTATGTAAATTGTGGAAAAATATACAACAGATAACTTTTTTACAAGTATAGAACTCGTAAAGAAGCTACTGGCCAAAAAAACAAGTCTTGTTCTATGCGAGCAAATAAGAGAGAATTGCCGAAAATAGCTAAAGCTTGACATGGCTGTTTTCTCCACAAAGCTCTACAAATCCAATGATATTGTTCTAACGATTTACAAAAGTAAGCCTCGCAAAAAGTACTACTTCTTATGCTTCTAATCATAAACAAATTCCTGAAACTTATATATATTTTTAACATTTTCAACCCCAAATAAACAATGGCATGTGGAGATAAAATATAACTCAAGAAAACATTATGTTTCATGAAGTTCCAGTGCATATAGTTTGCATAAAAAGAAGCCTAAAAACAAGAACGGAAAGCAATGGGTACTCCAGTTGAAAATATCGATTGTGCAATAGTAATGCAATGTGACACGGATGTAATAAATGCAAATATTAAAATTAGAAAGTGCCAAATGTGGTTCAAAAATTGGCAAGTTCCAGGAATTCAAAAGACCAGAAGGCGGAAGGAGATATTTGCCAACCTAATATTATAATATAAATGCAAATAGAAAGTGTTTTTGTTTGTTTTTTTGTATTAATAATTAATAAATTATTATATTAAGTGTTGTTTTTGTTAAACTTTTATTTACATAAACTAAGTGAAAAGTTAAAATGAAAGCCATAATCAAAAATGATTGATAGTGAGGAGATTAAGGTTGTAATCGAAGCAGATCCAAGGTTAATGGTACGGGAGCTAGCACAAAGACTCGAAATGGATCCTAGAGTTGTTCATAAGCAGTTAAAAAAATTTGGAAAGGTGTCAACTTGCGGCAAAAGGGTATCTCATTAATTATCCAAACAGAATCTCGCGCAGCATGTATCAATATGCAAGTCATTATTGATTCGGGAACAATGTAATTTTTGAAACGTGTTGTTACTGGAGATGAGAAATGGATTCTCTACGTCAACACACAAAGTAAGAGGTAGTGGTTGAACGCGAATCAACTCCCAATTTCTATACCAAGAGCCGGATTACACCCCAAGAAGATCATACTGTGCATTTGGTGGGATATGAGGGTCGTAATTCATTTTTAATTATTGGATTATGGGCAGACAATCATGACAGACGTGTATTGTGCACAGTTAGATCGTTTGAACGAAGCTTTGACCATAAAAAGACCGAACTTTTACATCAAAAAGGCAATTTTACACCAAGATAATGCTCATTCTCACGTTTCAAATAAGACAATTGAAAAAATAAATTAATTTACTTGGAAACTTCTATCTCACCCACTATATTCTCTGGAAATAGCACCAAGCGATTATCATCTATTTAAATCTCTACAATATTTTTGAAATGGAAAAAATTACCAAACGAAAGAAAACATAAAAAATGATATTGAAGAATTTTTTTTAAAGAATTTGTTTTAAAAATCAAATGTTTTTCGAAATGGGTATTAAAAAATTAATTGACAGATGGAGGAAGGTTGCAGAAAACGAAGGAGAATATATAATTGATTAAAAATGTTTCGTGTTTTATTTCTTCCTTTTCTAAAACTATTCGCAAAAAACGCAAAGAATTAGGTGACAACCTTATATATATATATATATATATATATATATATATATATATATATATATATATATATATATATATATATATATAAAATCAGTCTCTATTTATTTCTGAATGAAAATCTCTCATAAAATCTATCATTTCAACCGATTCACTTCTTTTCTTTTCCAGTTTATTTTGAAGAAAGACACACATACTCACAATATTGATAATATTTTGTTAATACAACGACATTATTTACCTTTATGGTATCATTATATTTCAGGTAAAAAGCATCATACTGTGTTGTTTACCTTTTATTTTTCGTAGAAAATTTCAGTTCATTTGATAATACAGACAATAATATTTTTTACCTATATTAAAAAAAATTAAGTGGGAATATTACTAAAAGTAATCAATACCACAATTCCTCATTTAACATTTCTTTTATTAAACACAACAAAATAATATTTTCTGAAGTTGTCTCACATTTTTTTAAAAAAGTATAAAATAAATTAAATTTTGTTGAACTTTTGATATTGTTACAAATTCACTTTAATGTAAAATAATTGTTACTCTAACATCAGAAAACAGCATAAAAGTATTCAATAATCACTTGTCAGTATTAACTTCATTTATTTGGAAGTTGATGCATGCTTTAATGGTCATGTCATTATCGTCGAAATGTTGTAGCCTAAAATAAATATTTTAATTTTATAATAAAGCGCTCTTACGATGTTGAATTGATTATAGAAATCCGCATCAATTTCCAAACAAAGTAAACAATAATTGATTATTGGATATCTCTTTCTAATATCTTGTGGTGTTGGGGGTTACAATTCACTTGGGTAAAAATATAATAAACGTTTTTCTTGTATTTAAATATTAGGTGTACAAGTATGATTCTGCCGTTTTTTCGTAAATAAAAAAAAACGTTTATTTTGGAAAAATTGTACATAATTTTTTATTTAATATAATTTCCATCGTTAGCTATAATATATTCCCATTTTTTAGTGATTTATGAATTCCATTAAAGAAACTTTTCTTGTCTTGATGCGATCTATCCATCAAAGCTAACTTTTAATGTCTTCAAAAGAATTAAAGTGCTGCTTTGAAAGTGAGTGTGCCATCGACCGAAATAAATAAAAATCAGAAGGAGCAACATCTGGTGAATACGGCGGGTGGAGTAAGATTTCCCAGCCAAGTGCTTCTAACGTTTCTCTCACTGATTTGGCAACGTGTGGTCTAGCATTATCGTGCAACAAAATCACTTTATTATGTCCATTGGCCCATTCTGGTCGTTTTTGTTTCAATGCACGATTTAAATTGATTAGTTGTTGTCGATAGCGATCATCAGTAATTGTTTGACCAGGTTTCAATAGTTCATAGTACACCACACCTTTCTGATTCTACCAAATACACATTATAACATTTTTTCCGTAAATATTTGGTTTTGCAGTCGATGTTGATACTTGGCCTGGATCTACACATGATTTTTTACGTTTAGGATTGTCAAAATGAATTCTTTTTTCATCCCTAGTGACAATTGGATGCAAAAATGATTTTCTTTTGAATCATGTAAGCAACATTTCACAGGTAGTTATTCGACTTTCGATATCTTTTTTTTCAATTTATGTGGCATCCATTTTTCTTCTTTTTGAATTGACTCATTGCATGCAAACGAACAGAAATCATTTATTGTGTAACACCCAATGCTTCAGCGAGTTGTTTTTGGATTTGAGTGTCATATTCATCTAATAATGTTTGCAATTCTTCAACAGTAAATTTTTTTCGGTGACTTCCCATGCTCTTTATCATTCACATTAAAATCAGCACTTTTGAACCGTTGAAACCATTCTTTATATGTTCTTTCAGATAAAGCATGTTCATTATAAGCTTCCATAAGTAATCGATGATTCTCAGTAGCAGATTTCTTTAAAACAAAGTAATGAAATAAAACTTCCGCATGTTTTGTTGGCACAAAATTCGACTTTTTCAATGCACAAAAAAATTGTTGTTTACAATTCTATCACGTATGACAAATTGAATGTTGAAAATTTTTCACAGCACGTCAACATACAATAAGTGGTAGTTGAGTATTTGATCTTAACATATAGCTACAGTCATCTATTTGTGAATGGCAAGATCATACTTATGCATCTAACATTTTTTGGAGATTTACTGTTATTTTTCAAAACAAAAAATGTATTTTTTCTAAAGTTTAATTGTAAACATATTTTTTTATAATGTTTTCAATTCACTAATTCTATAATTGTGGTGTGACAATGGTTTATAACATATATATTTTTATAACGGACATATTTTTAGATTCATTTAATTCAAAGTATAAACAGCGTAATCGTCTGACGCCCACTTACACAGTCTAGTGACTACACCAATAAAACATTAATGTGCTAATGACCTCCTAGTCTGCGTCTATACATATGCAATACAATTTTATGTGCACATATAGTATAGATAGACTTATGTGCACCCACCCTCATAAAACATACACACATATTTGCTATATACAAATACTCATTGCCTTCATAATTGTTATTTGTAAACAATGAAGTCGTATAAAACATGATTGATAGAAAATGAAAAAATAAGAGATAAAGAATTAAATTACTTAATCTTGAATATTTTTTTTATTTACTCTTTATAACAAAAGTAAATTAAACGCCAATAAATGTTTAATATAAAAATTAATATATTTCAATTATTTATATTAAGAATTATCTAAATATTCCTTATTACATAGAACTTAATAAATAAATGTATTAAAGATCATTCACGATATAAAAGATTTTAAAAATTAGTAAAGACTGTTTCTTATTTAAACTTTTACTAATTGTTTAGTAATCTTAAGCAAACCATATATATATATATATATATATATATATATATATATATATATATATATATATCTATATATATCAGGTAATCAAGAATGTTCTGTCGTAATTATAATATACAATAATTTCAAAAACTATTTACAAATTCCAATTTAACGTGTCAACAGCTTGCAAAATTGTTCAAAGAAAGTGATGAAACAATACGGAAGCATTTACACAAAATAGGAAAGAGATGGAAATTAAGTAAATGGGTAGCACACGAATTACCTCTCAATAACAAATTATAGCGTCTTACAATCTGCACATCTTTTATTTCACGACCAAACCAGGAGAACTTTTTGAATCAAATTTTGACCACTGATGAAAAATGGATTATGTATTCCAACTACAAACGTACTCACCACTGGCTTTCATTAGGTAATTTTGTCCCACAAAGTCCTGAAGGAAAGTTAACACCACGAAAACTTCTCTATGTTTAGTGGACTTCAAAAGGAATTATTCATCATGAATATCTACGAATGGGTCAAATTCTCACGGTAAACATTTATAGTGAACAACTTCAACGAGTACACGATGCATTACAACAAAAACAGCCAGCACTGATTTATTTTTGCAAGATAACGCACGACCATACGTTGCAGTAGAGACCAGAACAAAAATTATGAATTTAGGGTGGAAGATCCTCTCCCACCCCCGTACTCCCCAGACATATCCACATCAGATTATCACCTATTTTTATCTTTGAACAAACATATGCATAGTAAACAGTTTTATAATGAATTAAAAATGGACGTGTCTACATTTTTTGAAAATAATCAGTTTTATAAAAATGGAATTTATAAATTATCTTCTCGCTGTGAAAGGGTTGTTCAATATGAAGGTGGATATTTTGAGAATAAAGTTATTTTATGTAAAAATACACAAGTGTTTTATTCTCAATTCAAAAACGACAGAACTTTCTTGGTTACCTGATATATATATATATATATATATATATATATATATATATATATATATATATATATATATATATATATATATACATACGAGTGTGGTCCCAGAAGTACCCGACCCAACAAAGAAAACACAAAAATTTTGGAAAAAAATATATTTATTTTTCAACATAATCTCCTTTCAGCTCTATAGACTTTTCCCAGCGATGTTCAATAAGTTCGATACCCTTTTTATAATAAGAACTGTCTTGCTCCTCAAAATACCCATTAACTGCCCACATCACTTCTTCATCGTTGGTAAATCTTTGACCACTGAGCTATTTTTTCAAGTTTGGGAACAGAAAATAATCCGAGGGGGCTAAATCTGGCGAATAGGGTGTATGAGGTAGCAATTCAAACTTTAATTCATTAATTTTGGCCATTACAATAACGGATTTGTGAGCTGGTGCATTGTCTTGATGAAACAACACTTTCTTCTTAGCCAAATGCGGCCGTTTTTGCTTGATTTCTTCGCTCAAACATTGCAATAAGTTCGCATAATACTCGCCGTTGATAGTTTTTCCTTTTTCAAGATAGTCAATGAAAATTATCCCACGCGCATCCCAAAAAATTGACGCCATGACCTTGCCTGCAGATGAAACGGTCTTCGCCTTCTTTGGAGCAGGTTCTCCCTTTTCAGTCCATTGTTTTGATTGTTCTTTTGTCTCGGGTGTGAAGTGATAGACCCATGTTTCATCCATGGTTATGAAACGGCGCAAAAATTCTGCTTTGTTGCTGTGAAACTTCGCTAAACACTCAATTGAAACATCTTCACAATATCTCTCTTGATTCAAAAAAAATCATCATCAAAAAAACATCATCAATATAATCTCTCTTGATTCAAATGCATTTTATTTATTTTTTTCTATAGTGTCAAAAAGTATTCCGAATTTTGTTCTTAAAAAGGTTTAAAACTAAAGATGACTGCTTCATGATTTGTAATGTTTCTTTTCAGACAAATTCAACTCTAATTTAAAAACAAAAAATAATCATTTGGTGCTAGATTGGAGTTGCACAGTGAGCCATAAGTCTTATAAACCACAGCATTGAATAATTGCCTTCGCAGTAACAAAAGTGTGTACTGGTACATCGTTGTACAATAACCTCACTTCTTGTGTGAGAGCTTCCCTTGGAATTTCTCTTTAATAGTATTTTTCGATTTGTATGTTAATGATGTATAATATTCCCCAGTGACAATAGCATTCCGGTGTATGTAGTCAGCTAACGGAATTTCTTGACAATCTTGGTCTTTTTAAAATTATAATTAGGTCATTGATCTTTTAGAAGGATTGTCATTTTCGATTTTTTTCGGTCGTGTTAATATGCCACTTCACCAATTTCCCTTTAGACAGTGGATCATGGTATAGAATTATAGATTTACAATAGTGTGAACAAAAATAAGTAAGAGTCTTTGTTATAGAAAGAAATCAATCTAAGTTGGGAATGCATTAATATTCCCAAACTGTTTTACTTTTCAGCTATTTGTTATGCTATAAATGTCAATTTCGAGGAATTACCGTTTTATTAAAAAATGAAGATGGCTTGCATTTTTTAATTTTTTTGACAAGTGAGAATATTAAAGTGTGAAAAATAGGTGTGATTTTAAACTTCTTGAATTTTATAAAAGAATTAAATATAATTTCTCTTTATACTTTTCTTTTCTGTGAGGTAAGTTATAAATCTTTTCCTTTATTATGAATTGAGAAATGAAATTTAAAATTTCGGAATTTTTTTAAAAAAATGAGTAATTGAAAACACTGCCAACCAGCGGAGCGTCATATGATTTTAAACTTAAGAAAAAAAGGCAAAACTTATAAAAAATTACCGAAATAATGAATTGTTCCCAAAATATAGTTATAAATGTTTTAAAATGGTATCCATAAATTGAGCGCCGCGGACGAAAGAGGAAAATTAATGAAGTTATGGAGTGAACAATCGTAAAAATGGTTAAAAAACATTTGTTACTTCAACAGAAATAAAAAAATGTTGAAACTGGAAGTAACAGCATTAGCTATTAGAAAAAAAATAATTAAAAACAAGCTTCAAGCCCATAGTCCACGTAAAGTACCACTGCTAACTAAAAACCATGTTTTAAATTGTTTGGTATTTGCACGAGAGCATTATGACTGGCTTGAAGTAGAAAAATATTCTGTGGGCCGAAGAAAGCAAAATTAATTTATTGGATTTGATCGAGGAAAATAATACACTAGAAGGTCACAAAATCAAGAATTACTTCCACAGTACACAATAAAGACCATCAAACATGGATCTGAAGAATAATGATATGGACATGTTTTTCTTATAGTGGCGTGGGTTCAATTTTTTGGATTATGTACATTACAAATGCCTAAAAATATGTTGATATACTATGAAATATTATATTGCCTTATGCGGAGTTCGAAATGCTGTTTAGATGGGTGCTACAATAAAACAATGATCCGAAGCACACATCTCAGTTGGCAAAAAAAATGGTTTGATGATCAGAAAATTGCAATAATTAACTGGCAAGCGCAGTAACCTGACCTAAATTTGATAGAGAATTTTTGGAGCGACGTTAAACTGGCAATTGCAAACAAAAAATTGAAAAATAAAGATGTATTATGGAAAGCAGTTGAAAAGGCTTGGAAGGCTATCCCTATCAACCTATGCCAAGCCTTAGTCGACTCAATGTCTCGACATTGTGTAGCAGTTATACAGAATAAGGGATATAGCATGAAATATTAATAATTTTTTTCTCTTTATCAATTTTTTCGAAATGAAAATTGTTTTTTGATATAACACAGCTATTTTTCCCACTTCAATAGGTACCTCAAAAAAATTTCTAAAAAGCAAGTCATCTTTATTTTTTAATAAAACGGGTAATACCCAGAAATTGACATTTATTGCACGACAAACAGCTAAGAAGCAAAACAGTTTGACAATATTAATAGCATTCACAATTTTGATTGATTTCTTTCTATAATAAAGACACATATTTTTGTTCAAACCACTGTATATGTATATATATATATATATATATATATATATATATATGCATATGTTTGATGTGTATATATACACATATACTTGTAATATTTAATAATTACATATATACATAGTTTTATTCTAAAAAGAACAGTACAGGCTTGTGTACAAATATTGCATGCCGACGTAAAAAGCTACAATGCTAATTGTCCGATTCAGATTTCATTCACAAATAATTGTAAAATCGATATTTGTAAAATGGTAAAGAATTCCCTACAAGCAACCGACCTCGCACTGTCGTTTAAAATGATAGAGGTCAAAAGTGTGTTCAGGGTTGAACCACCGGAGAGTTATGGGGTCAGGTTGAGTTCAAACAGGATGGTCATTAAAAATGATGCGTTTTTAATACACGTAGAATCGAGCTGTCGACACCGTATAATAGAACCGCATTATGATTGCTAGGCTTTTGTTATTCAATATTAAAATTTGAGAATATATAAAACGCGAATCGATTCAATATATACGATATTATAGGTGTTCGCCAATGGGAATATAAAATATGATAAATTATTTATTTTCCCTTTACGACTGAATGCAAATATTTGATGTTTAATAAAAGAAAAATTCTAATGAACTTCGCGAGTTTATATATATTTAAAAACTATTTTTACTATCCAATAAATATACATTTTTCAAATACTTAATAATATATTTATGATCTGTTAGTATATTACAATAATATATATATATATATATATATATATATATATATATATATATATATATATATATATATATATATATATATATATATATATATATATATATACGAGGGTCGTTTATAAGAATAATAAATTCATTTATTGTTTAATTTAATTAATTAAATTAAATTTTTCAATTTAGTTTTTCTTACTTTTTTACCATACTTATCAAACGACCCTCGTGTATATATATATATATATATATATATATATATGTTGATCATAAATTAATTTCGTTTTTCCCACGAGTGTCGTTAGTTGTATTTTTAACCAGCTAAATTCATTCTAAACCATATTGTCATTATATATTTTGACATCTAACAAATCAAGGTTTATTTTTTTTTTAATTTTTGATTTTATGCAGTTGTTTTTTTTTTGGTGTCGTATCAAAAATGGAAAATAAAAAGGAGCATTTTCGGTATATTTTGCTTTTTTATTACCGAATAGGAATACTGTTCAAGCAAGAAAAAAGTTATGTGAAGTGTATGGAAAAGATGTGTTAACAGAACGCCAATACCAAAACTGGTTTGCAAAATTTCGTTCTGCCAATTTTTATATTAAAGATGCACCACGTTCTGGAAGACCAGTTGAAGCTGATGAAGACAAAATAAAGGTATTGGTTGAAGCAAACCGCCGAATAAAAACACGAGAAATTGCTACGAGATTAAATTTATCGAATTCGACCGTTCATGACTATATAAAACGACTTGGTTTCGTTTCAAAGCTCGATAATTGGATTCGACATGTTCTCAGAGAAAGAAATTTGCACCGTCGCATTGACATCTGTGATTTGCTGCTCAAATGTGAAATGATCCATTTCTGAAGCGAATCATGACTGGCAATGAAAAATGGATTGTTTACAACAATGTTAAACGCAAGCAAGCATGAAGCAGAAGAGATAAACTGGCTCAACGCACTTCAAAAGCCGATATTCATTAAAAAAAGTGATGCTCTCTGTTTGGTGGAATTTCAAGGGAATTGTTTTTCTTTTGAGCTTCTATCAGACAATTCCTCAATTAATTCGGAAGTGTACTGCCACGAATTGAACAAATTGAGTGATTACATCAAACAGAAGAGTCCAGAATTAATTAACAGAAAAGACGTAATGTTTCACCATAATAACTCATACAAGTTTGATGACTCGCCAGAAGTTGTTATAGCTTGGATGGGATGTGCTACCGCACCCACCATATTCGTCAGATCTGGCACCCTCCGATTATTACTTGTTCCGGTCTTTATAGTACTCTTTAGATGGCAAAACATTTAGTTTAAATGAGGATGTCAAAAATCACTCGGTTCAGTTTTTTGCGAGCAAAGATCAGAAGTTGTACGAGCGTGAAATCATGCTACTACCAGAAAGATGGCACAATGTATAGGACCAAAATGATCAATATATAATTAAATAAAATATTTATATACTATAAAAAAATTGTCGTTCATTTTCCTGAAAAAATCCGACATTAATTTCCGATCAACCTGATATATATATATATATATATATATATATATATATATATATATATATAAAAGTTAAAAAATCCTAAAACATTTAAAAAGTTTATCTTTCACAATATAACATATTACAATAGTTTTATTAAATTTAAAATTGGAAATAAATTTTATTGAAAATGATTTTTTGAACAAATCAAATTTAATATATTATGTAAATATATTATTACTTACAGATGGATAAAAGAAATTATTGTTTGGAAACTCAGAAATGTAAAAACACACAGGAAAAGATTTATTGATGGATGAGACAGAAACATGACAAAAATCGTTGAAATGGAATGTAAGATAAAAGCATTGGTTAAGTTGAAAAAGTTTCAGAAGGCCATCATCAAGCAGCGGGTAGAAAGAGAAGAGGCTGATTATATCCCTTCTGTCCGGAAACTAACGAAATTTTGTCATTTAAACTACGCGCGCTTGTGAAATGTCATGTAATTTTTTAACGTTGGTACATCTGTCAATGACGTCTATATCAAATTTCATGACGCTACATTCATTTGTAAATAATTTACAGTGGATTAGTTAAATGGTGATTGTTGTTCACGGTGATTTTTACGATGTCGAAAACAGTTGATCAAAGAATTTGGATTAAATTTTGTGTTGCTAACCAAATAAACTTTACTTAAACGTTGGAAATGTTAAGAAAGGCATATCCTGAGGATTGTCTATCGCGAACAAGAATTTTTGAGTGACATAAGGCGTTCAAAGAGAGCCGTGAAACCGTTGATGATAAATCATAATTTGGACGCCCATCGACATCAACAGACGACGAACACGTTCCCCAAGTCAAGGCATTGGTGCTCAAAAATTATCGTATATCCGTCAGAAAGTTAGCAGTTAAGGTGGGAATCTCAGAAACAAAATGCCATGCCATTTTGGCTGAAATGTTGGACATGAAACGCATTGTTTCTCGCATGGTGCCAAAAACACTGATTTTTTTTGCAAAACGATCACCAAAAGTTTGTCGTTGCAGAAATACTTGCCAACATATCCAACGACGCAAATTTCTTGAAACTCATTATTATTGACGATGAGACTTAGGTATATGAGTACATGGAAAGAGACCAACAAACATCGGAATGGAGGTAGGAACACGAGCAGAGATCGAGAAACGATGCTTTACAAAACAAAGCTTTTTCACTTTATTTTTTATTATCTATTTAATTTCATTCAAAGCAATATGTACATATGTGTAATTTATTTTCCATTTTTTCAAACATGTTTGAAAATATGTGGGTTCGTTTGTGAACTGGTGTGAAATCAGATTCGTCACTAGAGGAAACACAAACAACAAAATTAGCGTCGATTTTCTGTCTCGTTCTGTGTTAATGGTTTTCTGACGACAATGTATGAATCGGTGATTAAACTTTGAGACGATGATTTTATTAATTGTTTATGAAGCTCGCGATATTCAGACATACAATTATTTAGCTCTCGTTGGAATTTAAAACCTCGTTCAGAATTCGTGTCATTAACAAGAAAATGATTTTCAAATTGATTAGAAGACCTTTTCGAATCATTTTTGCAGTGAAAGGAACAGGTTCTACTTCTGTTTCATTATCTTTTTCTAAATCTTTTACAGTATCTAAACTTATTGCAATAATATCATTGTCACTTAAGGCATTATCCTCAAACAATTCGTCGACATCATTCTGGCTAAAGGAACCAAAACCCTCTCCACCAATACAATGTGTAAAGTAATGATTTCATCTGATAATGCCAATGTTTGAATAGCTGCACTGTTTTAAAGACATGTAGGCCAAACCTTTTTTCAACAAGCATTTAAAATGTGTGATTTTATTCGAGTAAGAGCAAATGCAACATGATTTATACAGTCAAAAGTAGAAATTTTTTCCAAGCGTCAGATACTGTTATTGTCTCATTTTTTTTTTAGTTTGTCCAATATAAATTGAAAAGTACGTTTAACGTAATTTAGTTTAAAAGTTGCAATTATGCCTTGATCGAATGGCTGGTTGTATCGGGTGGAAAAAATTACCTTGACATTTGTATGTTCTAAATGTGGATGACCTGGTGCGTTGTCAACAAAAAAATTGGCAGCTTCTTCATCTGTCGATGCAATCGGACCCGTAATCTTCACGTTATGCAGTGCATTCTTTTTTAAAAACCCGGTTAACCATCCTTGGCTAGCCGAAAATTCCTTATCAGTTTGAGAAGCGGAAGTAAATGGCTCCGATTCCTACATTTGTTCCTAATACTAAAAAGCTTTTCGTTGAATTAAATAACCGCTTAAAGAAATTCTTAAAAAAATTCGTATAAAAAGATACTAAGAAGAAATATGAATCGCATAACTTCAAAATCGCATTAAAATAATCCGTACAAAAACAGACCCAGCAGTGTATATATATATATATATATATATATATATATATATATATATATATATATATATATATAAACAGTTTATTGAAATCACAACACTAACGCATATATATATATATATATATATATAATATATATAATATATATATATATACTCGTGTATATACGAGGGTCATTTGATAAGTATGGTAAAAAAGTAAGAAAAACTAAATTAAAAAATTCAATTACATTAATCAATAAATAAATTTACCATACTTATCAAACGACTTTCGTGTATATATATATATATATATATATATATATATCTCGTATATATTATTATAATATATATGGCTAGTGCCATTTATATATTCTAATTGCATTTCTTTATAAAATATTATTTACGGTAATGCAAAAGGCTAAATAAGCTCGATGTTATTGTATCATTATCCGAGTTCATTATACGCGATTTATTTTTATAAATTTCTATCCTCTCTTGGCAATTTTCAAGCATGTGTGTTGCTACACTAGATTTTCTATTCTATTATATCGTACATTAGCTTTGTGTTCCTTAAATCTGATGCCGATCGCCCTTTTGCTTTGCCCTATATAATATTTTTCACAATCTTCATAATTTATTTTATAAATCCCAGATTTTTCTTCCATATCAAGAGGATCCTTTTGATTTCCTAGCATATTCTTTAGGCTATTGCTAGCTGTGTAAACTATTTTATAGTTTACATCTTTTAGTGTTTTGGAAAGTCCTCTTGTGTATTTCGGATATGGGATTTTTAAATTAGTTTACTTATTCTCTATACCTTTTTTTGCAAAATGTGGTGTTTTTTAATCTTTAATTTGTTTTTGTGTTTTCTAACTAAATTTGATACCACATCTTCCTTAAAATAATAAACGACATAGTAGTGAAGAAATTAGCTTAATGTATTGTTGATTTCAACAAATAAAATAATTTGTAATTGCATTCTTTTAAAGAATGCATTCTTCTAATAGAATGCATAATTTGTAATTGCATTCTTCTAATAGAATGTTTTTGAAATAATTTATGAGTAAAGTTTATAAATACTTTTTCCTCGAACTATTCATATACAGTATTCACTCATCATGTACTCATTTGATTTTTTTTTCATTTTTCCTTTAACGATAAAATACTTCATTATGTTAAAACAACAAGGAAAAATATGTAATATTATAATTTTCAATTTTAATCAATTTAGTACAGTAATTATTTCTTTGTAAATTATAACTTTGATGGGCAAAAAAGTATTCATAAATTTGAAATGTTAGTATAATATTCAATAATAAAAATGAGCATTAACAAATCAGTTAGTGATTATATAGGGTCATCCAAATGTGACGCCTAGATTTGTGTTTTATTAAAAAGAAACTATACATATGTTTCCCTATACATCATCCTATACATGTTTCTTTTTAATAAAACACAAATCTAGGCGTTACATTTGGATGATATTATACTTTGTATGGAGCCATTTTGCATTTATCATAATTTGAAGTCTCCTCGATATGAACTGAATTAAAGCTGTAGTGGTGTTTGGGATTATTTCTTGCCAAGCTTTTTTCAAATATATATCATCTGTCCTGTTGTTGAACATTTGATTTTCTAATTTTTTTCGAAATTTTTCCACAAATTATATACTGAGTTGATGTTGTAGAACTGAGAGGAGGTTGGTAATAATTTTTGAGCGTTGCAGACAAGCTATTTTTTTAGTTTTTTTCGTGTGTTTGAAATAGTTGTCTTGTTGAAACATATAAATCTTTTGGACTCCTAATTTAGATACACTTTTGATTAAATTACCTTGCAATGCCCACATACTTACCAATATTCATAATACCATCAATAATTATTAGGTCGGCGAAAAGGTCATGACGCATTCTGACTATGTTTTTCAAATGTCATTTATTTATATAAAGTACAAAGTTTAATCAATAATGTATCTGCTATTTTGTTGGATGATCTTTTGCCATCTTTCGGCGAGCTTCCACGTTCGTAGAAAGACCTGTCTTTATCAGCAAAAACTGAACAAGGTGTTATTTTATAGCCTCAACGAAATTCAACGATTTACCACGCAAGGAGTTTTGCAAATACCGAAATATGTGGAAGTCTGACGACGCAAGGTCAAGCGAGAGTACTGGGTGCGGCAACACCTCCCATCCAAGCTCCAATAGTTTTTGACGGGTGACCAAACTTGTGTATGGTCTCGCGTTGTTATGTTGGAACACAACTCCTTTATAATTAACGAGTTCTGGATGCTTCTGGATAATGGATTCGTTCATATACGTTTATATGTGCAGTCAAAAGGATCCAAATATCTAGCTTGCTTATGTATCCCAGATTCTTGAAATGGTCGTGAACGCTGGAATGATGAATATTTTAAGTTTCTGCAATCTTAAGTGTCGTGTAACGCGAGTTTGACTCGATCAATACCTTTATTTTGTCATCAACCTCGATTAGTCTTCCTGAGCGAGGAGCATCGTTAACATCAAAATCACCAGTATGGAATCTTGTGAACCATCGTTGGCACTGATGTTCTTGTAGGGCATGGCCACCATAAACTTTACGTAACTTATCACAAGCACTGTACATTCTTCCCTTTAAGGAAATAAAACAGTAAAATATGGCGAAAATGCACAGTTTGATCTTTTATCTTCAACTTGTTATAAAATCTATAAAACTCAGCCAAATCGCTTAATGTTTTTATTCGAATGAAGGCAGAAGTATCAGCTGTCAAATTAACTAACAACTTATATGGATGCGAATGACACTTCTACTATAAAAAATAAATAAGTGACATTTATTGCAAAAATCCGATATGACTTTCCCACAACCTAATACTAGTTTACCAATTCTTCTTTAATACAGTTTCTTACGTTTTGTGTTCAAACTAACCTCCTTGAGGATGACGTAAGGTGTTCAACCAATCTTCAATTACTAATTTTGTGATTTTTCGTGACCAGTTTAAGTAGGTTCTGTGCTTCTTTCACAATTATAGCATTTGATCTTCTTATCCTTTTTTGTTTTAAATTAAACCAGCTTTAATTTTTTAATAATATACTGTACTATTACATTCGATCAGTTCGTCAAGTTATTGATTTAACGGTAACTTATATTTTGTTAAAAAATCTGGATAATCCTGTCTTTGAAGGAAGAACTCAACTCTACCATTTTTCGACTAACAGAGTATGAATACTTTTTTTGTAAAAAGATTTCACTACAATATGAATAAATCAATTACTACGTTACATTAAACATTTTAGATTATACTATTACTTGTTTTTTTTTACTGTTTTAAGGGAATGAAAAATTTTACAATTTGGGGAAAAATTAGGATGATTATCAAGAGTAAACAGGATATATGAATACTTTTTTTACCCACTATATGTTGATAAACAATAATTTATTTCAATATAGAGGTACTTTTTTAAATAATATTTGCATATATATTTTTCCAAAAAATCACAAATTTTAATATAGAAAAATACATAAGAATTATTTTTTAAAAATTAAATAAAATATTATACAGAATGAATCATTCGTTCTTAATTATTCACATTTTTACCAGAGATCTTATGTAATTTTTAATTTCAGTTACTAATTGTATCTAATACATTTGTAAAATTACTAAGAAATATATAATTTGATTTAACTAATATACACAGCTGAATGGTGGAAAAATGAAGGACAATATTATTAATTGAATGACATTATTTTCTATTATCGTTTAAAAACAAGAAATGATATTGAATTCTAAAAGATAATTAACGGCCTTAAATATTAGTAGAGATTATAAATTGTAAAAATTCATTTTTATTTTTTATGTAGTTTTTTTTTTCAAAAAAATCGATTGTCAATTTAAATAAAATATATAAATAATATATTTATACAGCATATTAACATTTCCTATTACAGTTGCCTTAATTATAAATTTTCACCCTCCCCTCCAATATATATATATAACTACAATAATAATTTAACAACAGATTATTTATCAATTGCTATTTTTTTTTGCATTATAATTTTCCGAATAAAACATTTACTTCATGCATTTAACATTTTATCTCCAATTTAAATTTCATACACATATACACACAAATCTATTTACGCATACGATCTTTCTATTCTTATTTATTTTTCGACAAGCTCATATGATAATAAATAGCTTCTTAGTTTTTTTAAAAAAAAAAAAAAACTCTAGGCTAATCTTAATTTTCTACATTTTTTGGAAACTGTCATTTCCACATGCCATTTTCTAAATTGAAATTATCATGTTGAAAATCTTGTAACATTCGTCAATAAGTTTTATGGAAGTACAAACATTATTTTTTGCAATTTATAATATTGTTTAAAATTGTAAATAACAATTAACTGATAATCAAATATTCACATGATTAACATTTTCTTCTCAGAGCATGCAGCAAACAAGTGGTTGAAACATGGTTTGTGTATATGATATACATTAATTTAAAGCTAGTCGGAAAACTTATTTTTTACGTCTTACAAAAATGTGAAAAGTGCATAAAACTTTGCCATTAAAAGAAAAATAACATTTTATAAAATGAAAATAACAATAGTCATTGATATCATAGCTATGAAAATATTTACATAAAAATGTAAATGAATGTAAAATATTAATAGTAATTATTTAGAGTTTGATTATAAATATAGTACATATTAGTAATTGTGATGCTGTGAATTGAAATATATATTAAATTCGAAAATTATCGTTTATAATTTTTAATTATCTTCAATCTTCATTATTATATAATAAATCTGTATCTATCTTTTTATATATCATCAGCCTATTTCTATCCATTGTTGGATGAGAATCTCTCATTCTCTCTCTCTCTCTCTCTCTCTATATATATATATATCTATATCTATATATCTATATATATATATATATATCTCTATATATATATATATATATATATATATATATATATATATGTATAATCTCCAATACTTCTTATAATAAAAAATAAAGTCACAACTTAAAAATGAGTTATTTTCGTTTATTAAAATGATATAATATATTAATTTTCTATATTTAGGTTTCCAACAGACACAGAAAATATTTAATATATACATTTTTTTTTTTTGGTTTTGTTCAGCGCATGAATAAGTTATTATACTGATTAATTTTAAAAATTAATATTTATAATATATTATATATATTATATATATATATATATATATATATATATATATATATATATATATATATATATATATATATATATAGGAATACCTCGCATAGTCCGGCTAATCGGTTCCACTGATTAACCGAACTATTTGAAACTGGACTAATTGAAACATTAACTAAATACAAAAAACGTTAATTGGTTCTAAACAATATTTTCTCTGTTTTTCAGTAAATAAAACGAGGGTATTTATATTAAAATGCTTGTATGTATCAACAAAACAAAATCAGGGGTTTATACATTCATTTTAAATACATTTTAAATTCATTTTCAAATGGGTTATTAAATTTAATTATCAAAAAATCGACTTTATTCTAGAGTTGCGAATCGAAAACTGATAGAAAAAGAAAAAGACCACAAAACTAGAACAGCGCATGCGTTGTGCATAATGTGCATATACGATTTCAGTTTTCTTTTTTATTATGTTTTCATAATCAAGTTTTCATAAATTTCATGAAAACTTGAAAATTTGCGTATAAAAATAATTTTATGTATTAATTTTTTGAGATTTTTTTCAAGAAAGATTTTTTAATAGGATTTTTTTCAAGAAATTTTTTTTTTTTTGGGAAATTTCAAACCGGACTAATCGAACCTGGACTATGTGAGGTATTACTGTATATATACAGGGTATTTTTAAGCGTGATAGAACTTTAAATTGAATCCCTATCAAAAGTTCTATCTAATCTAAAAAACACCTTTATCATACTTATATATATATATATATATATATATATATATATATATAAAGGTGTTTTTAGGTTAGATAGAACTTTCGATATTCAATTTAAAGTTCTATCACGTTTTAAAAAAACTCTCTCTCTCTCTCTCTCTCTCTCTCTCTCTCTCTCTATATATATATATATATATATATATATATATATATATATATATATATATATATAAAGATTAATGGTATTAAAATTATAACTTTCTCAATTAGATTTGTTTAATATTTTTATATGTATGTGAGTGTTTATTACAGTTTTTAATTTCAAATGTTCAAACTACAGTTGATTTACATGTATATAACAATGATGACTACCAGCATACTTTAATTCATCCACACAAATTTAATTTTACTTTTAGTTTAGTTTGATTAGTCTCGAATGAAGATCTTTTTCCTTGCACATCTTACTTTTGTTATATAAACTATCTATATTAATTATTCATTAACATAACGACATTACTCGTCATAATTATGAAATATCAAATGATATGTGAATAAATATGAAATATCCATAAATGTGTTAACT
Source organism: Neoneuromus ignobilis (assembly GCA_029203775.1). Lineage (NCBI taxonomy): Eukaryota > Metazoa > Arthropoda > Insecta > Megaloptera > Corydalidae > Neoneuromus > Neoneuromus ignobilis. Next base: position 10,505,766 of record CP092089.1, on the reverse strand, counting down.
ATTAATTCGTATATATTTTTTTGATTTCGCTTTGATGAGAATTATATATGTTTTTTTTTAAAATAAACTTCATTGCTTCAATTTTGGAATTATTCTATTTATCCGAAAACTTATACTTTAACTTATTATATAGAAATATAAAGTATAAAATGAAACTAAATTGAATAGAAAAGATTAATGCCCTTTGAGCACATTCCACATAATTAGGGTACACAAGACAGTAAATACATGTAATAAAATAATTGCACTTAATTATCTTATATACATGTACAGTTAGTATTAATAATATTTTCTTTGACAATTATAAGTCAGTCAATCTTATATACAATACTAATATACATACAGGCCTTTCACATTAAATGTTATTTAATTTTTCATTCGATTAATATTTCTACTACACTATATAAACAAGACAAATCAAACCATTTTAATATATGGATTAAGTTATATAAAATATATGTTGAAGGATTAATTGCACTTAAAAATTTTAAAGATAATGAAAAGTAACGTTTAGTTTTAGTAAAAAAAAAAAAAAAATGAATATGTTTATATGTATGTACGAGTTTGTTACCTGGAATTTTATTTAAAAAATGTTTGTTACTGAAATTGACAAAAACTACTTTGCATAAACATATTTGTACTGGAAAATGTTGATTTTTTTGGCAAAAATAATAAAGTTTTTTAATTGACGAATTTTTTCTGACGAATTTAAAATGTGTGTGTGTATAAACTCAAATATTTAATAGTAGATAATGTTTACTACTATTTGTAGATAATCTCCTGTATTAATTTACTGAAGATAAGAAATACTTATATTTTAGTTACAATCATTAAAATAACAACAGTGAATTATTTAAGTAAATGTGATATGACAATTTAATGAAGATGATTTTTTCCGATGAAAAAGCTTTCATACAGTTAAGAATTAGAATAAATAATTAGAATTTTTGTTTCATTTTAATTTAAACTTCAATGAAAATTTCATATTATTTTAAACATAAAACTATGTCAACACCAAAAAAATATGCAAATATAAAACTAAGTCGGTGTTTTTACCACCTTTTTCTATTCTATCGACAACGAGAAAAATGCACATATTGAAAAGTTCTTCAATCAATAGACTGTTTATGTAAAATATACTTTACAGATGTCTGATATGCGAGCGATACAGTATTATCGGGTCATATCGATTTGTAGCTTGACCCAATTCGCATAAACATTTAGCAAAATAAAATACCTTAAAATGTTCGAAATTAATATTAGACTGCGGTGTGAATAAACGTCAAGATTTTTTTTCTTTACATGCTCAATTTCATTGACAGATGACAAGTACTAACGTTATCTGTATGTGTAATTCTCTAAATGTGTTATGTAACGAAAAAATATCGCCTAGTGTATTCGAAAGCTGTTTATCCGATTGCTCTTCACTGGTTCAGAAAACAAGAGCCAGTTGTGAAAATGGCGTTTACGCCACAACACGTCGACGGTCGACTGGGGAATCAATAAAGCTCGAAATCGGGTACATCGCGACGCCCGATACAATCAGAGACAAACGCAGCGCGCAACTTTACTCACCTGAGGAAGATTGGCGGCGATTTGTCTCTGCAAAGAATCACGCTCTTTTTCGACCTCCTGCAGTTTAACTTCCGTTTCACTAAGACGCTCTTGCGTTTCTCGTAAACTGTCCATTAATTTGTCACGTTCATCTAACATAGACACCATCAACTGCTCAAAATTTGCATCCTCCCCAGAAAATTGTGAACTCCGTTGACTTATACTGTCTTCCGAAATGGTAGGCATCACGTCACACATCATATTCCACATTGTTATTCTAATTTGTTTATTATTAAATATGAATTGCTATTTTTATTAAATTTATTTTATTCAATATTTACAAAAGGAAGCACACACACACATATACATATATATATATAAATATATATATATATAAATATATATATTTTATGTACACACTGTTGTAGTATTTGAACTTCGTACACTATTTACTTTTGGTTAATATTCTCTCTATTTTTAATTTACATAAGCACCCTTATAAAACCGACAGTACCTATGTTTTGTGCTAATATTAACTAATGCTGGCGGTATAAAACAATTTCACGTGTTGAAAACGGCACTTCGATACACAATATTTAAAACATTTCGATTTTAACCGCATTATAGAACGAATACTGGAACAACACGCCTACAAATTCCAACAAACACTGTTCTATCGCTACTCTCCTCCGGCCTGGTAGCCATCTTGGAAACGATGTCAGGCGAGGCCGTGTCTGTGGGTCAAACAGCAGTCTGTATTTTCCACCGTACAAATATGTATTTGAAACTAACAAGTATTGATATCTTTATCTCTTTTCCTCTTTTTAATTGTGTTAATCTATACGATAATCTTTTCTTTTTCTCTCGTACAAGCACTCTTGAAATGCAATCCGAGACTCATCGATAGTGTCCTGTTTTACTCCTATTACTCCCTCTACTTGCAAAACGAACGTATCTGTCATTTCATTCATCCTTTTATAATATTTCCAGAAGTAACGAAATAGTCCGAAGTAGAAGAATTACGTTAGTTTTAAATTTATAGAAATGTGTGTTTTAACATACATATGGGCACATACACATGCTATATATATATATATATATATATATATATGCCTAATGTTATGTATTAAGTTATTTAAATATATAAATAAAAATTAATATAGACTAATAATTATTTTTTTGTAAAATGTATTTTTAATTTTGGTTTTTAATAAAATATATATAAATTATTTTTTGCCAATATTATTGTATATATCCATGTATTTCTGTATTTAAAAGCATATAATTATATTAAATATGTAATGTGTGTAATTATTTACATATTTTTTTTTGTAATATAACATATAGTACCTTAATTTTTATAAAAATTTTCTTATAAATTCACAGGTACGTATATGTAGATTTAAAAATATGATTATATTATTTCGTATCATTAAAAAAAGTTGTAAATATGAATTGTTGATTTATCTTACACACATATATATTAAATATGATAATAATCTCTATTTATCATTAAAACATGAAATAACTTTATTAACTACTTGTTATATTATTATCAGCTTTCTCGTTCTTTATAAATATATAATAAATCTATTGTTTTTTATCTTATTGTTAAAGATAATGTTAAGGAAATGAATCAGTCACATGAATAAACAAATAATACTTTTTTAATGCTTTATGAATTATGTTTCCTTTGTTTAGGAATAATTTATTTTTCAAACAACCAGTATATATGTATATATATATATATATAAACATATTCAACAATTGCGTAAGCTTTCATCAGTCGAAAGATGGCAGGCGAAAGTAGTGGGTTATTAATATGGAAATTTTATTTTATTTTTAATTCATACTATATAGTTTTAAAATGTATAAATGCAACTCAGTAGCAAAGTTTATCAATTTTTGGTTAAAATGGGGGGTGGGAGAAAAAGAAATAAGGGAGGTAAGAGGTCTGACAGAACAATTGGAGGTTAGTGATGGTTACCTAAAATGTGTATATAAATTTTGAATATGTTACTAATTTTTATTTAAATTGATTCATTGTTTATTTTTTATTTAAGACGTAACAATCAACGATTTTGCTAATTCTTCTGTTGTTAAGAATCGACCAAAGAAAATATTTACAAGTGTGTCTTTGGCAGTGAAACAAATTGTAGATAATGATGACAGGCCTTGGGATGAAAAGTTAGATGACTTGGAAGGCGATTTTAATTTTATTAAAGAAGAAAATGAAGACGGAACAACATCTGTTGTTCTAAAAGTTAATAAAACTCAACAACGTCGCAGAAAAAAGACAATAAGTGATTCGAACGACGATCAGTCCTGTAAAACTGGAAACGAATATCCTTTAGATTTGTGGTTTTTGATATCGGAACATATTCGACCGGAAGACGTCGGTAGATTTGCAGGAATATGTCGAAGTTCTTTGGCCGTCGTGCAGAGTGCCAAATTCTGGTTTAATATCTATAAACGGTATTACACGAGCGTACCGAACATGCCTGAAAGATTACAGCCTGAATGTATGGTACGATTGTACGGTTTACGACCTTGCGTGATTCGAGCGTTGCATTATATGTATCCTCCTTTTGTCGGTAAGTTAAAGAGTATAATTGCGACGTACGATTGTGATCCGCATGTTCTTATTAAACGGCAGTGTATTTTGATGTGGCACAGAAAGTGTAAAAACCAATGGCTGTTTTATTTCAAATTGAAGTTGAACGATATCGTTTTATATCCACGTTCTAGTGGATGTAAACATCAACCTGATTTAATAGAAATGCTGGAAGATGTGTCTGCTAACCAAGATGAAAATTGTCGTATATTGCAAGTAACATGTTTAAACTATATACCGACTCCGCTTGTGTTGGGACTAAATCTTGCATCTGTTTCTTTGACTCTTTCACACGGACTACAACATCGTCGTTTAAAATTAGTTTTTAGTTCGAGCACTGTGTATAGTTCCCCTAATACTCCTCTCGATGTCAGCAGTAGTTCAGTTATTGTGCTAGATCCTGTGATTAATATTAAAGTGCTTGACTGGTGGCATCCATTATATCCACATTCTGGAACTCCTTTACATTTATTAAGTCAAGAATGAAAAAAAAATAATGCTTTTTGCAGTAATATAATTCTTGCATATTTTATGTACAGTGTCTTCATTTTTATAATAAATCATTAAAAAAATATATTATGTAATATTTCTACATAGATTTATATATATTTTTTTAAGTTTACGCAACAAATTTTTATATAATATTTCAAAATAAAATGATCTTAAATTTATTTTCAAAAATTATGAACACTGAATTTTATTTTGTCAAATATTTCTCATTAATGTTATTTGCTTTACTTTTCTATTACTGATTAAAACTACTATTCCACATTGATATTTACTTTTCATTTTGAATAATTATTTTCGTGACTATATTTAGTACATAACTTGAATGTAAAAATATATTTAGAATAATTATTCAAATATACTCATATTTTTTTAATATTTAACAAATCTATTATGCCTATACAAGTAATATTTTTAAGTTGATCAATTCCAATATGTACAAATAATTCCAGCATAAGTGATTGAGTGTCTCTAGTGTATGTATATATGTGGATGTTTAAATTTAATTCTTATGAAATGTACATATATTTAAAGTATTTTACTTATTTGAGATATAGTAGAATTCATTTTTTTGGTTTACATAAAGTTAATAATATTAATAAGTTTATTCAATGTGTATTTTTCATTACATTTCAAAATTTTGTTTTCAGTATTTGTTCTATTAAATAAATAGTTCAATTAAGTAGTGCTATACTAGATTTTGCCTTTTTTTGGTTTGAGACTAGTTTAATAAATGAGTGGATGGGAACAAATATAAAAAATTATTTAATAATTATTATTTGTTTGAATTATGTTAAACAATATGCATTACTTTTTTTTGTAATAATGTTTCAAAAAGTAAAAAATCATATTACGTTAAAATAATTTTTTTTTTGTTAAAATATTTAAGAAGCAATGTATTACAAATTTATTGTTACATTACAATTTATAAGCCTTTTGTCATTGCAGTGACAAAGAGAATTTAAA
>CP092089.1:10477625-10495125 GCA_029203775.1 Neoneuromus ignobilis | reverse complement strand
TATATATATATATATATATATATATATATATATATATATATATATAGAAAAAATCCGAAGAGTAGGATTAAAAATAAATATAGGAAAAACTAAGGTCATGTTTAATAATTTCGCTGAAAGAAGAAAAATACAATTAGAGAATCAGTACCTGGAACAAGTGGACGAAATAAAATACTTAGGAAAAACTATAAGATATGATAGTGATTTATGGCCAGAAATCAAAACGAGAATCAGAGCTACATGGGCAACATTTGGGAGATTAAATAGTATAATGAAAAGCAGTATACCAATCAGTTTAAAAAGAAAGGCATATAACCAATGTGTACTATCGGCCTGTATGTATGGAGTAGAAACTTGGACTTTAAACGTAAGAATGACACATAAACTGCTAACTGCCTAGAGAAGCATGGAAAGAATAATGTTAGGAATTTCTAAACTGGACCGAAAGCAAGTAAATGGATAAGAGAACAAATAAAAGTAATTGATACAATAGAGCAAGTTAATCGTTGAAATGGACATGGGCAGGACACATAGCGAGAAAAGAGGACAACAAATGGACGAATATTGTCACAAAATGGAGGCCAAGAGATAAAAAGAGACCTAAAGAAAGACCATGTCAAAGATGGAGAGATGAAATTGTGAAGTATTGCGGAGGCCAAGGTTGGATGAGATTGGCCAGCGACAGGAAAGAATGGAAGAGGCTTGAAAAACTATTCTTATGACATTCGACGAGGTTTTCGCCCAGCAGTGGGCTGATGTGGGCTATTAATAGTAGTAGTAGTAGTAGTGTTATACACACACACACATACATATATATATATATATATATATATATATGTATGTGTGTGTGTGTATAACACACACACATATAGTATATAACATATATATGTATAACATATATATATATATATATATATATATATATATATATATATATATATATATATATATACACACATATATAAGTGTTTTTTTAAGCATGATAGAATTTTAAATTTAATTAAACACATACTAATTGACTGGATGACCATTTATTTGGTATTAATCCAAAGATCATTTTATGGCATTGATATCTAAAAATGATTTCGGGCATATGTGTACCACGGCTACCTTTGACATATCGCATTCTATCAGTCCAATTTCGGATCACTTTATCAAGCAATTGGGGCTTTATGTCCGTAATAACGCGAGTTATGCTGGCTTCTAATGCTTCAATTGTTGCTGGTTTATCAGCATAAACGAGAGACTCCACATATTCTCAAAGAAAATAATCCAGAGGCGTCAAATCACACGATCGTTGAGGCCAATTCACAGGTCCATTTTAGGAGACAACGTTATCGCCGAATTTTTGTTTCAATAACTTGATTGAAGTATGGTACTATCCTGCTGAAACCACATCTTTTCCAGATCAATGTAATGCAAATTTCGAAACAAATAATCATTGATCATCGTTCTGTAACATTCACCATTGACGGTAACGCGCTTTTGAAAGAAATAAGTTTTGATGATGCCACCAGCGTGCAATCCTCACCATACGGATCATTTTTTTTTGGATATAACGGACTTTTGTGAATCACTTCAGGATTGGTCTAACTCCAAATGCGGAAATTTTGCTTATTAACGCACTCATTAGGCCAAAAATAAGTCTCATCACTGAACAAAATTTTGTGCACCATAAGTTTTTGAAATAAATTTCCACAATTTTAAAACTTTACTTAAGTGTAAAACATTTCACAATGATTTGCCAAAGTATACTGAATCGAAATGTCACTTATAGCATGCAAAATAATAACTGAATTGACAGTTATCCCTATCTAAAGTTCAATCTAACCTAAAAAAAAAACATTGTTTATATAGTGAACTTAAAGCAATTTAACATGGTCTTTTTTAATAAATTATAGACGAATTTCGTATTTTATTTATAATAAAAGCAAAAATTAATTTATTAATCTAACTAGTAAATTATTATAATTCATATATATATATATATATATATATATATATATATATATATATATATATATATATATGACATTTAATTTCGTTGAATATTTATATATGTAATAAAATTATACAATATAGATTTATACTAAAAATTAGTTAATCATTGACTTCCAAGTACAAAATCTGATTTTATATAAGTATCCCGAATTATATAAAATCACATTATTACATCATATGAGTATCACATTATATAAGTATCCCGATAGTAAAGAATAGTGATCTATAGTAAGCGAGTAAATGAATATCTAGACCTTTCAGTCTCATTTGGGGCACTTATATATATATATATATATATATATATAAAATTTCGTTATAATGTAATGTATAATAAAATAAAAGTAGCTTTTAAAACAATCAATTGCTTAAAATCTAAATTCGTTCTTTGCAAAAACCAACCAAATATTACAAAGGCCATAGTATATTGAATTTATTTTTTAAGATACGAATTTCCCCAGAGAAATCTAACTGTCTTTTATTATACACGTAGAATGCACAAAGGCCTAGAAAATATTTATCCAGCCTGTATGTGTATGTACAGAATATATATTGTAATTTACATGCCATGTTTATATTCTAGGCATTTTCTCTAAATCGTAATCACAACGTGGTTTCGGTACGTAAAGTGTTTCTCGTGTTTTTCATTCGTTCGAGTTAAAACGTTTGTGTCATTTTATAAACGAATAGTGATTTCGTGTCTGTGATAGATATAATACATTTATTAGTATTATAATTGTTGAACTTAAATAGTTGAGAACAAAGTCGAAACGGAGGTTTATCTCCATATATGAAGAAACATGTGCCAGTTCTACAAAACGTCTGCTGTCAATATTCTGCAATGACATTACTACAGGTAAGTGATTTATTTTATATATTTAATGGAATCTTGAAATCAATGACGTTTGCAGGTAAAATTGAGTTATTTCAATTGACAGTTCAATTCATTTCATATGTATATATTCTATAATATTCAACATGAATTTATTACAACATATGAATTTGATTTCTCTAAAAGAAAATTATCTATCGAAGACAAATCATTTATTGAAAGATTTATGTAAGAGTTATCAGATATATTCTATTTTAAACAAATAGTATTAGACTTTATTTTTTTAATATAGGTATTTTTTTAAGCGTGATAGAATTTTAAATTGATCTTTATCAAAAGTTCTATTTAACCTAAAAAAATCATTTATCATACTTTAATATTTACATACACACATTTATATATATATATATATATATATATATATATATATATATGAAGGTGTTTTTTTTAGGTTAAATAGAACTTTCGATAGGGATTCAATTTAAAGTTCTATCAAGCTTAAAAAACATTCTATAATATACTATTCAGACAATTTATATTTTAACCCAATCTATTGCTTACCCTTACAGTTGTTACAAAGATACATATAATGTTTGAATATTGAAATATTTAATAAAAATAATGTAGTAAATTTATCTAAAGGTAATTTGAAATGATGTTTTAATAATAATATTGTTTAAAGTACTATACGGTTATAAAAAGTGTCAATTATCATAAAGACTAATTGAATTTTAGATGTTCAAATATGAAAAATATATTATAAAAAAATATATTATAATCTATTTATAAAATGTAAAATATAATATAGTATATTTAATTTTAGTTCATACTGAAACTAATTATATATTGTATGTTGTTTTCATACATATTTATTTAATGAAAAAACGATTTGTCATTAACATAGTATATGAAAAATTGTATAAATATATCACATGAATTTGTTGTTTCTGAAAAAAATTATCTCTCGTTTCATAGTTTTACTAGTCAGATATATAAAGTAATTGAACAAATAATTAGTGTTTATTTAAGGCATAAGGTTAGTTGAATATTTTTTTTTGTTGAAAAAATAATATGGGTTTAGATCTCAATACTAGTGGAATTTTAGAAATTAATTAAATTTTCCGGAGTTATCGACAGGGGAGGACCAACAGTTGGAATTTTTATGGATTTTTAAAACATATTTGATAAAGTTCTTGATAATTTTATCATTAATTAATTACTTCTTGATCCTGATATTAAAGTAATTCAATAGATTCAATTGTATATTTTAAATAAAAATTAAAGGTTAGAATCGAAAAGCCGTTAGATGAAACATTAGTAATTTCAGAGGTATCTCAAGATAGTATAATATAGAATGATCCAAATGTGACGCCTAGATTTGTATTATATTAAAAATAAACTATACGCATGTTTCCCTATACACCGCCCTATACATATGTTTTTTTTTTAATAAAACTCAAATCTAGGCATTAAATTTGGATGATCCTATATTATTTTTATGATTGATGTACTTTTTGTTATTTTTATGACTGATTTTCTAGATGAAATTTTAAATTAAAATATTAAACATTTTGATATGATTTATTTATTTATAAATACGTGGGTCGTTTGATAAGTATGGTAAATTTATTTATTGTTTAATTTAATTAATTAATTAAATAAATTAATTTTTTCAATTTAGTTTTTCTTACTTTTTTACCATACTTATCAAACGACCCTCGTAAATCATATCAAAGTCCTAATGTTCGATATTTACAATTTGGTATAAATACAAATATTAATTAGATGGCAAATAATTGAATCCATTAAAATGTACATTTGTTCAATTTACTAATAAATGACATTTTAACTATTCATCATACTCTGTTGGTGAAATAAAAATTATAGAATTTAATTTATGTAAATACTTCAAGATAACATTAGAGACATCTTTATAATGGAATGAAAATTTTTTAAATATTGTTAGCAAATCTCAGAAAAAATTAATTTTCTTTAAAGTATGTTGTACACTTTTAAAAAACCTTTGAGTATTGTGGAAGTGTACTGGATCTGCATTTAGTAACTTTAGAATAAGTGGTTTTAGTGAAATGTTTGAGCAGCTTGGGTGGAAATGTTTAGAAGGATAGTGACTCCAAATTTCAGTTTATTTTCGTAAAAATTTTCCATTTAATTTAATCAAGAAATCCTTTCTATAGTAGAAATAACCATTGGCTCAAAATTAAACTAGGAAATGACAAAAAACAAACTGGGAAGAGTTCAATCTTTCACAAAGGTGTTTGGGTTTGAAATTATCTTTATTCCATTATTTTCAAAATATTGCTTTTATAAAGGCTTTTAAAAATCAGATTAAAAGGTGTAAAATGTAGTAATTTAAAGATTGTTTTTCAATTGGAACCGTTGCCATTAGATTTGCTAATATATGTAGGTGTATTATTATTATTATTAAAATCATTTATTGAAGATGAAATATTCATCTGAAGATTTTTTATAAAAAATAGTTATAAGTATTTTATATTTTGAACAAATAATTTCTATTCGGTTTTTAATTATTAAAATTTTCAAATAATTATTATTTATGTCTGATATTATCTTGTATTATTAAAAATGTCTTTAATAACGAATAACATTATAATCTAGAAATAATACAAAATCATAAAGTATTAGATAAACATTTTGTAATAAACTTCATTCTAAACTAATTTGAAATTATATTGAAAAATAATATTATTAAAAGCACCGTACAAATAATGTAAATTTCAGTTATCATGAAATCAATTGATTTTTAAATTTTAAAAAAAAATAAAGAAATATTAAATATATTCGTTGGAGTATATTTAAGATAATACATAAAAATATAAAGTTTTCCAATAAGCACTTCAGAAGTTTAAATGGAAATAAAACGAAAAATATTTATCTAATTAGTTATTTATTTATTTTATTTTTAAGCATATTCTATGGCATTTATGATGAAATACAATTTCACTTATATGACCACCACAACTTTGCTTGACATAGTGCATTCGTTTAGTCCAATTTTTAACCACTCTTTCATAAAATTGTAATCCAATTTCATAAATTACACGTTCAATGTTTATTTTTAATGCTTCTGTTGTTTGTGGTTTACTAGCATAAACCAATGATTTCACATAACCTCACAAAAGATAATCCATTGGAGTTAGATCACATGATCTTGGTAGCCAATTGATGGGTCCATTTCGTGAAATAATGGACTCATTAAAATCTTATTTCAATAAGTCTATTGAAATTTTTACAATTTCTAAGTGTTGTTGAAGTGTTAAATATTCCATGATAATTTGCCAAACTATACTGAGTTGAAATGCCAAAATGAGTTTTAAAAAAATTAAACATAGCTGCCATTAGTTGTCGAAGTTTTGACATTCTTATTGGAAAACCTTATATAATCGTTTTATAAAATGTAAAAAAAATATTAAATTTCAGTTTATATCGACAATAATTATACCTATGTATTTTTTTATTTTGATATTTTCACAAATTATTTTTCATATAAAATTTTACATAAATTTATTAATTTAACTATTAATTTAGTTTTTTATATATATGTATATATATATATATATATATATATATATATATATATATATATATATATATATATATATATATATATATATATATATATATATATTGTATATATATATATATATATATATATATATATATATATATATATATATATATATATATATATATATATATATATATATATATATATATATATATATATATATATATATATATATATATATATATATATATATATATATATATATATATATATATATATATATACACGAGGGTCATTTGATAAGTATGGTAAAAAAAGTAAGACAAACTAAATTGAAAAAAATTATTAAATTAATTAATATTAAACATATAAATAAATATATATATAATATATATATATATAAATATATGTATATATATATATATATATATATATATATATATATATATATATAATACGATAAATATATTTATATTAATGGATAAAGCATGACGTACGACTACATCGTTTATCTATCAATTTATTTCGAAGTATAAAGCAAAAAATAACTCGCACACACATTTAAATGCAATTTCAAGTTCTAGTTCGATGGACATCAACAAGCATTTCAAAATTGATTTCATGGAAATAATTTCTAACGTAATCACGATTGCATATTTACCGAACAAGTTATTGACATATACGACCAAAGTGAAAAGATAGTGCTGGATTTCGATTAGGGAAAATTATCATACATTTTGTATAAATACTAAACATATGTCAGCAATATAGATTGAAAATTAATTGTTCGCACATGTTTATATTTTTGTTTTGTAGAAAAAAATTAATGGAGGAAAATAATTTCTTTTAAGTTAAAATATACAACTTTTACAGATTAGTTATTCTATGATGTAATATACTTGTACAACACTTTCTTTATGGATAAAAAATCTTTTTGAAAAACGCTTAATCTCTTTTCTACTGTAATAATTAATTTTACCTGAAATCATAATCCGATTTTTCTGTTTGTATGAAGTAGCTACTAAAACATTTTTTAACTATGTAAAACAAAGGAAATGTGATTTTATATAAAAATCTTACTCTATGAATATGTGTGTGTGTGTGTATGTGTATATATATATATATATATATATATATATATATATATATACAAATTTCCAAATTTAGTTTTTTTATTTGTTTTTAATAAAATTTCTTTAAAAAATTGAAATAATTGAGTACACTTATCCCTCGATTTATACGGTACTTTTTTACACAATTTCCCTTTTACACGGTTTTCAAAATAACGGATTTTAAAAAAAAACTGACAAAAATTAACATTTTGGCTGCATACATATTTCTATAGTCATTTTTTAATTTCCTTCGCTTGGTAATACTGGCGCACATATTTATAATCATTTTTTAGTTCCATTCTTTTGGTAATACTGGTATTAAATCTAAATATGGGGATTCTCCATTTTTTATGCATAATAAAACTATTCATGTGAATTAGTGCAGTAAATTTTTAGCAGCAGAAAGGTTAAGATTTACAACACGAAAATGTGCAAGTTTTATTTCTACCCAAGAATACGACTTCTTTATTGCAGCCGTTAGATCAAGGGATAATTTCGACTTTTAAGGGACAGTACATCAAGCGAACCTTCAGGTATATTTTAAAACAAATGGAAAATGACGGATCTCTTGCAGTTATGTATGCTTAGAAAAAATTAACAATCTTATATTATGTTAAGCATGTAGATTAAGCAATCAACGCTCAATGCCTGCTGGAAAAAAGTATGGCCAGATGTAGTTGAAAGTGAGAATTCTAGATTACCATTGGAGCCAGAATATTCTCAGATAACTGAGTTGGCGCTTACAATGGGAAAATAAGGTTTCGAGGATTTAGCTGAGGCAGATATTGTAGAACTAATGGCGGACGAAGAATTAGATGAGGATGATTTAGTTAACATGGTTAATGAAACAAATGATCGTGACAATGATTCTGATGAAGAGGAGTCTAAACCAGTTGCGATTACAACAAAAGTCTTCCACGTAGGACTTGAATTAGGGCGAAAATTGGGTAATCATTTTCTACAAAATGACCCGAATGTTGAACGAGCTCTTCGATTCCAGCGAGATATTAATAAATGTAACTCGATATGAGGAGGCTTATAAAGATTTAACCAAAAACCAAACACAATCGTTAATTACAGATTTTATTACCAAGTATCGTAGAAAAGATTAATAGTCTATGAAAGTGATGATAGTAATTAAACTTTTGGTTACATTTTTTAAGGATCTAATATTTCTTGTTTCCATAAAATGAATTACATACTTATACCTTTATTTATTTGTCATATAATGAATGGACTGTTATTTTTATGTTTTTCAAGGTATCTTACTTTTATTTTACGTTGAAATAAATGACTGAATTATGCACATTTTAGTTTGTTTTCGATTTACACGGTTTTCCGTATAAAATCCACGATTTCGATTTACACGGTTTTCTGAGGAACCGATCTTTCGTGTAAATCGGGGGATAGGTGTAATTATAACGAACAATAAATTAAGTCCGAAAACAATGGAATTTTCTCATTTAAAATGCGCGCGCTTATGGAATGTCATTATTTTACTTTAAGTTGGTACATCTATCGATAATATCTATGTAAAATTTCATGACGCTACACTCATTAGTAAATAATTTATAGTGTTTTTTGTTAGACGGTGATTGTTGTTCACGTTGATTTTTATGATATTGAAATCAATTGATCAAAGAATTTACATTAAATTTGTGTTGAAACCAAATAAACTTTACGCAAATGTTGGAAATGTTACCAAAGGCATACCTTGAGGATTGTATATCGCGAACAATTTTTTTGAGTAGCATAAGGCGTTCAAAGATGACCGTGAAGTCGTTTATGATGAACTACGATCTGGACGCCCATTGACATCAATTGATGAACAACATATCGTCCAAGTCAAGATATTTGATACTCAAAAATCGTCGTATGTCCATCAGAGAGTTAGCAGCTGAGGTGGAAATCTCAAAAACACAATGCCATGTCATTATGGCTGTAATGTTGGGCATAGAACATGTTGCTTCTCGCATGGTTCCAAAAACACTAAATTGCTCTTAAGTTTTTGGCCAAAAACTCAACCAATATCGTTCCATAAGCTCCGTATTCGACTGATATGGCTCCGTGTGACTTTTTCCTATTTCCGAAATTCAATTTGCTGCTCCAAGGGTATCGTTTTGAGTTGATTAAAATCATAAAAGAAAATCATTTACGTGAACTGAAGGCTATACTACAAAATGTGTTCGCGGGGGCGTTCGAGGACTGGAAAAAGCGTTGGTATATGTATATTGCTTCCAATGGAGAGTACTTTGAAGGCGACGGAATAAATATTGATTAACAAATATCTTCTTATGTGTTTTATTTTAAAAGTTGCGTTAGTGCTCGAACTTAATGTGTGTGTGTATATATATATATATATATATATATATATATATATATATATATATACATACATATATATATACACACACACACGTCCCTCAATTTACGCGGGACTTTTTTTACGCAGCATTTTTTATACGCGGTCAGATAGATTTCATTTTATATAATTTTTCATGGAATTTATTATATATCAGAATGACGTAAATTCTTACTTGAACGTATAAAATCATGGCAGTGCAGTACAACACATGCTCAGGGAGACGTCATATTGCCTTACTAAACATCTTTGCGGTCTTAATTTACGTAGCCAGAAAATAATTTTAACCTAGAAATATAATGTATGTAATTTTAATCCAGAAATGTTTAACAAACGTTCAATAACACGAAGAAACAGAAAATCTATGTCTTTGGATAGACTCAATTTACGCGATTTTCATTCACGTAAAACAAATCCTCGTGGAACGGCTATTCCACGTAAACTGAGGAACGGGTATATATATATATATATATATATAAAACACATAAATAGATGTCAGAATATAAAATACAAAACAAAAATCATATGAGGAATATCATAATTCTGAAATCTCGAATGATTTGTCTGACAACAAAAGTTAAATAGGAAGTAACGCATTTTCATGCAATAGAAAAGAATTTACTATATAGACAAACTTAGTTCGGAGCAACGCAGGGACGCAAATCCATTTGAAATTCGTATTTATAAAGCGCAAATGGATAATTCGCTCGGCGTCATTGGGATTTAGGGAAAAAATAAAATAAGAACAGTTCTTTTGTACGCCTTTACGAAAAGAAAACTTTCATTGGACATTCAAAATAATCGGTTTTTTACGATTCGTGTATATATATATATATATATATATATATATATATATATATGCTTGTCTGTGTGTTTTTTATATATATATATATATATATATATATATATATAATATATATACGATCAATGAATAATTAATAACAACAATTTATCATTTCAAATAAATATTTATTTTTATTGAAATTAAAATTATAAATTGTATGATTAAGCGTTGTGTTGAAATGTATTAATGAGATCATTTTTTCATTACGGAAATATTTATGCAAATTATATAGAAATTATTGTATTTGTGCAATGTTTTTGTATAAATTTTGCAAATTGATTTTAAACTATGAATAAATGATAACTAAACAATAAATTTATGAGTATAAAATTATAATAATGCATAGATAGTATCTGGGAAAAATATATATTGTTATAACACATATTGTTCATTGCTGATAGTCAAAATTCAAAATTGATCTATTATAATAAAAAAAAGGTTCACACGTTAATTAAAAAAATTGAATTTCAATGCAATGAAATTACTTATTCATTTACATATTTCTATGTATACTCTAAACCTCTGTTCTTCAATCTGTGGTGCCGGTCCACGGAAATTCCCTGACAGTCCGCAAAAAATTTCTTCCTTAATTATGTAGCTGAAAACTTTAATAATTATTTTCCTGAAAATGAGGATCTTTGTAAAAGTAACCTCTGTATTAATAATCCTTTCTTGGAAGGTATAAACTCATATGTACTTAATCTTCGTGAAAAAGAAAAGCTGATCGAGTTGTCTTCTGATGTCATTCTAAATCATAAGATCTAGGCGACCAATTAACATCACAATTACGAGAAATTAAACGTCTGTTGAATTTGGTTGTGAGTAAATCGATTGCTGCACAAGTTGTATGGCTCGTGACACCATTCTGTTGAAACCACATGTCACTGATATCAATATCTTCAAGTTCCGGCCACAAAAATCTGTTATTATGCTTTGGCAACACATCGAATGAACTGCAATACGAACACCTCACTCATTTTCAAAGAAGTATGAACCAATGATGCTTCCAGCTCATAAATTACACCAAATAGTGACTTTTTGAGGATGTAATTGTTGTTCAACAATGGATTTTTGATTTTCATTTCCCCATCTGCGACAATTTTCTTTATTTGCATAACCATTTAATTGAAAATTAGATTCATCACTCAAGATGATTTTGTTAAAAATTCAGCATTTTCTGCTTTTTTTTCTTGGTACCAATTAACAAGTCAGCTGGCTTCAATTCTTGTGTTAGCTGGTCTTTATATGCATGAAGATGCAAATATTTTCATAAAATGTTATGCAGAGTGCTTTTTGTGATATTAAATTGCTGTGAACGTAGACGAATCGATGTTTGAGGGTCTTCTTCAAAAATTTCACGTACAGCAGCGATATTTTTAGCTGAACGACCACTGCAAGCATATATTTTTAGTCTGTGGTCTCTAAAAGTACTAAATTGTTTAAATTTCGCGATAAGGTTACGAACAGAAGGCTTCGAAGGTACTTGATTACAAAAAAAGAACCACGAATTTTACATAGTAACGTTGTAAAATTTTCACCATTTTTATAATGAATTTTCACTATTAAAATTTCCCAAGTTTTTATTAAACAAATGTTAAATAATGACAGTTCCATATTTGAAATTTCATCAAATAGTAGCCAACTTACTTCCTAATCTCAAATTTGGACACCTGATATAATATTTCTTATCTTTTAAAAATCCATTCGTTTTCATTCTAGAGAAAATACTAAAAAAGCGAAATATTGGAATGAAAGAAGAATTTAAAAAATGCTTTTCTTGATAAACAGAATAAAATTGTACCAGAAGTTACTTAAAATTAAGTATTATTAATGAAAATTCGATTAAAACAAGTTAAATGAAATAAAAGATTCCTTACAAAATATTAAGATAATAATTTAAGATCCAGTTATTTTTAAATCTTGCTGTGTTTTTACTTTTATCAACGTTTAAAAGATAATTGTTAGTATGTTATTTTTTGACGGATTTTTTTAATAAAAATATGATGATAGAACTTTTATATGTTTTAATTAAGTACTCTTGTGATTTATTTTTGTTTACTACTGCGAAAAAAATCAGTTCAATTTACATAGCCAGTGTTTCTTTCCTAAAATCTGTTGCGTGCCTCCACTTTTGTCTATCACTGTATATTTAATTAGAGCATGAATTCAATTACGAAATTTACAAATAGAAGATTAATTAGAATCAACGATACCAAAGAAAATGATGTACTATGTGTAAATTGTCAAGTAATTAACACATATGTGTATAAATGTGAATATAATAATATCTATAGAAATTGATCTCGATTGGCTATCAATGTACGTTCTACGCTTATAGTTTGCAACTGTAAATAAAATTGAATCGAAATTACTTGATAATTGTCCACAACTGCGTTATGTAGGACATATGTGTATGTATGTACGTTTGTATCGATGTATTTGTGTGTCGTAAATAACTGTATAGATTCACAATGCATATATACTTAACAGGCATCTATGCATATGCGGCCAGACTGATTGAAGCAATAATAACATTACGCTACCAAAGCCCTTAGATTAATTTCTGTAGCTGATTGGTTTTCAGATTCGTTTGCAACTTGCGCATCGAGAGATAATTATTAACGCGAAGATAGACCATTGATGCGAACGAAATTGAACACTTCCATTAGACTGCATTGTGCATGTCTATCAATAGTCTCAAATCGACAAATCTGTATGACTTTTTTCTCATAGGAATTTTTCTTTATTTATCAATGTTAGTCATTAAAGAAATGAAATAATAATGGATGTCATATCCATTAATAATGGTTTATAAATAAAAATATACCTACTTATTTTTTTAAAAAATATTATCTTAATTTTAATATTGTTTGAAGAAAACAAATAGGAAACAAAAAATGAACTATTTAGTCAAGAAATTTTTATACTAGCAAATTGTAATTTTATTCTAAAATAAACTAATATATATATAGTTTTTTTCCAATAAGAATATCAGAACTTTGACAGCTGGTGGAAGCCATGTTTGATTTTGTTTTAAACTCATTTCAACTCAGTATAGTTTGGTAAATTATCATGGAACGTTTAATACTTCAACAGCGGTTAGAAATTATAAAAACTTCAATAGACTTATTGAAACATGAGTTTGAAGAGTCCATTATTTTACGAAATAGATCCATCAATTGGCCACTAAGATTATGTGATTTCACTTCATTGGATTATTTTCTGTGAGGTTGTTTGAAATCATTGGTTTATGCTGATAAACCACAAACAACAGTAGTATTAAAAAAACATTTAACGTGCAGTGATTGAAACTGAACAACAATTATGTGAAAGAGTGACTAAAATTGGACTAAATGAATACACTTTTTCAAGTGAAGTCATGGTGGTCATATGAGTGAAATTGTGTTCCATCATTAATGCCATAGAATATGCTTAAAAATAAAAAGAAATAATAACTAATTAATTAAATAGTTTTCGTTTTACTTCCATTTAAACTTCCGAAGCGCTTATTGGAAAACCATGTATGTATCATAAAAGTCTATATTATTCCAATGCTGGGCAAAAGCCTTATCGAATGCCACTAGCTTTTCTTAATTTTCCCAAGATTCTTTCATCGTTTCTTGTTTGTGGCTAATCTGATTCAACCCCCACTTCCACCATATTTCATAATTTCATCCCTCCATCTTTTATAAAATTTCTTCCATAGTTTCTTCTTGTCTCCTAGTATCCATTTCATGATAATTTTTGTCCATTTATTGTCTTCTCTTTTTACTATATGTACTATTCATTCCCACTTCATTTTGATTTTATTTGTTCTATTATATTAGTTACTTCTGCATATTTTGTTATTCATTTACAGGTTTTCCGACTGCATTTAGAAATACCTAACATTATCATTTCCATATTTCGCTGGGTTGTTAAAAATTATTGATTAATTTTTATAGTATCTAAGTTACGAACTTTCCGTTTTAAGCTCAATGGTATTTTACATTATATATATATATATATATATATATATATATATATATATATATATATATATTTGAATACTAAATACAATATTGTCTTGGGTTAATTTAAATTATGAAAATGTATTCGATTATTTTTCTCTAATAAAAATATATTAATTGAATTAAGTGGTAACAATTCTTCAAAGAAAGCTTCATTTTAACAATTTTGATTAATACAGTCGTACAATATTGAAAAACAACAATTATAGTATTTTTTTAAAATACAATGTTAAAAACAAATTTCTTAATAAAAAACAATTTAAATTATGATGTAACTAATATAAAATTTTATAAGGAGTTTTAGTCATTCATTAAAAAAACAAACGTTAAGTAAACAAAACGCTTAGTAAATATAAAGTTAGTTTTTAAAAGAGTCGTAAATTTTTAAATATGCTAAATATGTTTCAAAAATAAGTAGTAATTGGAGTGAAATGAGATAAAGTTTGCTCAAAATTTAATTAAAACAGTGAAATGTATAGGGTTATCCAAATGTGACGCCTAGATTTGTGTTTTATTAAAAAGAAACTATACACATGTTTCCCTATACACATATTTCTTTTAAATAAAACACACACCTAGAGGTCATATTTGGATGATCCTAAATATATTCATTTTAAACTTTTGCTCTTTCTATAATGTCTATAATTTTTTTTTCTATCTATGTTTTAATAAGTATCTTTCCATGCTTCTTTGCACAATCTATAGCCTCTGAATTACTCTAACATTTAAGATCCATGTTTCACTACCATAAGTAAGACAGGTAGAATTAATTGATTAAAATATTTATTTCTTCGAACATAGAGATATTCGATTTTTAAATATAATAATTTAATTCGAACTGATATGATGACCACCCTATACATATGTTTCTTTTTAATAAAACACAAATACAGGCGTCACATTTGGATGATCATAGGATCATCTTGTGGTATATCTGATGTATATTTTTTACTTAAGAGTAAATGACATTCTAGTTATTTTATTAATTAAAAATTAATACAGCAAACTGTGTACTAGTTTTAATGATTAATTATAGATTAATGTTTTGAATAGACACTTAAATAATGTCAATGACTGCGTTATGATTTCTACATTTATTGCCAAGAAACGGTTAATTTAATATTACATCATACATAAAGCCAAAACAACCAAACGATATTATAACAGGTATACATATGATATCAATTTGTTATCGACATTATACTGATGAGAACACATTATGTTTTTAACTAATAAACCAGCAGAATACAATACAGGACGCACGTTTTATACAGTTTTATCAAATTGTGTACACCTGCAAATAATATTAGTCTTTCATTTATAACAGATTTGATTATTTACGTGCTATAGCGAATCTGACATGAAAAAACACAATGAAATATTATTGTTACAACGAATGATAAATATGTTTCATATGTATTCTTTTCAAGAGGTAATTAGTTGTACTGAAGTATTCGACAAACTTCGAAATGGTTCATTAATTTAAATAATGTAATATATTAACATTTGTACTGAATCGATTTGATTTATTAGTTTTTATCACTTATTTTTACGAAGAAAAAATGAATTTAAATATATAAGTGTTAAGTAACAAAAAATAAAATTAATATTTTTTATATACGCCTATGTATTTTTATTAACTTTCTGCTCTTTATATATATATATATATATATATATATATATATATATATATATATATATATATATATATGTTTATGTATATGTATATATGTACAAATACATACATGTATCATCATTTTCATTTTCAGTTTCTATTGATTCATTGTTTGATAAAGAATTTTTTCAAAGTCATCCAGTTTGAATATATACTTCATATATTAGGTTGGCAAGTATCTCCCTTCCGCTTTTTTTTTTTTTTTTTTTTTTACATAGCTGCGAAATTCAAAAGACCAGAAGGCGGAAGGGAGATATTTGCCAACCTAATATATGAGGGTCGTTTGGTAAGTATGGTAAAAAAAAAGAAAAATTAAATTGAAAAATTTAATTAAATAAATAAATTAATTAAATTAATCAATAAATACATTTACCATACTTATCAAACGACCCTCGTGTATATATATATATATATATATATATATATATATATATATATATATATATATACGAGGTCAGACAATTAAGTAATGCGACCGATTTTTTCTCGGCCTGTGGTCATGCGAACCTGTAACTCCGCCAGTTTGAATATACGATCATTTCTTCGCCAGATGTTTAGTGTTTTGTAACAACGCGCGAGTAGTGCATGTCACGAAAATGGAACAGAGAACATCGTCAAGATTGTTTGATCCTACTCTTCTCGATCGAGTTATTACTGGTGATGAAAGTTCTTTCAATATGAAAATAAACAACAAAGCCAACAGTGGCTGTCCCCTGGAGCACCAAGGCCAAAGAAGGCGAGAATGAGCAAGTCCAAAGTGAAAAATGTTGAATTCGACAGCAAAGGGGTGGTTCACAAAATTGGACAAACCGTAAATCAAGTATTCTACCGCAATGTGCTCGAAAAATACGAAAAAGGGTTAGTGCGTCAAAACTTGGGTTCTGCACGACAATGCTCCCTGTCACAGTGCGTTCAGTGTGCGTTAGTTTTTGGCGTTTAAAGGCATATACGTTATATTATGTCATGCGATATATATATATATATATATATATATATATAAGTATATAGATAGGGGATACTTTGAATATCGCAGCGATGTACCTTAATTTTTAAATATACTCGATTTTTGAATTTTGTCGCATTACTTAATTGTCTGACCTCGTATATATGTATATGTATA
>CP092089.1:10470125-10472625 GCA_029203775.1 Neoneuromus ignobilis | reverse complement strand
CTTGTGAAATGTTTTATAATGTTACTAATAGTCAGTCCAATTTCGAGTTCTTTTTCAAGTAATTGGGGTCGTATGTCCGCAATAACGCGAATTATATTGACTTCTAATACCTCAATTGCTTCTGGTTTATCAGAATAAACCATAAACTTCACATATCCCCAAAGAAAATAATCCAGAGGCGTATAAATAAAGTTCGATGATGCTCCAGCGAGCAATCTATACCATACGGTGCATTTTTCTGGATGTAACGTGCACTCGTGAATCACTTTAGGATTGGTCTCATTCCAAATGCGACAATTTTGCTTATTAATGCATCCATTAAGCCAAAAATGAGCTTTATCAAAAATTTGCAGTAAAACAGAGAGTCAGTTTGCAGTTGATTGTGAGCCCATTCACCGAACATTCGACGCAAACGATGGTCATGTGGCTTCAATTCTTGAACCAGTTGGATTTTGTAAGGGTGCAGACCAAGATCTTTACACAAAATTTTTCACATAGTGAACATACAAAGCTAAAGTTGCTGCGAACGACGACGAATCGACAAATTCGGGTCTTCATTCACACTATCGTTAACAACAGCAATCTGTTCTTCAGTATGCATGTTTCTACTCCTTATTAGTGTCGTTGCATCACGTAGCGAATAATTTGTGCAAAATCTATCGATGATTCTATAAATAGTTTATCCCAATGGGCGATTATTTGCACTATAAAATTCACGAAGTGCTTTATAAGTTTGTCGAACAGAATACTGATTTTTGAAATAAATTTACACAATTTGGGAACGTTTTTAAAGTGTAAAATATTCCACAATGATTTGCTCAAGTATACTGAATCCAAATATTACTTATAGCGCAAACTGACAACTGACTTGACAGCTATTCGTATTGAAAGTTCTATCTAACCTAAAAAAAACACTATTTATTATTCAATTCTAAGTGTTGTTTTAAACAAACATTTTTTGTTTCATTACTTCACCATAATTAATTAGTGAGACTAATATGACAATTATTGTTTTTATCACATTTTTTTTCATTTAAGTATAATAATGACCATTATACAACATTATGCACTCAGAACATGCCTTACCAGAATAAATTTGTTCAATAATACCGTAAAGTATTTAATAATATTCCGTTTTGTTATTTTAATAAACACCCAAGGGTTCTCGTCTATTCTCGACGATTTACAAATTTTGCACGGCTGAATAAATCAATAAACTTTTAAAGTAAGCATATTATTATTAAATAGTAAAAAGTAAAACATATTATTATTGTTATATTTTTAAAAGTTCTATATATTTATATATTTGCAATCTTAAGTTAACTTATAATTTAAATTGATTAATATTCAGAGAAATAACTAACTTCTTTTTATGTAAAATAATTTCCTTAAAAAGGTCCTTATATTTATTACTGTGTATGTTGTATTATTTATTTAAAAATCTTATAATTATTGATTTGTGTCTACGACTTTGCTACATACAATGTAAAATAAACGTATACTAATCTAGTACGAGAACATGGATATCAATTTTCTGCATTTACATATTAATTTATTTATAAATAATATTATTTTAGAGTCGGCGAAACATTTGTAATGACGCGTATTCCATGCTCTTCGCAGCTTTAATTATAATTTTCATACGGTGTGTAGCTCGCTGTCATGCGATTTGTTAAAATCGCTCGAGGCCCGTGCGCAAGCAGCAAAGCGCACAATCCTA
Organism: Neoneuromus ignobilis; assembly: GCA_029203775.1. Classification (NCBI taxonomy): domain Eukaryota; kingdom Metazoa; phylum Arthropoda; class Insecta; order Megaloptera; family Corydalidae; genus Neoneuromus; species Neoneuromus ignobilis. The sequence continues at coordinate 10,470,905 of CP092089.1, read as the reverse complement.
GACGTAACGTCCTCAAGCTATGCGTACACCTCATCAAACAGCTGACTGTGTAATTCGATTTCGGACTGCACAGTCAAATGTCGTTAGCTTGACTTCTGTTGTACGAATAATTCAACGTTCCATAAAGCAAACAGTATCCCTGCTACCGTACGTTTAACTGATAATGAGTCTTAAATTTTACCACTGTCACATCTTCTTCATTTCGATTGTCAACAGTCAAAAATGTGTCAGCAGATAAGATATATCGAAAATGAACTTATCATCGATGACATTTCTGAAATATGTTAAACCAGTCTGCAATATTTGAACAGACTACAATTATTTCATTCACTGAAATAACCTTTAAAAATTGAGTTTTTATGAAGCAATAATTATTATTTGCAAATTAATGTAATGGGTGTTATATATATATATATATATATATATATATATATATATATATATATGGCGATGAGTAATGCACGTTAGTATATATATATATATATATATATATATATATATATATATATATATATATATATATATATATATATACATATAATATATATTACTCATCGCCATATGAGTAACATAAGCAATTTATTAATAACATTCAATAAAGTCGTTAAATTAAAAAAATAATTATTTAATTGAAAATAAATATAATGAATAATATATTTATTATCAATTAAATATTTTTTTTTAATTTAACGACTTTATTGAATTATATCAATAAATTGCTTATGCTACCCATATGGCAATGACTTATGCACATCAGTGTGTTTGTGTGTGTGTGTGTGT
>CP092089.1:10450125-10465125 GCA_029203775.1 Neoneuromus ignobilis | reverse complement strand
AATTATCACCCCCTTCTACCTCTACTACATAATAATATAAAACTTTTCAGTAATTATTGTCCACTTTATTTATTTATGAATTTATAATAGAATAATTCAACGATTCCAAACAATACAAAAAAAAATGAAAAATAAAAGCGTCAAATCTTTGAAAATGAAAAGTTAAGGGAGAGGCCTTCATCCAGTAGTTATTAGAGAAAGGCCGATGATAATACATACTGTACACACACATACACATACAAGTTGTGCATATATATATATATATATATATATATATATATATATATATATATATATATATATATATATAGAGAGAGAGAGAGAGAGAGAGAGTCATCCAAATATAAAGCCTGGATTTGTGTTTTATTAAAAAGAATCAATAAAAGCTATATACATTTTTTTCTATACACCATCATATACACATGTTTCTTTTTAATAAAACACAAATTTAGACGTCACATTTGGATGACTCTATATATATTCACTTTAAACTTTCTGCTCTTACTATAATGTCTATAATTTTAATTTTCTTTCTATCTATGTTTTAACAAACGTCTTTCTATGTTCTTTTGTACAATCAATAGTCCATGAATAACTCTAATATTTAAGATCCATGTTTCACTACCGCAAGTAAGACAGGTAGAATTAATTGATTAAAATCTTTTTTTCTTCGAACATTTAGTCCGAACTAAATAACATCCGATTTTTATTGTCGAGTACACTTCATCTATAAAAGTTCATTTTATGTAAATGAGCTGGCATTAGTATAGAGTCATCCAAATGTGACGCCTAGATTTGTATTTTATTAAAAAAAAACAAAAAACAAAAGAAACTATACACATGTTTCCCTATACACCACCTTATACACATGTTTCTTTTTAGTAAAACACAAATCTTGTCGTCACATTTGGATGACTCTATATATACAGTTTTTATTTTAATTTATTTTTTTTAGTTTGACTTTTCTCTGATCTGTAAAATTATTATATATTATTTTGTTTTTCTTCGGTTAATTAAAAACCAATTTTTTATTTGCTTCGTCTAATTATTTAAATCTTTTTTGGAGTTTTTTTAAAGCTCATTGAAAAATAATAATGTCGTCGTCGAATTGAAGATCACTAAATATCTCGTCATTTATTTTTATTTTTTCCGATTCACAGTTTAGTGTTTTAAACATTTTTTCTAGCACCGCTGTTAATAATTTCGGCGAATTCACTTCTCCCAGTCTCACTCTTTTCATAATCTTAAATTTTTCTGTTTTTTCGTTACCTATACTGAGAATGTATTTTTTTATAAATATTTTTTCAAAATCAATACATGTTTATTCAATTTTTTCTCATTATTCTTCTTTCTTTTTTTCTCTCTCTCTCTCTTTCACATACAAACATATCTCTCTCTCTCTCCCTCTCTCTCTATATATATAAGTGTTTTTTTCAAAGTGATAGAACTTCAAAATAAATCACTATCTAAAGTTCTATCTAACCTAAAAAATTTTTTATAAATACATGTGTGTGTATGTATATATAAAGGTATAATGTTTTTTTAGGTTTGATAGAATTGTTGAGAGAGATTCAATTTAAAATTTTATCACGCTTAAAAAAAATGCTATATATATAATATACTCGTAGTTACAAGAATTTTGTTTACATATTTATTGGAATTTCAATTTAATTGCGTCGTTCAAAGCTGTATACGAAGTGTTGTTATTTATTTTTATTTAATATTTTAGTAAAAATGTTTATTGAATCTTTTTAATATAAAGTAATGAAACTATTGATTTCTATACATTTTAATAAATTGAATGATTTTTTTTGATCGAAATATTTTTCAAACATTTTTATTAAAGAACTTATATTTAAAATTATAATAATTTAAATGTTAAATAATCGTTGTAAATAAACGAAATAAAAACAGTTTAAAATGTAACACAAATGTATTATATTTTTTAAAAAACAATTATGTTAATAGATTCTATAAACGTAAATTTCATCGCGACGTGTACATGAATTTTAGAAAATCGCCATTCGAAATTTCAAACACATGCAAAACAACTAGTAGCTGCAAATTCAGTTAGCATACAAGCGAAAGTACGCTGTTTTCACATGAAAATTGTATGCAAGGCAAGCGATTTTATCAGTATCACTTGAAAATGGAAACATTGTGCCATTTTTTGATAATCATGTTTATTTTTTCGTTATCATAATTATTCATTAGATAGAGTAGATTTAAATGATTTTATTATGAATTCCAAAAAATGTTAAAACTTTCACTTCAAGCTAATGTGATTCATAATACGATGATTTAATGTGACTGTAAATCACATTTTTTATCGATCTCGTTATTAATTAATTCTAACCTGTTTAAATCTCATAATATGGTTTTAGCGTTTAATTAACATTTCGAACGCAATTTTCCAAACATATGTTTTTGTGTCTCGCAATGTTTTTCTCCACAGGGTATTAATATTAATAATAATCTCGATAACAACAACTGTAGTAACAAATGCTTATATAAAATAATAGAACTTTTATAGGGTTATCCAAATGTGACGCCTAGATTTGTGTTTTATTAAAAAGAAATTATACACTTATTTCCCTATACACTACCCTATACACATGTTTCTTTTTAATAAAATACAAAGCTAGGTGTCATATTTGGATGACCCTATATAATAATTTACTCAAGTAATAATGTGAAGTAAATTATTTGTACTGAAAAAATTGAAAATGGGATTTTTTATTTTATTTATTTTTGTAATTCATTTAAAATCTAAAAATATGATAAGTTACTTGTATAAAAATTAATAATAATTTTTGCTGTAAAAAAGTTATAACATTCTTTTCAATTTATATAAGCCCATTGCTAGACAAATATTTCAATTAATGTTTTCATTCACTGGTATTTGGTCACACTTAAAAAGCTGACCAGGTGGTTTTGTGAGGATTTTTTATTCAGGATAAACTTCTTAAGCACGTTGCCTAGAGCCCCGTCTGCTTTATATTTCTTACCGGAGTTCGAACATACTTCTCCTGCATGACAGGCTGTAATGACTACTTATATATGGTTTTCCAATAAGCACTTCAGAAGTTTAAATAAAAATAAAATAAAAAGTATTTAATTATTTATTTATTTTATTTTTAATACGTTGACGCTCATTTTGAAATCGGTGATGGACGACAAAAACATTTTTTTTGTGTTAATTAGTTAATTCTTTGGGAGTTCGATCAAGATTTCATACTTACAGAATAAAATTATTATATTTTCTAATAAATTTTCCTAAAAAATGGTGAACGTCTATAGCCGTCATTTTTTTTAATTGCTCGATTTCTCTGATACACAAATGACAGCTATAGAAGTTTTGGTAGCTGTACAAACTATAACGATATTTTTTGAGAATATTTTAGTAAAAAGGAAAAAAATATTTTTATAAACATAACTAGATTTTTCTTTAATACAACATTAAAAAATTCAAGAACAAAAATTTATAATAGCATAACAAAAATTCAAAAATCCATTTGGAGATATAAAATTCAATTTTGAAAAACATTTGTAACGAAAAAAGCAGAATAGCAAATTTTATAAAAAATTTCCAGTAATAATTTCAAACAAAATTTTTGAAGCTTCCAAAATCACATTTAAAAAGAGACTGAGACAAAATGTATGAAATGTTTGCGGCTTCATGTCATTAAATTCTACGAGCACGCTTGTCGCAATCAATTTCTAATTCTGGGAATAATTGAAATAAAACAACTGTATCACTTGATGAGAAATATTTTATTATTCATACTTGGAGGAGTTTAAAGAATTTAGAAGAAAATTGCTTTAACACTGATATACATTTTAATCATTTATTTATAATCCTAAAAATATAGGACGGCCATTGCCGTCATTTGCACCTACAATCACGAGCATTGGACGGTTATAGACGGCATTTACGTCAACGTGTTAAGCATATTCTATGAAATTAATGATGGAATACAATTTTACTCGTATAACCACCACGATTTTACTTGATATAGTGCATATTCGTTTAGTCCAATTTTTAGTCACTCTTTCACATACCTGTGGTCCAATTTCATGAATTACATGTTTAATGTTTATTTTTAATGATTCTGTTGTTTGTAGTTTATCACCATAAACTAATGATTTCACATAACCCCACAGAAAATTATCCAATGGAGTTAGATTACATGATCTTGGTGACCAATTGATTGGTCCATTTCGTTGAATAATGAACTAATTAAACTTTTGTTTCAATAAGTCTGTTGTGTCTGTAGATGTACGGCTCGTAGCACCGTCTTGTTGAAATCACATATCGTGCAAACCATTTTCAATCATTTTTTGGAAAAAAATTCATTAATCATGGTTCGGTAATGCACTCAATTTACTGCAACGTGATCTCCTGTTTCGTTTTGAAATTTTCATTAACAGAAGCAATTACATATTAATATGACATAATGATTTCTTTTTCATCACTGCTAAGCACCATTAAACCGAAGACATTTTCTTTATGGCAAAATAACATCATTTTATGGTATTTCTTCTGCAACTCTTGATTTCTATGCTTCACTTTTTGCAAAAAAAATCTGTTATTTTTGTTTATTTGCTTTTATCTAAAAAATCTTTATAAATTTTAAGCTAAGCATTTGTAAAGTTCTCTCTTAAATTTCGTGGCGTTTTTCAATGAAAGGATCTGCATTTAGAAAATAGAACTCTAATTGTTCGGTTAAATTTAGGCTTTTTAGAATAACATTTTAAACTTCTTTGTTTGGACCTGTGTATCATCCTCTGGATTAATTTGGTTTATCTCAGACATCATTTCCAATAAATTTGCTTCATCTGCCTCTTCTTCCACCAGTAATTCTTCTGGACCAGTAATTCCATCAGTGATTCAGGATTCATATCAAAAGTATGTGTTGTACGAATGTCTTATACAGGGATTTCTCCCAATTCTCAAGCCGTGGTTGAGCGAAACCGTGTTGTAGGAATATTGTATTATATGGGCGTTATCTGTATATATATATAAACATACATATACACTTGTGAAGGTATGAATGCGAATTTAATTAATACTGAATATTGTACGAGTGTGTAAGTACGTCCATATTGGTTAGAATCGTGTGCCCGCATGTTGCTTTCTATTCTGTGTTTCACTTTGATGTATGCGTCATTAACTGTAAATTGGCATACACTATCAAATTGTTTTGAAGGAAAACAAAACATTTATTCTTAAGCATTGTTGCGAAAAATAACAAATTGGTTGCATTGAAATATATGACAAGTTGACAGTTTTCAAGCATCTGTTTATTCGATTTTATAGAGTAACATCAACATTCCTTTTTGGAGTTTATTAAAAAGATTTATTTTTTTACATTTTTCATCATATATATAATACATCTTACACACACACACATACATACACACACACACACACACACACATATATATATATATATATATATATATATATATATATATATATATAAATGTAGTTATTTTCATACAACTCATTAAAATTCGAATACAGAGATAATTTTAAATAAATAAAATAAATTCTAATATATATTAAAATTTATATATATATATATATATATATATATATATATATATACATATATAAATCATTTTTCTTTTTTTAAAAAATGTAATTCTTAAATAATTACATCTGATTGAGATTTCGTCAATTTTATATAAACATAAACTGAAGTTACAAATATATGATTAAAATTCGAAAACAACAGATGGATAAGATAAATTATGAATTTGAGATTAAAATAAATCATTAAAATAATAAAAGTATTCTAAAGTCTATCTGTGAATGTTTATACAAAAAAATATAAAATCGTTTATTTTTTTCACAAAATATAAAATAAGTTTTATTTGGAATTTAATTTACATAAGTATATACGGTTATCTAAAAAACGCGCCTATATGTTTCTTTTTAATAAAATACAAACTGTTTGGAATTTTTTCAAGCTGTTTTTTTGCTGAAAGTATGATTCATTACAATTATAATTGAAACAGAATATCGTTAAAATGTCTACCACGATGCGTCTGCAGGCGTCAATTCGAATATCGAAATTTTTAATGACTTTTTAACATGTTGCTGGATTTATTTTACGAATTGCAGCTCGACTGTTGTTTTTTAGGTTATTAATTATTTATATAGACTCGAATTTTCCAAAAAAACACACACACAAAAAATCAAATGGTGTTAAATTGCTTGATCTTGGGGGCTAATTGAAATGTGAATTTTGTGAAATTACACGTTGACATAATTTCGATCGCACAAACTGAATATTTTCTCAAATTGTGTGATATGTAGCACCGTCTTGCTCAAAATAAACATCAGACATAAATATAATTCAATTCTGGCCATAAAAAGTCACTCAACATTGATTGATATTACTTAGAATTCACAGTAACAGCATTTCCAGCATTATTTTCGAAGAAAAATGGTCCAATGATTCCATTTGCCCCAAATGCACACCAGACTGTGACTTTTTGTGAGTGTAAAAATTTTTCATGAATAAGACGAGGATTTTCATCACCTCAGATACAACAATTTTGCTTATTAATGAATCCATCCATTGTGAAATGAACTTTATCACCAAACAAAATTTTACTTGAAAACAATCGTTGTTGTTCGTTATTCAATAATCCAATTAGCGAAATGACGACATTGTAAATTATCTCTTTTTTTCAATTCCTCGTTAATTGAATTTTATACGCGTGTAAATGCAAATTTTTATGTAAAATCCTCCACAAAGAGCCGAAAGATATGCCCAATTCTTGCGAACGACGTGAAATTGATGTCGGTTTATTTTCAACATTTTCATTTTCAGCAGCAATGTTTTTATTTGTACACATAGTTTTTGGTCTTCCACTTTTTATTTTCTTAGTAACACAAGTAGTTTCATTTTTTTCCACTAATCTTTGAATTTAAGACTGATTTAATACATTTTAAAAATCACAAATTTTGCGATGTATATATTTCAAAGAACGCCAATTTTTATAAGTTTGAATAATATTCATCCAATGTATACCTATCCATAGTTAAAATTGTAACCTTCTACTAAAACAAAAAGGCTTATATGTCATTTGAAAAGACATGACGTGTAAACATTATACAGTGCTGACATAAAGACGTCGCATTTGGATGACTCTGTATAATATTAATGCAGTATAAGTTCTAATACTAATATGATTTTATAGTTAATAGTACATTTTATGATTAATATTTCTATAAGGTGATATCTATTAAAATACAATAAATAATAAAATTTATTGTAATTAATTAGTGCATTTATGATCTCGTCAAGCTGAAATTGATAGCTTTTTGATTAACATTTTCAATATGTGACTTAGTGTGATTAATAGATATTTAAATAAACACATTTTTAAATGTTAAAAAAACAATAAAAATTTAGAACAGTTTATAAAATTTTATTTTAATAAAAAAATTATATTTTGAGATTTTTTTAGATTTTACGTAATATTGTCTTTTTAGAAAAAAATTAACAATATTTAAAAATATTATATTATTAAATTATTGTTTTACAAAATATGTTTGTTAAAATGTGATGAGATTGATAAATATTGTAATAATTGTTTATATATATATATATATATATATATATACATATATATTATTCTTGTTTTTCTTTCTAATTTTGGACTCCTAATTAATAATTTATTTTTGCAATTGGCTCTTCTTCTTATACTATAATATAGAGTTTTCCAGTTAGTGCTTCAGAAGTTTAAATGGAAATTAAACAAAAAGTAATTAATTATTTACTTTTATTATTTTTAAGAATATATTATGAAATCCATGGTGGAATACAATTTCACTTATATGACCACTACTTTCTTGACATAGCCCATTCGTTTACTCCAATTTTAGTCACTCTTTCATATTATTGTGGTCCAATTTCATGAATTACACGTTTAATGTTTCTGTTGTTTGTAGTTTATCAGCATAAACCAATGATTTCACATAACCCTACAGAAAATAATTCAATGGAGTTAGATCAATTATGATCTTGGTGGCCAATTGATGGGTCCATTTCGTGAAATAATGGACCCATTCAATTTTTGTTTCAATAAGTCTATTTAAGTTTTTACAATTTCTAATCGTTGTTGAAGTTTTAAATGTTTCATGATAATTTGTCAAAATATACTGAGTTGAAATATCAAAATGATCTTAAAAAAATTCAAACATGGCTGCCAAAAGTTATCAAAGTTCTGACATTCTTATTGGAAAACTCTATATACGACTGGTTCATCGCTAATAGAATTTTCCATTTTTGTATTATGTTTGTGATTTTAATTCATTTTCGAATGCAGCGTTTTTTTCTTGTTATTTATAACTTATATTATATTTTATGATTCTCTCTCTCTCTCTCTCTCTCTCTCTCTCTCTATATATATATATATATATATATATGTATATATATATATATACATACATGTAAAAAAATTATTACATTTTAAATATAAATTTTTCAAAATAATAATATTACGTTTAATTTTTATATTATCCTGTTGAAATTTCGATAAAATATTTTTATATTGCGTTTAAAATAAAATTTATTTTAATAATATTGAACTAGAATAGTACAAATGTCGTATTGTACGAGTTTCCAAATAGATATTTTCATTGAAAAGGCGAATATCTACCTTTAATATGTATGTACATACTTACAAACACATACACACACATTTTTATATATATATATATATATATGTGTGTGTGTGTATGTGTGTGATGTTAAAGAATCTTCATTTAAAGTTAGCAATTGTTTAATTGAGTGTTAATTGCATTGTCTGTTTTGGAATGTTTAAAGCAAACAATGAGCAGCTTGAAAATTAGTACATTATAAAAGTACAAAAGTTTCTTTCCCACTGTAAAACCTACTCAAAATTTATATATTCAATTAGGAAAAAGTGAATAAACGAATATTACAGTCAGAATTAGGTAACATCCAAACAGAAAGTATGACTAATGATTATGACTAAAACATAATCAGTAAAAATGTCTAATAATTAAAGTACTAGTTTTAATAACAAACCTTTGAGAATAACAGATAATCTAAAATTAGTCAATGGTTGATGACCAATGACTAAATCAGTCATTTGTATAAAATGATTGAATTAATTAATTACGCTTTAGCCTGATTTGTGTTTAATTATTAATCATCAGTCAAAGACATTTTAGCAACCATTTATTTTTTGAATTTTTAGTAAGTTTTTTTAAAGGATTTTTGAGAAGATAATTTTGCAAATAGGTAATAAATAACAAATTAACAGTTCAGGAAGAAAGTCTAAGATTGTCACAAGATAGTCTAAGGTTAAATTGAGTGTAATATTAGTTCAGGGTTTAGAATATATACAAAAGATCAAAGGGTACAGATTGATGATAATAATGTTGAAATTTCCTATTCTTTCTCAGACTCAGTCACTTAAAACAAACAGTGACTAATCACTAAAGATTTGTGATTAGTCATGACTAATGACTGATATATAATCATGACTAAAATTAGTCTATTTGAATACAACCTAATAAATCAGACTAATGAAAATAAATGATATGTGACTTATCATTAGTCAAAATTTTAATCATTATAATATTTTAATCTATTTGTGTGCAACACTTTAGAGCGGCGGTTCAAAAAATTTGAAATGCTGATAACATTGATTCATGGAAAACATGTATATTTGTATACAATATGTGCTTTTTTTATATACAAAGAGTAGATTTTTTAAAAAATATCATCAGTCATGATTAAATCTGTATCCTTTTTAATAATTCACAGAGATAATAAATGAAGTTGTTTACGCAGTGACAAAAATGTCTCTTTAATTATAAAATGTTACGATTATTGTTTGGTAGGTAGCAGTAGAAAATATTCATTGAAAATAACTAGAAACTGAAGAAATAATTATGACAATTTTTTTTGGCCAGAATCAATAAAGATGTATTAGAAACTGAAGAAATAATTACCGAAAAAAATATTTCGTTTCATGAAAATTAAAAACCATATACAATAGATATCTTCTAATATAAAATTGAATAGATTAAGCTTTAAAGTTTTTCATACCATTTCATATTCTTCACTTATTTATTATTTTTCGGAAAAATATTCATATTTTTGAAATTTTTAGATAATTTTATAAAATAAAAAGTATATAAAAATAAGGATATACAAATGGTTATTACATTGTTACGTATGAATGCAATCAAAAATTGATCCATAGATAAAATCAATAGTTTGAATCAGTGATGTATAGGGTTTTCCAATAAAATTGTTAAAACTTTGAAAGCTCGTGGCAGCCATGATTGAATTTCTTTTAAGCTTATTTTGACATTTTAACTCGGTACAGTTTGGTAAATTATCAGGGAACATTTAACACTTTAATAACGCTTAGAAATTGTAAAAACTTCAAGAGACTTATTAAAACAAAAGTTTAATCAATCCATTATTTTACGAAATGAACCCATCAATTGGCCACCAAGATCTTGTGATCTAACTACATTGGATTATTTTCTGGATGGTTATATGAAATCATTGGTTTATGCTGATAAACCATAAACAACAGAAGCATTAAAAATAAACATGAACCAACCTTATGAACCTGTAATTCATAAGGTTGGACCACAATTATGTGAAAGAGTGACGAAAAATTGGACTAAACGAATACACTATCTTAAGCGAAGTCGTGGTAGTCATATGAGTGAAATTGTGTTCCATCATTAATGCTTTAGAATATGCTTAAAAAAAATAAGTAATTAGTTGAATACTTTTTGTTTTATTTTCATTTAAATTTCTGAAACGCTTATTGGAAAACCCTGTATATATATATATATATATATATATATATATATATAAACGAGGGTCGTCTGATAATTACAAAATGTTATGATTATTGTTTGGTAGATAGCAGTAGGAAATATTCATTGAAAATGACTAGAAACTAAAGAAATGATGATGGCAAATTTTTTTGGCCAGAATCGATAAAAATGTATTAGAAAATGAAAAAATAATTATCGAAAAACATATTTCGATAAGTATGGTAAAAAATAAGAAAAACTAAATTGAAAAATTTAATTAAATTAAACAATAAATAAATTTACCATACTTGTCATACGACCCTCGTGTATATATATATATAATAGAAGTTAAATATTTTTCTATTTAAAAAATTATGGTGTTTCACCTCTGGCTTGATGTGAAAATTTTGTATTACAACTTCCCGAAGTTTTCAGAGAATTACTAAAGTACAATTTTAATCAGTATTAGAATTAACAAAAGTGGAAAAAATAAATTTTCAGATATATTTTTTGGACGAATTTTCGGATAAAATAGATTTTAACTATACAGGCATTAGATTTGAATGTACTTCCAACCACCAATCTAAAATAAAATATAATAAACATCATCTACACAAAAACATTAACATTGATTTCTAAACGATTTATTTTTCATAATTTATTTACATTGTTAAATAAAAATAAGTTTGGGGGTCGAAGCGAAACGAATAGAGGGAAAAACTCACTATTATTAAAAAAAATATTATTAATTTTATTTTAAGAAATAACATTTTATCTACATTAATCTCATAGAAAATGTAATTGAGAAAAAAATTAGAAAATTTGTTTAACATATGTATATACGCATACATACACACACATACATACATATATATATATATATATATATATATATATATATATTTGTGTGTGTATTTATTGAAAAATAAACACAGCTTTATAACGAACTTGAAAATAGCGATATACACAATGTGTTGTTATGAAATGTAAGTAATCGATTAAATTAATTACGTTAATACATATCGTATCTCATCTGTACATAATAAGTAATAGTTTTAAATTAGAATGAAAATATTACTCGCATTCAATTAAATTAAAAGTACTCTTATTTATATTTAAATGTATAATAATATATAAATCAAATGTATTTTTAAATTAATATAAGTAATCATTTAATGTATTTTCGATTTATATATATATATATATATATATATATATATATATATATATATATATATATTTATATTGTCACATTTCTGTTATTTATAATTGAACATTTTTATTATTTTTTTATTAATAGTCTATTTTGTTGAATTATTCAATAAAAGTGTTTTGATACTTTTTAGACCTTATCGTTATTTTTATTTTATCGAATGTTACTTTAGTATATATTATATTTTTTAAAAAAACAAGTATATTTGAATATAAAATATTACGTTTATATATGATTCGCGTTGATACAATCAACATTAAATTTATAAGTGTAACATTTATAAAAAGTGATCTTTAAAAATTTAAACATGAAAATCCTCGTGAAAGATATATTAAAAATCTTTCAATGAAGCAGAAATAATCTCATTTTGAAATTTGAGATAATATTTTTTAGTGTCTTTTTTATTTACGACTGGATTTCTCAATACATTCCAGAAATTATGATTTTTCTAACACAATCCTGACACATGTCTTTTTTAAAACAAAGAAGATTAGAATAAACCTATCTAGGATTACAGAAATGATGTTAGAGTTTTTTGATTAAGAGATACGATATTTATAAGAAGAAAAATAACAAAAATTAAACAATTAGTGAGAGTTATTAAAAAGATGTACCGGAAAAATGAAGAAAGTGCGTGAAGAAAAACTTGGTAACATTATTACGTTCTCTACTATTAATTTTTTATTGTTGCTTATTTACTTATATAAATAAATCTTTCATTTCCATATTATAATACATTATTAATATTTATTGTTATTCATTTAATTGATGAAAATGATAACAGAGCTTTCGAAATGTACATTAGCAAGTAATATGAATACTGAATGAATATTAAACACTTTTATAAAATCTTATGGAACGAGGAGAGTGATTTTTTATGTAAAAACCGTGTTAATATAGGGTCATCCAAATGTAACGCCTAGATTTGTGTTTTATTAAAAAGAAATAAAAAAAACTAAATACATGTTTTCGTATACACATGTTTTTTTCAATAAAAAAAACTAGGTGTAAAATTTGGATAATCCTATATAATATATGATAATGATTTTTATTGAATTTTATTGATATATTTTTTCTCAGAAACAACTATGCTTAAACATCCATTTTATTTATTCGATTTAATGTTATATGATTTCTTTTTATGGTACACAATAAAAATCTAATTCAAATTATTCTAATGTAAAGTTTTCATTAAACATAAAATTTTTCAGTCATAAAATAATAAAAATGTTTCCTTTTTTTGAATTATAATTAACGACAACATTTTTAATTTAGGTTATGTTTATTGTATTAATATTAGTCATAGTTAATAGAATATTTACTACTGTCTGCTTTAAAAATACAATATTCGTTTAACCTTTACAGAGTGAAGATATGGCATTTAATAAAATGTATTTTAGGTCCATAATATTGTATGAGTTTAAAAAGATGTTTAGGTAGCAAGGTTTTTATACTTACATATATTACACTTACACACACACACACACACACACACATATATATATATATATATATATATATATATAGAATTATCCAGATGCGACGTCTGGATTTGTGTTTTATTAAAAAGAAAGAAAAGAAACTATACACATGTTTCTTTTTAATAAAACACAAATCTAGGCGTATATTTGGATGACCTTATATATATATATATATATATATATATATATATATATATATATGTGTGTGTGTGTGTGTGTGTGTGTGTGTTTAGATGTGATGCAGTTATTAAACGAATATATATTTGGTTTAAAAAATCCACTCTAGTGATTTTGATTTAAATGATAAATCCATTTTCGGAAGACTTTCAGCAATTGATATTAGTATTCAAAGACATATGATGACCATAAATCAAAAACAATTTTTTCGAGAATTATCATATAGATTCAAAGTACATCAAATTATAGTTTTGGATCAGTTCAGAAACGTAAATACTTTCAAAACCTGACGTTTATTTATCACACGAACTAACAGTAAGAAATTTTATAGACAGATTTACAACTTTTCTTTCTTGTTTAGTAAATGGATTTTTTTAGAAACGAATTTAATTTTGTAAATGGATTTTTTTAGAAACGAATTGCGACAGAAGATAAAAATATGTTTAATGAAACGAGAAAAAAATATTAGTCACCAAAAGATAAATCCCTATGGCAGACTGCAAAAGCTGAAAAACCTCAAAATAAAATGATGGTGTTCTAATATTGAGATTACAAAAGCATGGTGTATTTTGAATATTTAAAGTTTGTTGAAATCATTATTCAGATCATTATTGCCAACAATTAAAAATAAAAATCCAGATTTAGTGAACAGAAAAGTTGTTATCTTTCATCAAAATATTATAAGACATGTAGTTGAACACCCAAAAAACTTGAATGATTTCTAGTTAAAAAATTCTTACATATTTTTCATATTCACCTTATACGAGTACATCTTTCACCTTTCACCTTCGGATTACCTACTCGGGGAAAAATTGAATTTGTATGATAAAATAAAAACTTCTGTAGAGGTCTTTGCTATTTCTGAACAAATATCATTTTCTTAGGATGGAATAAATAAACTCCTTAACAGATGGAATAGAGTAATAAAAAATAATAGGAATTATATAATCGATTTAATAAAAAATATATAAATAATAGATATTTTTATTTCATATAAAAATTGAAAAAAATTCTAATCAACTTAAGTTTGTTTTATCCACGCTAGATGAAAGTTTCTCTCAAAATTTTCTACTTTGACTGCCTAATATAAATACACACACACACACACACACACATACACACACACACACACACATATATATATATATATATATATATATATATATATATATATGTATATACATATATATATATATGTATATATTTATATTTAATTTTTGTATAGAGTTTTTTTAAAGGTGATAGAACTTTAATCATACTTTTATATACACATACATACATATATATATATATATATA
>CP092089.1:10397625-10445125 GCA_029203775.1 Neoneuromus ignobilis | reverse complement strand
AAAATAATTATTATTTAAATTTCCACTTCTTTTACATGTTCTTTATAAATTATACTGTCTTTAAAATAAATATTGAAATTTGACTAATCATTTTCTTAGTAAAATTAAAAAAAAATTATGAAAATATGATATATTATCTAATTGTTTTTAAATGTTTAAAACGGAAAAATATAAACGTAACAAAATAATGCAAGAAGCATAAATTGAAGTTTCATTGAATCAACATTCGTATTTATTTTTCACACGGTCGATGAAATTTTTCTCGAGGTTAAATACGAATTTTCGTCCTTTTAATCGTAAAATATTATATATCGTTGTATTTATTAATGAGCACAAATTAATGCATGCAATATAGTATTACATCATTAAGGTAGATAATTATAACAAAAAAATCATATTTTCTTAAAAAATTTTTTTTGATGTTTAGTTACAAACTAGACAACGCGAAGTTATCAATTTCCTGCAAGTTTTAGTAAATTATTCAAGATGATTACATTGTTTTTCTTGTTTTTGACGTGACCATTATTTTATGTTCTCACTTATACACGTATACATACATATAAGTGTATATATATATATATATATATATATATATATATATATATATATATATACACGCATTTAATATTTACTTATAAAAATGACATTATTTACGATTATAAGTATTCTTAGTTTTCGACTTTAATATCCAATTATTTTCATTTTTTACGAGCCATCAATATTCATTTAATGTTGATACATTTGTTTTCATAATTTATATTGATATTATTTTTTATCACTTGTCAAATATTCGAATCTGTATCTTGAAGTAAATTTGTTTTAATTTTTTAATATTCTTCAATGTTTAAAATGTTATTTAATTTTTTATATGTATTTTTATCAAAGTAAGGCCAATATTTGACTTTATTTAATTTTTCTATTTTTTTTTTCAAATTTACCTGTGCTAGTCGAGAAAATAATAACGTTATCAGCAAATTTTAAGGGGCACGACTAGTGTGACCGCTTAAAAAAAGGTGATTTTCGGGAATTTTTTTAAAGAAAAGTATTACATCGAATATTTTAAAATTTTGAGATATTTGTGCATAAATAATGTATACATAGTAATTTTTTTGAATGAAAATATTCGATTTTCAGAAAGTTTTCGCCATCTCCCGAATATATATATAAAAAAAAATATTCCCCCAGTGTTGCAATGATTACGGCCTTCACAGTGCCTGAAATAATAAAAAAAAAGTTCGTTAAACTAGAAGGTTTTGCCTATACAATGATCCAGGATTGTAAAAAAAAAATGAAATTTAACAAAATGGCGGAGTTTTGAAAAAAAGTTTGAAATTTCGCTTAAAAATCTGATGGTTTTTGGCATGGCAAAATTACATTTTTTATCCAATCGAAAAACTGGAGGGTCATTGTGTGGAGAAACAAATATTAAATATGCTAAAACAAAAATCAAATCGATCGGATGATTTGTTATCGAGTTAGAACTGCAGCAAATTTAAAAAATGTAGTTTTGAGAAAAATGCGTTTAAAGATAAAAGTATTGATTTCATTGTTATAAATCGATCAATATCATACCTAGAGCTAATCTGCTATTCCAGGCCCATACAATTCACCTTCGTCTGGTTCGAAAAGCACCTGCTGGTCTGTTGAAGTTCTCCTTCGAATAGCATCCCTAATTCTATTATGATTATTTACGATCCCAACAGAGCCCGAATAATAACTTAGGTACGGCCCCTCAGCTAACGGACGTTTCTAACCGATGAGCAGCTACTCTTTAGAAGGCTGTAGCTCAAAAACTATTTGAGATCCGCACTTGAAATTTTAGTATGTTATTTTTGAAGGTATAGACTATCGAAAAATGCAAAAAATTGATTTTTTGAAAATGACATACTAGTCGTGCCTTTTAAATAACTAAGTATCTTTATATTTATTTTTATTTCTTCAGACTCCTAGTTTAGTCTTTTAAATACTTCTTCTGATGCAGATATAAATAGTTTTAGTAAAATCGTATCGTCTTGTCTCACTTTTTTGGAAAATTATTTTTTTTGTGTGTATTTGTACGAAAGATGTAGCATTTCTAGAAATATTTCTTAAAAGTACAATATATGCTTCTTTAATTCCTTGATTCTTTAATGCTTTTAACGCTAAATCTACCAACTGGTCAAAATGACCGGTTTCGAAATTGCGTTAAGGAAATTGAAAAATAAAAAAGGGGCTACTATCACTACTATTTATTATATCATGTAATTTCAATATTTAAATGAAAAAAATATTTTTTTTATTATCAGATTTTTTTATTACTGTTTGCATTAATTTATTAAAATTATAATTTTTTTGGATAATCGGTTAAAATAACCGGTTGGTAGAGATTAGTTTATATCAATTCTTGGTATATCTAGTGTTAATATCGCTGACGTAGTGCCTAAGTCGAAGACTTTTTCGTAATCTATAAATTCAAAGCAGAGAGGTATTTGATACTCGTTTCATTGACTAATAACTTTCCTTACTACTTGAATGTGATTCATTGATCTAAATCTACTTTGAAACTCTGCTTGCTTTCGTGGTGTGTCAAATCCAGTTGACGTTATAGTATCTTGAAATAATTTCGGTGAAAATGTCATATATCGTCGGAACTAGACTAATCTATCGGTAGTTTTTTAAATCTTCTTTGTACACTTTTTTGTGAACAACAATTAACATAGTTTTATTCAATTCATTTGGTGTTGTTTCTTTTTCCAAACATCGAATATATATATATATATATAGAAAGAAAGAGAGAGAAAGAGTAATAAAGAGAGTGTTTTTTAAGCGTGATAGATGTTTAAATTGAATTCCTATCGAAAATTCTATCTATTCTAAAAACACCCCTTTTTATGTATGTATGTGTGTGTGTTTGTATATATATATATATATATATATATATATATATATATATATATATATATATATATGTTATATTACAGATTAACAAAATAATGTAACTTTCTACATAACAAATTTTAATCTCATAGAATTAGTTTTCCCGGATATGAATATTAATAAAATAATATACATTATAGTTGAATATTAAATGATATTCATATTGCGTGTTAAGGAAACTAATTGACTAGAGATAACAATTAGTTTTATGAAATAATTTATTAATTGATTTTTATCCTCTTTAGAAAATAACATAATATGAAAACTTTTCTTAATTTACTAATAACTAATTTACAATACGTAACGAGTGTAATTGAAATAAGTATAAAAAACATTAACCAGTGTTTAATATTCATAGCAAAAACATTTATACATAAAAATAAAAGTGTAAATTTATAAATCCTTTTATTAAAACTAATATTTTTCATATCTCATATTTTTTTAATATATATATATATATATATATATATATATATATAATATTAAAATAATAATTTTATATTATTCAATAATGATTAGTGATGCCGTTAACGAGAAAAATTATCAGTATCTGTAAATTTTATGTACGTCTTTAATTAAGACTGTATACTTCTTACTCCGACGTGTTTTCGTTTAACAAATTAAATTTTAACACTGTTTCTTGGAAACTCGTTTATATAAGCTCTTACAAAATTTCCACTTCCTGCATAAGTATTTTGTTGACTGTCCCATTGGGAATTTGATGGTTTTTATATTATATTTTTAATGGGGATTTGTTAATTAAAGAAAATAATGATATAATATATTTTTTGTTACTTCTTTGGTATATTTATTAAACATCAAAAATTTAATATTTTAATGTATTTATATTATATATACATACATACATATATATATATATATATATATATATATATATATATATATATATATATATATATATATATATACATACATACATATATTATATAAGGTCATCCAAATGTGACAGCTAGATTTGTGTTTTATTTAAAAAATAACATGTGTACAGTTTCTTTTTTTTAAACACAAATCTAGGCGTCACATTTGAATGACCATAAATATATATATATATATATATATATATATATATATATATATATATACATTCGATTTTTCAATAAGAGTTTTCCAGATTTTTAAATAGAAATATAACAAAAAGTATTTAATTAATTAGATTTTTTCAATTATATTCTATGGCATTAACTATGCAACACAATTTCACTCATATGACCACCACGACATCATAGTGCATTCGTTTAGTCTAATTTTAGTCACTCTTTCATATAATTGTGGTCCAATTTCATGAATTACACGTTCAAAGTTTATTTTTAATGCTTCTGTTGTTTGTAGTTTATCTCACATAAAACTACAGAAAATAATCCAATGAAGTTACACCACATGATCTCGGTGGCCAATTAATAAGTCCGTTTTGTGAAATAATGGACTCATTAAAATTTCAATAAGTCTACTGAAATTTTTAAACCGTTGTTGAAATAATAATTTTAATAAATATTAAACGTTCCATGATAACTTTTCAAACTATACTGAATTGAAATGCCAAAAAGAGCTTAAAAAACAAACATGGCTGCCACCAGCTGTCAAGGTTCTGACATTATTATTGTAAAACCCGATATATATATATATATATATATATATATATATATATATATATATATACACTTTTTAAACTGTAATTATAGAAACACATTTATATTTTATCAAATTATAAAAATGCAATATGGTCATATATATTGTTGTAAATGACAATATACCAATATCTATCTACCTATTTATTTATTTATCTAAATCTCTCTCTCCCTCTCTTTATATATATATATATATATATATATATATATATATATATATATATATATATATACACATCATTGTCATCATATCAGCTTATATCAACCCACTGTTAGGCGAAAATCTCATTGAATATTACTATTCACTTTTTCTTGGTTATACTGACCACATTGATCTGGCGGGTTATTGAGTTTTATTTAAAATATATTTCTTAGACGGATTGTTTATATACATATATATATATATATATATATATATATATATATATATATATATATATATATATATATATATATATATATATATATATATATATATATATATATATAGAGAGAGAGAGAGAGAGAGAGAGAGGATCATAACATTAATGTAAACTTATATGGGTATGTTAGTATATTGTAAAAAGTTTTGAATAAAAAATTCAATTTCAATTCTTATATTTTTAGCTTTAGGCTTGTATGTTAAAGTCATAATAATTAAAAAATACCCTTATTCGATCATAAAAATTGCAGAGAAAAATTAGATTGGTAATTTTCAAGTTTTTGTTAACGAGTCAGTATCGTTTCAATAAAAGTAAAAAGTATAAATGTATTTAATATTCATGTCACATCTCTATCTCACATAAACCAATCATCAAAAGTATATACGAAACAGTCAAATTTTATTTTGCCACGAAAGTGTTTGTACATATAACACACACACATATCATACATATATATATATATATATATATATATATATATATATGTGTGTGTGTGTATACACAATGAAGTTGTTTTAAAAGGATACAATCACCTTTTTCAATTATTTGGTTTTACATTTCATCTATTTTTGATTTTGTAATTAGTATGTTTTTTAAGATATTAAATTATTTACAAAAAAATTCAATTTCAGTGTATGTTTGTATATTAGGTGTACCCATAAATAATGTCGTTTTATAAAATTCCCTTTTTGTAAAATGAGGATGATTTTGAAGTAAAATATTCTTCGAGTGCAGTTTTCACAATGAATAAAACGACATTACTTATATATATATATATATATATATATATATATATATATATATATATATATATATATATATATATATATATAATGTATGTGTACGTATACGTATGTATGTATAATATTGATTTTATGATTAATTCATTTTCTAACCAAAGAATCACTTCCAAATATTATAGAATTTTTCATAAAATACGATTAGGAAGTACTTGCTCACTTTTATTTAATATGTATTTAGATTTTCATGTTATTATCCTGCATAAAAACATGCTATAGGGATAATAGTAACTTGTTATAATTTATAAAAAACTTTTCTAGATTTTAGTAATTTTATATTTATTAAGAAGTGATTTAATCATAGTGAAATATGTATATATTGTAATAATATATATATATATATATATATATATATATATATATATATATATATATATATAATTGTGCATGTATGTGTGTGCGTATTATGTATGTGAAAAATAAAAATAAAAGCAACTTAAGATAATAAAAGATTTCAAGATAGATGTTTACGAAACAATAATACAATGAATGTGTATTACAGTGTTTACCAATTAATTGTTATTTTTCATATGGTTATTAATATTTGCCAGTAATAAATGTTTGTAGAAAATATTAATTTGGCTCTTATATATATATATATATATATATATATATATATATATATATATATATGTATGTATGTATGTATGTATGTATGTATGTATGTATGTATGTATGTATGTATGTATGTATGTATGTATGTATGTACATGTACACAACATATCAGCACAAATCAGCCAATGGCAATGCGAAAGCCTCAATGAATATTACTATTCACTGGTATTTGGTTATACTAATCAAGCTAACCAGGTAAATGATTAAGTATTTTTTTATTCAGAGTTTACTCCTTTAGGCTGCTTGTCTTCACTAAGGGTGAAGAACCCCACATGTCTTATATCTTTGATCAGATTTGCACTTCTCACGCATAACATGAGATAATGCTATTACATCATCGGTCCGATATATATAATATCTTTATATATATATATATATATATATATATATATATATATATATATATATATATATATATATATATATATAATATCATTATATATATATATATATATATATATACACGTAATATAATCCTTGGCAAATTTATTATAAAAAACTTAAGTTATTTTTTCCTTGATTTACTACCAACGTTATTAAACAATATTTCATATTTTATAAGTATTGTCATGAAATATATTTTAAACGATTTATGTTTAACAAGAAAGAAAGTATACTAGTTATTGTTTATATTCACAAAAAAAAATATTTATTGGTAATTATACTTATACCCTTAATTAGTTTTATTATCTCTTTACATGCATAAATCAGTGTAAAAATAATATAAATTACTTTTACATTCAATAATATAAACTTTAAAAAAAATATTATTGAATGAATTTTGTAGTCGTAGAAAAAACAGATAAAAAGTAAAATATATTTATTGCATGACTTTATCTAAAAGGTCATTTAATATTATTTAATCATCTTAAATCATATTTACTTGTATCTTTTACATTTATTATACACAAATATGTACATACCATTAAACGTGCACCTGCACACACACACACACATACACACACACACACACATACACACACACATACACACACACACACATATATATATATATATATAAATATTTTAACATCATTAGCAGTAGCTTATTTTTATTTATTGCTAGATGAATATCTTTCTCAAAACTTGCCATTGCAACTGAGTCTTATATTTTCTCTTACAGTCAATTTTAAAGAATTTTCTTAGGTCTTTGTCGCATCTATCCATGGGTATTTTCTTAGGCTTCTCTATATATCTAGGTTTTATTATATATATATATATATATATATATATATATATATATATATATATATATATATATATAAAGTTTAAAATATTTTTATTACATATTTTAATGTATATAAAAATGTCCATTATTAAATAATAAACCAGTATTAAATAATATTGTTAAAATATTAAAAAAATCCAGTAATACATAATATTGTAAAAAAAATTGTAATGTAAATTGTAATATATGGGAAGTAACATCATCACTTTTCAAGCGTTCATTTACAATATAAAGTTTTTAATTTGAGAAAACAGTCGTAGCGTTTGTTAACATTGTTCATAATAGATTCGCGTTTCATTCTTTGAACAAGGCTACGAAATTTTTACTATTTGACTTTGTGAAAGTTTGTATGCACTGTTTATATATGTGTACATATAAGAGACAGTAACAAAGAGATATCAAGCACACACCGAGTATAGTATCATATTATTCCAAGTTTAATTTTAATATGGAATGTTATAAATAATAGAATAAAAAATTATAAATGTGGTAATTTTTAGGATATGAGCTTCTGTTAAATAATAAATTATAATTTATATAACGTAATTCTAAACTGAATAGCATATTTATCAGGATTTTTTTTCCAAATTTCGAAGTATATTATTTTTACCAAATAATAATTTTTACCATTTGATATTCACTACAAGGGAAAATAAATATTTATTAGAATATATTATTAGTATTTTTTTAATTTATATATATATATATATATATATATATATATATATATATATATATATATATATAGTTTTTTAAGCGTGATAGAACTTTAAATTGAATCTTAATCGAAAGTTCTATCTAACCTAAAAAATATCTTTTATTATATCTGTATATATACATATACACACATAAAATATGTATATATTTATGGTGTTTTTCAAGTTAGATAGAACCCTCGATAAGATTTGAATTTCAAATTCTATTACGCTTAAAAAACATCATATACAATAAGTAAAATAATATTAAGTATATTTTTGAGTTGTTCTAGCTTAGTCAAATTTATTAACAAAACATTTCACATCTGTTAACAAGTATTTTTTTTTCGTTATAATATTTATAGCAAAGATTATCTATCATAAATTTAAAAATAGTTAAATAAGTGATATAAATATAAAAGTTAACATTAAATGTATCGATTAATTTTATTATATATTAAAAAGAAAAAGTAAGAAAAAATTACCAAATAGTATTTTTTATAAATGGAATTATACAAAATGTATATTAAATTTCAAATATAAATTATTGTATATATTTATAAAGTATATTAAGTAATTTAAACAATGGACATATATTAATATGTCGTTTTTCAATTTAAATCAATACAAAGCATACAATTGAAGTTATTACCTGGATTTATAATTTTTTTAAGATTCAATAAATGATTCATGATTCAAATGCTGGATAATTATTTTAGAAAAGTTTACAATTGAAACAATGAAGTATATTATTATTATTTTGAATATATTATGCTTTATGTCGTCTGTTTATTCAATATTTTTATAAAAATTTTAAATTTGTTTTGATCTTAATAATCTATTAACATTATCTTTTTTAAAATATACACATAATATATATATATATATAATTAGACATTTTTTATCAAATACTGCATAAAACCTTTTTCAAAAATTTGTCATTTTCTTTCATTAAATTCCAACGAATTTTTTTATATCTTTGTACTATCTATCTCTTCTTGAACTCTTATAACTCTAAATTCCCAATAAATAATATCGACTGTTCATCGTTCTTTTCTGGTTTTATAATCTGATTGTTTCTATTTTAAATTTTTTATTGTCGTTATAACGTCAAAACTTTTTTTTCTTTTAAATCTAATCTTTTTTCCTGTCTATACATATTATTCCTTCCATGCTTCTTTATGTTGTCTGGAAATGTTAAGTTATTCTGGTATTTAAGACCCATGTTTTACTACAATAATTGAGAAAAAGTGAGGTAAAAACTTGATTAAGAATTTACTTCGGACTGACCCCGTCTCAATTTTATTCTCCTATTCACTTCATTTATAAACGTTCCTTTAATATTAATGTGTTGTCTTAGAGATACATAACTTTCAACTTCGATTTTATTCTTTTTAATACAATTTTTATGTGATCTGAAAATTCATTATATATGGTTTTCCAATAAGCGCTTTAGAAGTTTAAATGGAAATAAAATAAAAAGTATTTTATTGATTATTTATTTTATTTTTAAGCATGTTCTATGGCATTAATAATGGAACACAGTTTCACGTATATGACCACCTCAACTTCGCTTGACATAATGCATTCGTTTAATATAATTTTTAGTCACTTTTTCACATAATTGTGGTTCAATTTCATGAATTACATGTTCAATGTTTATTTCTAATGTTTTTATAATTTGTGGTTTACCAGCATAAACCAATAATTTCACATAACCTCATAGAAAATAATTCAACTGAGATAGATCACATGATATTGGCGGCCAATTGATAGGTCCATTTCATGAAATAATGGACTCGTTAAACTTTTGTTTCATTAAGTCTATTGAAGCTTTTACAATTTTTAAGCGTTGTTGAAGTGTTACACGTTTCATGATAATTTTCCAGTCTATACTGAGTTGAAATATCAAAATGAACTTAAAAAATCAAATATGGCTATCACCAGCTGTCAAAGTTCTGACATTTTTATTGGAAACCCCTATATGTTCCCGTTTTATTGCTGAATTTTATCATAAGACCATTTTTTTAAATTAATCCAAATTTTCTATTATTTTTTTAGTTTAGCTGGATTTATTGAAAATATAATACTGCTGTCAACAAATCTTAAGAGACTAAACATCTCCCACTTTTATTCATTTAAATTCCCAGTTTAGTATCTTCACCACTTCTAAAACAACGCAAATTATTTTTGTGATATCGCACAGTATTCTTAACCCCTTTCATAATTTTAAAGTATTTTTTCTCTATATACTTTGGAATAATATAGGATTTCTATAAATAATTTTTAACAGTTTGATGTACATGTCGGTTTCCTCAATTTCTTGATTTTTTTAAGCATTCAACATCGTTGATGTATCGACTGAATCGAACCAATTTCGGAACCTATAAATTCTAGATAAAGTGGTAGTTTGTATTCATTACATTGACTAATGACTTCTTTTTTATTCGAATGTGATCCATTGTGCTAAATTTGTTTTGTAATTCTTAGTATTTCTTACGAGTGTAGTGTTGTGTTTTCAAAAATATTTTTTATATATTTCTTTTAATAATTTATTTACTATTTTTTCTCTCTCTCTCTCTTTATATATATATATATATATATATATATATATATATATATATAGGATGTTTTGAAGCGTAATAGAATTTTAAATTTAATATCTATCAAAAGTTCTATCTTTCTTAAAAAAACACCATTTATCATACTTTAATATACACATACATATACACATGTTTATATATATATATATATATATATATATATATATATATAATTTTATTTCTGCTCATTTTTTTTATTTTCATTTTTCATTAGTTGTTTTGTAATTTATGACCTCAATTTTGAATCTTGCTATTTTTAAATGTGTTTTTAATACCATATATATATATATATATATATATATATATATATATATATATATATATATATATATATATTCATATAAATATATATGTGTTTAAACATAGGGTGGCTTTAATAGGACTGAAGGATAATGAAGAATAGTAAATGATAGTAAGTAAGTAAATATATGTCTAAATCTTTCGGTCTTAGTTGGGCTACATTTATATATATATATATTTACATGAAGATTAAAAATAATCAGTATTTCTTCTATTCAATATATAAAAAGTTAACCAGAAAATGTAGGAATAGTATTATTCCATTAAATAAAGAAATTGGTTATTTTTTTTAATACTAAATTTTGACAGTTTTTCATGTTTATTTATGATTTTTATGCTTTTCATCAGTTACAAATTTATATGAGAAAACGACGATGAGCTATTTTTCAAACAAAATCTAATACAAAGATATTGTGAGTTTTCCTTATTCTAAGGGTTTTAATAAATATTTTATTTAGTATTAAAGATATGAAGATCATTTTGGGACATTCGCATATATATATATATATATATATATATGTATGTGTGTATAAATGTGTGTATGTGTGTGTATGTAAATAAAATGACATTTTTTTTAATTACTCGATTGTGTACATTTTCATTATAACCAATGCTTATTAATACTTTCAAAGAGATTTTATTTAGGTTGTAAAAAAATTTAAAACAATTATATTGATACTATACAAACGTTTGCACAACCCCTTAACACTAATTAGACGACACTTGTATTAATGAAAATAGTCTGAAATTCGAGACATATCTCTACAGTCAATTTGGTAAATTGTTTTTTGACTGTTGCGTTTCGCTTATTTATATAATTCGGCACAAAGCTAATCTCGTTTAATTCACTGATATTTTGCCGGAGTACAGGCAGTTGAAGTTCGATCTTTGATTTTGTCGTAATTTATATATATATATATATATATATATATATATATATATATTGCGTGAGTGAGTGAGTATGTGAGAAAGAGAAATATGTTTTTCTAAGTAATTCGAGAGATTGATATCTGATACCAGTTTTCAAATTGATAAAACACATGAAAAAATGTATAAGTATTATTCATTTAAAAATAGA
Organism: Neoneuromus ignobilis; assembly: GCA_029203775.1. NCBI lineage: Eukaryota > Metazoa > Arthropoda > Insecta > Megaloptera > Corydalidae > Neoneuromus > Neoneuromus ignobilis. Next base: position 10,432,822 of record CP092089.1, on the reverse strand, counting down.
ATATTTATTTTAATAACAGTAAATACACACACTCTCTCTCTCTCTCTCTCTCTCTCACACACACACACACACACACACACACACACACACACACATATATATATATATATATATATATATATATAGGTAACACTTATATAACACGGTTGTTAGGTTCCAAAAAAATGCTGTGTATTGCGAATTCGTGTTATACGAAACAAAGAGTTGGCACAAAAAATAAAGTTAAGTTCCAAAAATTAAAAAAAACATATTATTTTTTTAAAAAAAACTAAGAAAAATATGTTTATTAAAATAATAATTGATATAAACTATTACATATTGATATGACATAATGTTTTCTTTTTTATCACTGCTAAATATATATATACATATATATATATATATATATATATATATATATATATATATATATATATATATATATATAATATATATATATATATATATATATATATATATATATATATATATATATATATATATATATGTAGAGAGAGAGAGAGAGTTTTCCAAAAAGCGCTTCAGAAGTTTAAATGGAAATAAAACAAAAAGTATTTAATTACTTACTTTTATTATTTTTAAGAATATTCTATGGCATTAATGATGGAATACAATTTCACTCATATGACCACCATGATTTCGCTTGATATATTTCATTCAATTAGTCCAATTTTAGTCACTCTTTCATATAAGTGTGGTTCAATTTCATGAATTACATGTTTAATGTTTATTTCTAATGGTTTTGTTGTTTAATTTATCAGCATAAATCAATGATTTCACATAATCTCACAGAAAATAATCCAATGGAGTTAAATCATATGATCTTGGTGGCCACTTGATGGGTCCATTTCATGAAATAATGGACTCATTAACTTTTGTTTTAATAAGTCTATTGAAGTTTTTACAATTTCTAATCGTTGTTTATGTGTAAAATGTTATATATATATATATATATATATATATATATATATATATATATATATATATATATATATATATATATATATATATATATATAATATTTTGATATTTTATTATTTTTTTAATAAGTTTTTTTTATCTTTGTATAAATAAGTGTAAAATTAATAAAAGCATTTTTTTATTTAATAATATCTATTTTTGAAAATCACCATTGAAAGATTTTAATAATGATATAAAATAAAATAAATAGTTATTAAAACAGTAAGATATTTTTTTAGCTTGAATTACTTCCAGTGATTTTATTAATAAAATTGTAATATTCTGATAATTTAATTAAATATGCACTTATAAATGTTTATATATATATATATATATATATATATATATATATATATATATATATATATATTTATAACCAACCCTCCTGATCAGTTTGATATGACTTAGAACCAGTGAATAGTAACATTCAATGAAGCTTTTGTACAGGAGTAGGTTGCTATAAGTTGATATAATAATGATAGTATTATATACATATATAGTGATGGTTATCAAAATAGGTTACTGCAAAAAGATTGAAAAATAGTAAAAAAAGAAATTTTAAGTTTTATAATTCGCAACAATCTTTTTTATCATATGATAAGTTATTTGAAGTATTTTATTTAAATTTCCATTAGAGAGTAACAGAAATTTTTTAAATAAAATATTATTTTTAAAACAAATCTATAGAATTTGTTAGTCAAAAAATAGAACCACTACATTGTAATGTTATTTATTTCAAATAAGAATATATTTAAGCAATGGCTGCAATGTTCGGCTTTTACTTTTTATGACATATTGACAATATCTTGGCATTAAGTCAATAAGCTGTTGGTATTGACTAGTACATATGAATGCCTATTCTTTTTGTACAACTTTCAACATTTTCTTCTCATTCACTGTTTTCGTTTGTCGATTACTTTTTTCAGTTAGTACCATACAATTTTAATTGGGGCGAAATTAGAAAATTATAGGGGCCATAATATATAGATAAATTATAATCATGAAAGATTTTTTTATCCTTCTAGTTGTGTGCTTAGGATCGTTTATCTATTGAAAAATCAATTTTATACTCATATTGTTTTCGACAAATAGCAACTTTCAAAGATATTAACATATTCATGTTAGTCTAGTCACTCAAGGTAATTTTTGACTTCATCAGCATTTGGGAATTTTTTCCCTAGAAAGTGAATGTTCTAGCAATCTAAACAAGTGATAATTAAATAGAGCTACGTTTAGCGTGTTAGGAAAGATGTGGTAATTCTTCACACACCATTGCTTTGATATTCTCTTGAGTGATTTTTGTTGCATTATCATGTTGTAAGATAACACCCTTCTTGCTGATTAACTTAGATCTTTTTTCTGAAAGCTTCTATTGATATTATTCCAAATGCTGATAGTAAACTTCAACTGTGTCTACAAATTTCAGTGATTCAAAGTAAATCGTTTGATAAAAATCCATCAAACACAAAAAGACCCTTTTTCAGAGTCAAACTGAGTTTTGATGTTAGAACTGGAGATTGATTTGGTGAAAGGTATTATTAGTTCGCTTCAAATTATGTAATAAAACCCACTTTTCATTTCCAATTATAATTCTATGGAGAAATAACTCTCTATTGTGTCTCGTTAGTAATGAGATACAAATGGTTATTCTCTGTTATTTGTTAATCGAAGATAGTTCGTATAGAACCCTTTTTCAATCTCTGTGAACTTTGCCAAATTTATTCAGATATCTGTCAATTGTTAATCATGTAGATCCAAGTTTCTGTGATAATTTTTCGATTGTCAATTTTGGATTGGGCTCAAAAAGATATTTTAAGTCCTTATTAATAAATTCGACTAGTCTTCCACTTTGAGATGTATGAGAAAGGTCAACACCACATTTCCTATTTTTTAAAAAAATTAACGTTGATTTTTGCAGACTTTCAACACATCACTTTAAATATCATATTTATTTCCAATTGCAGCTGTTACACTCAATCTACAGTAAAAATTAAATAATATATAATGTTGTATGTATTTCTCTCATGTTTGAAATGCTAATATTTTATTAAAATGAGACCAGTTTGAAAATTAACTACACGAACTGTAAGTTGAATGTTGTACGTGTACAACATTTCAAAACACTGATGAGAAATAACTTTTCTGAAAATAATTTAATAGATGTGTCATTACTTATGGAAATCCCTAATACACTAAACTCTGGAAAAATATTTTTTTATTTTTTTAAAACTAGTTATAGCGTTAGACGTCCTTTTGAAATAATCATAAGTTTAATATAATAATAAAAAGAATTATACACAGACCAGAATGTGACTCAGAAGTCACATATTATAAAAAATTAATTGCATACAGGTATACAGGTACGAAACTTATAAATTTAAATTATAAGAGAGTGTGCATTAACATAATTAAAATAATAAATATGTACTACATAGTTTTTCTTTAATGTTAATTTTTACTTTTTTAATATATAGGGTCATCCAAACAAAAGAAACTATACAAATATTTCTTTTTAATAAAACACAAATCTAAACGTCACATCTGGATGACTCTATATTTTAAACCAATATGTTTCATTTCTTATACAAAGTAAAAAAATATTCGAATACTTTTTCAAAATTAATAAATCTAAGATTCGTTCCTATCGTTACTTTGTTGTCCTAAATAAAACATATCTTGTCATAATATGTCATTTACATGATATATCTGTGAATTTTTCAAAACAATCAAATTAAATTCGAAACGACATTTAAATCCCGCAAAAATACCTACTGCGACACGTATTAACTTTACATCCGTTTTATGTTCGACACGTCTCTGATATCTATTTACTACAGAAATCATTATTAAAGTAATCTAACACTGAATCTACAATGTATATTTGTGTCATTCAGACGGGGAAAATGTTTATTCTAAATACGTACTTATAGAGTGAACGAGAAAATAAATCGTACTGGAGAAATTTCAGATAATCTCTATAAATGCGCCAATAAAAGAAATCGGTTCAACAATTCCAGTATTTGAAACGACACACCACCTTGTAGATTTTAGAAGATATAAATGTATTTTCGTTATTTCGTGCGAGCTTTCTTTGACATACATACGTATATTATACTTGTTAACATAGATATTGACACGAGAACGTGATATGTCAGTAAAGTAAGTTCATTTCAGTTTTTCAACCACACATATAGACACACATACAGACACACACACACTCGTATGTATATGTATATATATATATATATATATATATATATATATATATATATTAACAAATAATAGAATTTTTCACCTTTTCTTGATAAGTGAAAATATTTCTTTCGCATATTATAGCTATTCGTTTTTCTAAGAATAAAAAAAAGGAGAAATTATAAACCGTACATATACACACACATATATTTATAGGGTGGCATATATGAGACTAAAGGATAGCACATAATAGAAAATAAATAAATGTTATATATATGATCATCCAAAAAATGCGCCTACATATTTCTTTTTAATAAAACAGAAACTATTTAGAATTTTTCAAGCTGTTTTTTTTATTGAAAGTATAATTCATTACAATTTTACGTGAAACAAAATATCGTTTAAATGTCTACCAAGATTGCGTTTGCAAACATCAATTCGAATATCGAAATTTTCAATGACTTTTCGACATTTTGCTGGATTTATTTCACGAATTGCAACTCGAATGTTGTTCTTTAGATCATTAATTGTTTGTGGCTTGTTAGCATAGACTTGACTTTAAAAAAAATCACAAAAAATCTAATGGTATTAAATTGCATGATTTTGCTCCTGGTCTTTTAAAATAATAATTCATACTTCTGAGTTTAAAATCTATTTAAATTTTCTTTATATCCATGCACATTTGTATGTGTGTGTAAAATGATTACTTTATAAATTAACTACCATTACATTTCATAAACGTTAATTAAAACACATACATATTTAATAATGAAAAAATATTGAAATGGGCTTAAAATACTGGAAAAATGCGCGTCAAAATGTATTCGCGTCTTTAGAGAAATACCTATAAATTATTAATATTTAATAAGTAATACAGCAGAATTACCATTATATTTTTAAAGAATATTTTTAACAGAAAATTAATGAAGCTCATAATATCTTTTGTATTAATAAATCAATTCTTTATTTGTTTCTATAATATAGAAGTTATATGATTTTTCTTTCTTAATCATAAACGTAAAGTTTTGCAATAAGAAAACTAAATTAAATTGATCGGTCTACTTTATTACTGCTTCCAAGTAAGTTATAAATACTTTTATATATATATATAATGTAATCATAAATATTTTGTGAAGAAAAATAAAAAATATATTCTTGGTTTTATACTTTTATTGATGACTTTGTAGCTGTAATAGTGTATATATGTATATATATATATATATATATATATATATATAGAGAGAGAGAGAGAGAGAGAGAGAGAGAGAGAGAGAGTTTTCCAATAATCGTTTTAGGAGTTTATGTAGAAATAAAACAAAGTATTTAATTAATTACTTATTTATTTTTTAATTTTTAAGCGTATTTTATTACATTAATGATGAAATACAAATTTACTTATATGACCACCATAATGCATTCGTTTAGTTCAATTTTGGTTATTCTCTCATATACTTATAGTCCAATTTCATGAATAACACATTAAATGTTTCTTTTTAATGCTTCTGTTGTTTGTGGTTTATCAGCATAAACCAATGATTTCACATTACCCCACAGAAAATAATCCAATGGAGTTAGATTACATGATCTTGATGGCAATTGTTAAGTCAATTTCGTGAAATAATGGACTCATTAAACTTTTGTTTCCATAAGTCTATTTAAGTTTTCAAAATTTCTAAGCATTGTTGAAGTATTAAATGTTCCATGATAATTTGCCAAACTATACTGAATTGAAATGTCAAATTGAGTTTTAAAAAATATAAACATGGCTGCCACTAGCTCTGAAAGTTCTGACATTCTTATTGCAAAACCCTAATAAGAATATATATATATATATATATATATATATATATATATATGTGTGTGTGTGTGTGTGTGTGTGTGTGTGTAATCACTAGGGATTGTATTAAATTACGTATTTTTCTACTAAAATAAATGTTAAAAAAATTATCAATGTTTTTTCATTATTTCATCATCTATCTGTATTGTTAATATATTATACTTTACTTTAATCTCTAAAAATCATAAATTTTCCCCTGATTTGTGTAATGTCCACGTTTATCTGTTAATTCATTTAATACGTTAATCTTTCAATTCAGAAAATAATATTGTTATTTTCAATTTGATATATATATATATATATATATACATATATATGTATATGTATTTGTATCGAAAAAATGCTACGATAATTAATCTTTTTCTTTATCTAAAATACTTATCAGTTAAAATCGATATAGATGATATCATATAATATAGATAAATAAATTGCATTGAAATTAACGATCATTCAATGTGTATCCGATAATAGTTTATCTTTTTTACTTCTCAAATAGATAAAATAATTTAAAAACAAAAATGAGAGATATTCTAAAATTTCAAGTAATTTATGTATTATTATTAACGATCCAATGTACAATATTTCTCTTCCAGTTTATTTTGATAAATTTTCTTATATCTTTGTCTTATCTAGTCATGGTTTTCTTCTTGGGCCTTCTTATATATCTAGGCTTCCATTCAATAACTTTCCATGGTTTTTTTCCCAGATCAGAATCAGAAGTCCAAATATTAAAAAGAGATGCCCTAGAAATAATCAAATTAATATGTATGGCGGCAGACGGGATATTTTAATATCTCCAAATACGCCCATGAATATGAGGTCAAAAAGTACCAGAGGACGAATAACACCAAATCTAACAAAAAAAAAAAACTTTCGATGTCCATCGAGGATCCTCGTTTCTTGCTATATTATCAGTCCATTTCCATTTCAAAATTTTCACTTTTACCATAACATCAGTATTTTTTGTTTATTGTCTGATTTATTTATTTCTCTTTTTATCTCGTTGTGTTATTCCTATCAATCTTTTCATACTTCTCTGTGTTGTCTAAAACTACTGAATTATTCAAGCATTTCATTACTATATATATACCCATACTATATATATATATATACCCATACTTATATATACCCACATACTTATAATACTATATATATATACCCATGTTTCATTACTATATTTGAAAACAAGTAGGATGTATTAATCGAATTTATTTCTTTTTAAACATAAATGATTACCTAACTTTATAATATGTGAATTTTTCCAAACTTTTATTCTCCTGTTCGCTTTATCCATAAATGCTCATCTAGTATTAATCAATGTTCCAGAAATACATAAATTTTAACTTTTTCTATTTCTCTTTTTTTAGTTCGTTTTTTTTATTTAAAAATTCATTAAACATTACTTTTATCTTGTCGATATTTATTATAAGAACTATCTTTTGACTTTTTTTATTTAATTCTTCTATTATTTTTTTCGGTTTGTTAAGAAAACAATCACATCATCAGAGGAAATGTTAAGGAGGTTCCGTTCTAGAACTTTAAAAAAATCGTTTTTTACATTTTTCACTTCTTCGATGTTTAAACAATCTGTAGTAAAAGAAAATTTGAAAATTTGGAAAATTACCAAAGTTACAAAGCTTAGAAACGTGACAACCGCTGCATGGGTTATCTGACTCTACCATATCGGCTAACATCATGTAAAACTTTAATTCTTTAGAGCATGACAGAATTAAATGTGTCTTACCTTTTTGATACCTAAATATGCAAGGTGGGATATTTTTTATGCCACCTCAAAAAATTACAATAGCTTGAAGAACAGAGTATTACATATAATTCCACCTATTTAAACTTGTTAATAGTGATGTTTAACTAGGTTACTGTTTAAAGGGTTTAATTTAAACTGGTTAGAGGGGCTGTTTACGTGCCACCTTATAATTAAAAACTTAAATGACTTTTTATTTTTTATTTTTTTGTAATTTTACTTCCTTACTAATTAAAATAAACCAACTTTGTTAAATTTTATAAAAATAAAGTTTCTGTACAACATGGATCTTTTTATTTTCTAAAATTTTGTCCCTCAACGAGTTAAACACGTTTTTCTCGAAACATTATTTTTCGAACTGGAGGGACAAATATCTTAACTAATTGACCAATTTGAATGTTTTTTTTTTAAATTAAAGATTATACTTTTAGCTAGGTAGTGAACTTCCAAATTATTGAGTTTATTTGAATTTACTAATTTTTAAGAAGTGGAGAACTGTGAAAAAATTCATTAAAAAAAGCTGATTGATTTTAAAATGTTGAAAAAAAATAATAATTTTTTTAACTTTCGTAGGTTAACTGTCTTATAAATTTTATGCATTTTAAAAATATTTTTGGTTTTTTGATTTTAAATTTAAATCTGGGGAGTTAGACGTCCCACCAACAGAAAAATTTTCAAAAGCTACTACGAAGCGCAGCAATAACTCTTTTAATATATTAATATATTACATTATTATGTTATTTTTTTTTAAAAAAAGTATAAATAATAAAATACAAAAACTCCAAATTATTATCTTGATTATTTTTTTATATAAAAATTCTAAATATGACCTTCTTTTTACCGTTGTAGATCGGAACCTCCTATTAAATAATTATTGAACACATGAGAGTGTGGTGTTGGGCTTACTGATTCATTTCTATAAAATAAATTATCAAAAATAAGAAAATGATACTAAAAATGAAAAACTGATGATTTTGTAAATTATATTTTAGTCATTTTTTCATTGATCTAATATATAGTTCTCCTGGTTTTCGATGACTCTGAGCTTATTTTTCTATGCAATTAAAACCTGATGTTTATTGTAAAATAAGCAATAATGTTTATTGAAAATATGAACACAATAAAAGTTTTAATTTTGTTTAGAAATCCAATAGACACACTGATAATCAAATATAGTTACTATTACTACGTATAGTGAAAATGTAATTAAAATTTATTTAACTTACAAGAATCAAAGACTAGTTTTTATAATAAAAATAATGTTATTTATTCTTCTTGTTAACTTCATATAAACTCAATTCGAACTTTACTAAAACTGAAAATTAAACTTAAACTCTTCTATTCACTCTCTCGTTTATAAAATTTTGTCGTGTTAATGTGATTGAATCATTTGTAATATATGTACAAAAAAAAAAAAAGGGAGATACTTGCCAACCTAATATATATATATATATATATATATATATATATATATATATATATATATATATTTAACTGTGAATCTGAAGAAATAAGAGTATACAAAAAGATTGTAGTCACTTAAGTTTAATGATAATATTATTCTTTTCTCAAGAAACCTAGATTAATTTAAAAAAATTTAAAAATTACAATAGATAAAGCAAGTACAAAAAATTATCTTGTGATAAACATCAGCAAGAAAAAAATAATGTTCAATGAATTTGAGATAAAAGAAAAATCGAAATTAAAAAGGATTAGAAATATATTTTATATGTGTAGATGAAATTAACTGAAGAATAAAAATGAGATGGTGTCAATTTGGGACAAATTCGCATTTTATAAAGTCGAATATTCTGTGAATTTTCCATAGTATTATCAAAACAAATAATATAAAGGATGTCTATATTTTTCATTCATTTTATTTAGTTACATACATTTCTGCTATCTGATATTTTTTTATAAAAAAATTCAGAAAAATTACCTTCTTTTTATCGTTCTAGACCGGAACCTTCCGTTAAGTGAATAAGCATCTCTCCATTTATTTTTATATCTTCAAATCCCCAATTTAATTTCTTAAATACTTTTTCTTGCTTAGTAGTGAATAGTTTTGATAATATCGAATTGTCCTGTCTCATCTCTTTTACAATTTTTAAATTCCCTGTATATATATATATATATATATATATATATATATATATATATATAAACTTTATTCAATTGATGATAGTTCTTGAACTCGTCAATTGAATGAAATTCAATTGTAATAGTTTAATGCTAGATATACTCGTACAGTACCGTATACCTCTGGTAAAACTATAATTAAATTAGTAAGTTAAGAGTACTCTATGTATAAGACATCTCTTAACCTAAATGAAAACTTGCACTTACCTTTAAAGCGTTCAATGTTTTCGATATCAATATTTGATAAGTTCTCGAAATTAATTTCGGTCTAATCCAAAATAAATACACAATAACCAAACTAGTTTCAATTTAATATATCTACAATTCTCATTAAATATTTGTTTGTATTCGTGTTTTTAACATTGATGGTACGAAAGAAATTCGCAATTCAACGAATATTACAAGATAAGCAGAAAAGTACAATCCTTATAGTTTGTATTAAAGTATAAAATAAATATACACGTCATGCTAGTTTTCATTTAATGAAAACTTATTCTATGCTTGTGTTATCAAGTTACACTTTATATTACATATATGTCAAGAAACTTAACTTCGGTACGAGAAATAAACGGAGTAGTTTTCTACTTATATGCAGATATTCAAATACACTCACACGTATATATGTATGTATATATATATATATATATATATATATATATATATATATATATATATATATCAATATAAGTTTAAAACTTTTCCATGTTTATTAAGATTGTCACTTTAAAAGTTTCCAAATATGTTGAATTCAATTAGTGTTGTAATAAAGAGTTTATTTTCAAAGAATATTTATTATCTTTAAAACTTTTGAAAAATAAGACTGAAACGATTATTCGTTTCATACTGAAAATGAAATTAACTCAGAATATAATTAAGCTTTAACAAGATATATAATTAAATATATAATTATAATAATTGATTCGATTAAATTATTTAAAAATAGAATTAACAAGTTAATTCACTTTTAAACTAATTAAATTAAGAATTTCGTATAAAATATCTTTAATATTTTTTTAAAAAAAAGTAAATTAATAAATACGTTTCGTAAATTTGATCTTAGGGAGTGTTCTTTTAAGAAAATATCAATTAATAATATAAACAAATAATAAAATATCTAAGATTTTTCGTATATTTTATACGCGTGTTGTAGAGATTCTTGAAATTATTTAAATTTGTAGAGGTAAAAACATCATTTTTTTAAGCACAGTTCGACGACCGGTGATATAATTTTTATGCTTGCGTCACGTGTGATTTTATTAGCAACGACAGTAAATTAGGAAATGTAAATCGAATCATTTCGTTCAGCTGAAATTTCCACCTCTTAGAAAGAAATTATTTTTCCTTTTTCACTCGTCTCAGCATTTTTACGTAAGAATTGGGTTTTTAATAGATAAAAGGGATAATACGCGCCTATTATGGAAAGTCACGCATTAATATATATTAATGGTAATTCTACGGAAAAACATTTATGTATTTCTCAATTAATTTCGATAATGACATGATATCTATTTATCATTGAAATATTAGAAATAAACAATTAGTTAATTAATATTATATATATATATATATATATATATATATATATATATATATATATATATAGGCGTATAAGTACATGTATAAATATAATATTTCATCTTTGTAATGTTTTTTCTTATATTAAATTTTTATATTCATATTTACAGAAAACTTAATATAAATGATGTTGAAAAAGATTATAAAAAATATAGAATGTATTGAAAATTTCGTCTTTCATACTTTTTATATTTTAATTTCAATAATATTATTTCAAATTAAATATCTATTTGTATAGATAAATACATACATACATACATACATATATATATATATATATATATATATATATATATGCATATATAAATATATGTATACCCGTCCCTCAATTTATGCAGAGTATCCGTTCCATGTGGATTTATTTTTTTACGCAAATCAAAATCGCGTAAATTGAGTCTGTCAGTATAATAGAAAAAATATTTGAAATAAAAGCTAGTAAAGTTGTAGAAACACATATTTAGTTCACATGGCTTAACAAAAAAATAATGACGTTTTGAAAAAAACAGTAGATAAATTTTATTCGGTGTCACTATCGCTACTGTAATTCAAAACAATCAACCTTTTATATATTTATATCGTGCTTTTATACGTTCAGGTAACAATTTGTGTCACTCTGATATATAATAAATTCCATGAAAAATTATATAAAATGAAATCTATCTGACCGCGTATAAAAAGTCCGCGTAAAAAAAGTCCCGCGTTAATTGAGGGACGGATGTATATATAAATTTATTAAAAATAATTATTTTCAATAAACTGAAAATATACTATTGCATTACATTCGTATTTTATAATATTTTAAACATACAGATAACCCTCCTATAACACGATAGATAGGTTCTCATAAAATGCCGTGTTTTGTGAAACTGTGTTGTATAAGACTAGGAGCTAGTATTTATTATTTTATAATTATTTATTATTTAAAAAATATTTAAACCCTATTTCTAATGAAATCAGAATAATATTAATTTTTAAAAAATGAACTATTAAATACTCATTGATACATATTTTGCGAAAGGCAAGCATTATTTTTACATAAAATCGGTATAGACTAGACAAACATTAATATAATTGAAAATCTGAAAAACAATATTAAAGATAAAAAACCCTAAATCATGCAATCTCTAATAAGTTCAAGTTGAAAAAATAATTATTTGTGTGAAAGTATGAAATTAGTTTAAATTACATAATTTGTTCGAACTTGAAACAAATTTTATTATTGATTCCGATCAACAATAAAAGTAAAAAAAACATACTGAATATTTAAATTATATATATACAGATAACCTTCCTGTAATACGGTAGATAGATTTCTATAAAATGCCGTGTTGCGTGAAACCGTGTTATATGAGATTAGGAGTCAATACTTATTATTTTGTAATTATTTATTATTTTATAATTTTCTAATATATTTTCTATAATAAAGATCGTGTTATCTAGTGTTATAGAAGGATTTCCGTAATTTTCTTAACGTGTTCGAGCGAAACCGTGTTATAGGTTGTCGTGTTATACGATGGTTTCCGCAATTTATTTTATCGTGTTAGAGCGAAACCGTGTTATAGGATACCTTGTAATAGGAGAGTTACCTGTATTCGTATTTCAATACAATTATTGATTTACTGACTATACGCATTTCATTACGAACTTTGAAATAATGTTTAACTTGTAAAACATAAGATGTTCACGTTTTATAGTACATATACATGTTTTGTATTGTGCTTAGTAGAGTATTTTCTAATAAGAATTCTTCACTTCTGTTCTTAACCATATTTAAAACAAAGTTTAAAGATAAATGTAGCGGTTTGTTGTAGAAACAATATGATTAATAGAGGGTGGCTCAAATGAGATTAAAGGATTTAGATAAACATTTACTTCTTTATTATCATTTACTATTTTTCTATTGTTCTTCAGTTTTATTTGGGTCATCTTATATAATTTTCTCCTTATTTTATATCTGAATCTACATTTATTTAATAAGACAGGGTAAATAAATATATTTTAATAATTTATTTACGAAAAGATATTTTCCAAATAATAAGGTGTCCAAATTTGAGGTTAGGGAGTAATTTATCAATAAAGTACTGTTTTTGAAACAAAAACTCATGTTTATTGGTATCAGTGTAAAGTTGAAATATGGGAATTATGAATGAAATACAATGTCAGCCAAATAGTCTCCTCTGCCACGTCAATAAACGTTCAATTTTTTGTCGAAATTTTGATGCTTGTTTTACAATTTCAGCTATAGTTACACGAATTTCATCCTTTAGTTCTTGAATCGTTGCTGGTTTGTTGGCATAAATCTTATTTTTGAAACAACTCCATAAGAATAAGTCTAACAGCGTTAAATCACCAAATGTAGGCGGTCAATTAACATCACAATTTCGAGAAATTAAACGTCCATTGAATTTGATTGTGAGTAAAACGATTGCCGCACAAGTTGTATTGCTTGTAGCATCATCCTATTGAAACCATATGTAACTGATATCAATATCTTCAAGTTCCGGTTACAAAAAATCTGTTATCATGCTTTGGTAGCGCACCGAATTAATTGTAACACGAACACCTTGCTTATTTTCAAAGAAGTATGGATCAATGATGCCTCCAGTCCATAAACCACACCAAACAGTGACATTTTGAGGATGCAATTGTTGTACAACAATGGATTTTGGATATTTACTTCCACATATGCGACAATTTTGTTTGTTTGAATAACCATTTAATTAAAAATGCCATTCATCACTGAAGATGATTTTGTTAAATGCACACATGTATATATGAAGGGTGTTTTAGATTAAATAAAACTTTCAATAGGAATTCAATTTAAAGTTCTATCACGCTTAAAAAACATCTTATATATATATATATATATATATATATATAATGTGTGTGTGTGTGTGTGTTTATATTATATATATATATAATTGGAAAAAAACAGTATATATAATACATCAATCACAAATCAAGTATAAAATTATAAAACCGATTATAGTAAGGATTTATTTTCTAAAATTTTATTTTATGTGATAATTTGTTTTATAATTAGATAAGTTTTTAAGTCGTATAATCAAATGATTAAATGGATATATTTACACTTGATTATTTAATGAATGAATTAATTGTTATTGTAATATTACACTCATGTTAAATTTATACTTTATCTTAATAAATATGTAAAATTACCAAAATATAATATTGTTTATTAAAATAAAATTAATTTTCTAAAAAAAGTATAGGGTCATCCAAATATGACATCTAAATTTGTGTTTTAATAAAAAAAAACAACAAAAGAAACTATACACATGTTTTTCTATACACCACCTTATATACATGTTTTTTTCAATAAAACACAAATCTAGATATCACATTTGGATGACCATATATATTTAAAAAACGCTAACTTTAGAACAAGTAATCAAAATAATAAATATAGAAGGTATGATTATAAATAGTTTATTTTTATAATGTAAATGAATATCAGTGAAATGTTTTAAAATAATTATTGAAAATTAAACGATTTTCATTAAAGTTGATATCAATTCATTGACAATTATTAATTACATATCATCTGTGAAAATGACTCTCATATGACAGCGTGAAAAGTTTACAAGAGTAACATTTTTCAATTACAGTCTATCGGTTAGATTAAACAAATTCTTGTAATTAACATTAGTATGTTGGTATAATTTTAGTTTTGAATTTTTATTCTTAAATAAATAGACTAAAATTTAAATTGATTATAAAAATATTTATGGTCTATTATGTTTTAATTTTTTAAATGGAACTTAACTCTATATCATAATAATAAAATACAGACAACCCCCAAATAATACGGTGATTTGGTTTCAAAAATGTGTCATGCTATACGAAACTGTGTTAAATGGAACTAAAAAATAGTAAAAAAATAGGGTTAAGTTCCAACAAGTAAAAAAATACACTATTCTGGTTATACAATTATTAAAAATATCAAAAAGAGATGAAATATATTGTATATTAAAATGTATACTATTGAACATAAATGCATTTTTTTGTTGCTAAATGCAAAAAAATCTTTGTTAAAAAAACCTATTTATCTTTTGAATTTTCTTCTGAAGTATCTAGATTTCTATGTTCTTTCTTTGTTAAAAAACAATTATTCTCATTTGCATACTTTTTCTTGACAGTTGTTAATTAATTTCATAATAAAGAGTTAAATTAATTAGTTAATTAATTTCATAATATAGAATTAATTTATGTAATTCTTTAACACAAATGAATTTTTATCCCCAACACCACAATGGCAATGAAGTGTTCAATAATCACTTAATGTTCACTTTTTGTTTATAACAATAATCGGCTGATGCGCATTTCAATGGCGATGCCATTATCGTCAGAGCATTTTTATTTAAAAAAGTTGTGTGGTTCTCTTTTGAATTTTATGTTTTTTTTTATTAATATAACCTATATTCAGAATATATAATTCCAATTTATTAGTTAAGTTTATGATTTCCTTTATGGTTTTCAGTGTAAAATGTTGAATGTCCGTGCTATCTTCCTCTGAATTAATTTGATATAAATTAATTACTATTTCAATCAAATCTGTTTCTTCAGCTTCTTTTTCTACCAGTAGTTTCATTATTTAATGAAACTACTGGTCGATTAACTGCTGTCTGATATTTAATTAACAGATCAAATAAACACCAAATATCTTAAATCCACGAATAACACTCTTCCCTCGAATTCACAAATTTAATAGAAATGTTCCGCATATCGTTCTGATATACAAAATCTATTTGCTCGAATAAAATGTATCGATTTATTTAATGATCGAGCTTATATTTGAAAACTTCTATCACTTTCTGTGCTTTATTAAATTTTTTTTCAATTTTTTAATAAAGTTAGAACAAAACCGTATTATACGGTAATTTCTTTTATTGAAAATTGTATAAGTAAATAGAATTTTTAAACAATTTTAATGAAAAATTTAATTAGCATTCGATTATAAAAAGGGTATTGTTAGTTGATAGTTTTAAAATAATAATTAAATCTTTTTCTCGTACATAGAATAACATTTATTATTTGGTTTTGGAAGCCAATCAATAAAATGAAAATTCTAAAATTTAAAACAAATACATGTATTGTAATTTGAGGGTTTACAAGTTTTATTTTACGTACACATTTTATAAACACACACACACACACACACACACACACACATATATATATATATATATATATATATATATATATATATATGTCAAATAAGTATATAAGGTGACCCAAATAAGACTTAAAGATGTAATCTTCAAACACTGTTTATATCCTTCAGTCTTATTTGGACAAATATATATATATATATATATATATATATATATATATATATATATATATATATATATATGTGTAGGTATGTATAATATTTGTATAAGTTTGAATTATATTTTGTACAAATATATATATATATATATATATATATATATATATATATATATATATATATATATATATATATATATATATATATATATATATATTTATATAGGTATAGGTATGTATCATACTTGTACAAGTTTGACTAAATGTATAATAAATATTTGAAGAAAATTTAAAATTATTTCATAATAAGTACATGTGTGTACTTCATTGTTTATGAAAATACATGATGAACTTCTAAATACTGTTAGAGTATCGTATACTTAATAATTCAAAAAAGAAAATACATAAAATGTAAACAATTATTAAATTTCTCGGAGATGAAACACAATATGAATGAATTGAGTACATTATTTACATAACTGTAATTTAAAACATACTATTTATTTAATAAAAATGTAAACAAAAAAACGTAATTGAAATAAAACAAAATAAATACACATTTACGTCAGTGCTTTAATAGAATGTTAATGGTAACTACTTTCAACAGTAGGTATTAAGTTGACTGAAGCCAGGATCATTGTCTGTTTATTCTAGGCGAGAAGTGAAATGGCGTTTCTTTAGTTGACATTCACTATCAGACTTTCTTCAACCATTAGACAAGTAAAATTTCATCATGTTTGCGCAAGTGATGACTCGTGATTATTAAACTATTCTTATGATAATTGTAACAGACGTTAAATGAATGTCTTTAGATTGTCGTTCTAATATTGTTTAGAAAGATACGGACAAATATTAGTGAAATATTTAGAAAATCGATTGAATCTTTTCGATCGATTGTTTGGAAAAAAAGTTTTATATTAGGTTATAGAGATAAACGATACAAAAATATAAAGTTAAAATGGGCGTTAACTTTAATATGGGTCAGTTAAACAATAACACTTTTCATTTCTGATATTAAACAACAAAAATAGCCTTATTAAGTTTAGTAAAAAAAATTTTTGAATCAAATTTGATTAAAAAATATATAAATTTTTATTATAAATATACGTTTTATTTTTTTTTCAAAATGATAACTAAAAATGGATATTCATATATATATATATATATATATATATATATATATATATATATATATATATATATATATTATATAACCGACTGGGTAGCACAGTGGTTTACATCACCGTGTGTCATGCGGGGAATTGCGTTCGATTCCCAGTCAAAGAGCCCCTCATTTTCGAGGGTTGAGCATGAAGTCCGACAACCGTATCTTGTAAAAAAATAACTATCGAAAAATTAAGGGAGTAAACCCCGAATAAAAAACTTCACCAATTCGTCTGGTCAACGTGTTGAATATGACCAAATACCAGTGAATGGGTAGCATTCATTAACAGTAGTGGATTTATATGGGCTTTATGATGAGTGATGATATATATATAAGGAGAGAGAGAGAGAGAGAGAAAGCGACAATAGGATTTTCTAATAGGCGCTTCAAAATCTTAAATGGAAATAAAAAAAGTATTTAATTAATTAAATTTTTTTCAGCATATTCTATTGCATTAATGATAGAATACAATTTCACTCATATGACTATCATGTCTTTCTTTGGCAACGTTCATTCGTTTAGTCAAAATTTTAGTTATATTTGGGTTTTTGAAATTTTTCCCAGATCAATGAATGATGATAAATTCTTAGAGTAAGATCTAGAAAAAAATCATAAGATGACATATGACGAGCATCGGTGTATGTCATACACCTCTAAGTACAACAATTTGATTCAATTTCATCTGACAACGTACAACATTTAAATGCAAAAAAATCCAAATTTTAGTCACTCTTGCACATAATTGTGGTCTAATTTCATGAATTAAATGTTCAATGCTTATGTATACTATATTGAGTTGAAATGTTAAAATGAGTTAAAAAAAGAAATTCAAACATGGCTACCACCAACTGTCAAATTTCTGACATTCTTTTGGAAAACCATATATATATATATATATATATATATATATATATATATATATATATATATATATATATATATATATATATATATATACACGAGGGTCGTTTGATAAGTATGGCAAATTTGTTTATTGTTTAATTTAATTAATTAATTAATTTAATTAACTTTTTCAATTTAGTCTTTCTTCCTTTTTTACCATACTTATCAAACGACCCTCGTCTGTATATATATATATATATATATATATATATATATATATATATATATATATATATATATATACATATATATATATATATATATATATATATATATATATATATATATATATATATATATATATATATATATACATATATATATATATATATATATATATATATATATATATGTATATGTATGTATGTATGTATGTAAGCACCATCTATCCACTATTAGATGAAGGCCTATAATTAGAAATTATCGTTCTAGGCTGTCCTAAAAGAGCTTTTTAAAGACATTTCCAAATTTCTTCTTTTTATAAATAATAATCAACGCTGTAGATCGTGGGATTTTGAAACGATTTAAAATTTTCTCTAACGTTTTAATTTTTTATAAAAAATACAAATGATAGAATGAACTTTAATTGATATTACATGCGTTTTTGACATTATCAGAAAAAGATTAAAGCACTGTAATAACTACAATCGTACTAATTATGTTTTCTAATCAGTCTATCCTTATATACATAAAGAATATATAATAGATGCAAATAATATAAAAAAAATTCAATCTCTAACAAAAGTAATTAAAGCTATTAGTTCATTTGATAAATAATACGATTTTTTTGAGAAAGTTTTAAAATTAAATAAAAAAATGACATTTTAATTTTTATTCAAAATATATTTTCTGTTATTATTCATAACATTTTCTCATATTAATCCTGAATTTTCAATACCCTATAAAACTCTTTATTTGTTTGTTAAAGAATCAATCAAATTCTTTTCAAACATCAGAATCTGTATTAAACTGTTTTCTACTAATGTGGTTATGGAGAATTCAGAATAGATGAAAATCTAATAGTGCTAGAATGGGAGAATATGGTGGATGTGTTATAATAATTACCCATTCAAACTAATTCATTTTTGGAACGTTTCTTGGACTATATGAGGACAGGTTTTATCTTAGTGAAAAATTACGCTTCTTTATTTAGCTAATACTAACGTTTTTTCGTCGAGAGATTGCTTTAACTGGTCTATTTGTTCACAATACAATGTTTCGTGATGATCTGATTGTCTGGTAATAGTTCATAATTACAATTCCATTCATATCCCCCAAATCGACTACATAATTTTCTTGAATGGAATTTTCCCTGCGGTTGTAGAGATGATGTCTCATTGTAGTTAACCCATTGTCTTCGACTTTTAATATTATTATGAACAATTCATTTTCGTTATCAGTAATAATTTGAGAGTATTTCGTTTTCAATCTACAAAGATGAGAAATATAGATTTCCATTCGTGGTTCTATATTAAGCTCCGATAATTTGTAAGGAATCCACTGACTCATTTAAAATTTTTACCAAAACTCTACAAATTTCAATAGAATATATACCCTTCATTTATGTTATAATTGCATAATATTCTATCATTTATTTAAATCAACACGAAAATACCGCATTACTTATAAAATGATTTAATATTTTTATTTTTTACATGTGAACATTTTGCAGTCAACTAGTAAAATTAAAAATTTAGTTTACACAAATGAATTTTAACCCCAACACCACAATAAATTAAAGTGTTCAATAATCACTTATTGTTCACTTATTATTTATAATTATATAATCTATAATTATATCGGCTGATGCATTTCGATGGCGACGACATCATCGTCAGAGCCTTTCTCGAAATGCATCAGCCGATATAATTATAGATTATATAATTATAAATAATAAGTGAACAATAAGTGATTATTGAACACTTTAATTTATTGTGGTGTTGGGGTTGAAATTCATTTTTGTAAAGTGAATCAGTCACAGTTCCAAAACAACAAATAAAAATTTAATTCTTATGATTTTTTTAAATTTCTTTTATTCAATAAAGAATTTTAGTTAAGGGTTAAAAATGTAAATTATCATCATATATGTAAACATATATAATAATACATACACATATTTGTATACATGTGTGTATTAGTGTAAGTGTATTTTGTGTAAGTGATATAAAATGAACAAATAATATCAAAAAGCTGAATATGTAACAAGATGAGAGATTAAGAAATTGGCGTCACATTTACTATGTCCACAAAATAATTGTATGTTTACTTACGATGTAGCACGTATCATATTTATTGTTCATTTCGATGTTAGAAATAAATTATATCTGCCTTCTTGGTACAATTAGTGTGGTTATAATATTTTGACACTTTTATGTGATAGATCAATTTCGTAGCATTAATTAGTTTATGTACACTTTAATCAGTATTTTATTGAATACATATACATACACACACACACATATATATATATATATATATATGTATGTGTGTGTGTTTTAAGCGTGATAGAACTTTAAATTGAATCCCGATCAAAAGTTTTATCTAACCTAAAAATCTTTATCATACCTTTATATTTATATACATAAACACACACATGTATAAACACTGGTGTAAAAAATATTACGTATAACTGAGTATTTTCTTATTTTCAATATTATTTAAAAATCTCACAGTACAAAATTGACCAAATAAATTTATTTTACATATAAAAAGTGTACAAAAACTAAAAAAGAACTACTAAATAAAAAAACAACACAAAATACAATATAAAAGGAAACAAAAATTATTTTAGTAGCTGTGCAAAATAATAGGTACATTTTCAAATTAGAGTTGTGAACTTCTTATAATTTTTTAAAAAAAAAGTTTGTCGCTGATATTTGCTAATTGGGGATGTATATTTAATAATCAATTGTATATCCTCTATTTTGAATGACATTTCTGCATCGATGTGGTATAGACTCTATTAATTTTCTCAATTTATCAATAGGGATAGGTTCCCAGACTTTTTTCAACTGTTTCCCACAACTCATTTTTATTTTTTGGCTAGGATTTTAATTTTACAATCCTGCTATTAACCTCAGCTCAAACATTTTCAATTGGATTAAGGTCTGGTGATTATGATGACCATTGTAAAACTACTATTTTATTTTGATCAAATCATATTTTTACTACTTTAGACGTATTTTTAGGATCATTGTCTTATTGTAGTATTCATATAAGTGGTATATTTTTTTCTGAATGTTTCAGCATTACATTTCCTAATATGTTAACATATATTGCTTGAGTAATTGTGTTCTTCATCCAGTGAATTGACTCAAGCCCATAGTATGAAAATAAGCCCCAAACCATTATACTCTCACCGCCATACTTTATTGTTTTTAAGGTGTACTTAGGATGTGGAGCAGTATTTTTTGGACGTCTGGTCGGTTTATTAATAAATTTATTTTGGTTTCGTCGGTCCATAAAATATTGCGCCATTTCGTTGCGAGCCATTCAAGATGTTTTCTTGCAAACTCCAATCTGTTCTTTATATTCTTCTGTGATAATAAAGGCACCTTCCCCGGTTTCATTGCTCGTAAATTATTTTTTATTAGACGTCTTCTAATTCTACTACCATTTATATTTAGATCAAGTTCACTTTTTATATTTGTTGAAGTTAAAAATGGATCAGACTTAATCATTTTAGTTATTCTTCTATTCATTTTATTTGTTGTCTTTCGTGGTCTTCTTCTAGTTTCAGGCAATTTTCTACACTTTAATACATTCGTTATTATATTTTTAGAACATCCTAACAATTCTGCAATAATAGAAAATGTTTTACCTTTGCTTCTTAACTTTTTCTATCAAATCTCGTTGAGCTGCTGTGCAATATTTTTCAGGTCACATTTTATTAATTATATTTAGCTTTAAATACACGATCTATATTTTTTTGTTTTTAAAAATAATCTACTAAATTACTTTTCGACTTAAAATCGTATCCAACTTACAATATCAAACTAATATGAATGAAAAGTCTAAAAATACCTATTGCACAGCAATTCACACTTGATTTGATATATTATAGGGGATTCTTCTTAATAATAAGTCAATAAATGAGGACACATCTAAAAATCATAAAAACAATATCCAGATGCTTACCGATAAATGGTTTTCATAAATTTTCTTGGTAAAAAAGTCATAAATTTTTACTTACAACAAAATTAAAATTTTGTACCTATTATTTTGCACATCAGTGTATATAAAAAGTGTTTTTTAGGTTAGGTAGAACTTTCTACAGGGATTTAATTTAAAGATCTATCACGCTTAAAACAGCCTATATATATATATATATATATATATATATATATATATATAGAAAGAGAGAGAAAGAAATCCAAATGAGACTGAAGAATTTTTATAAAAATTTACTTACTTGCTATCGTTTATTATTTTTTACTGTTCTTCAGTCTCATTTAGGACATCATACATACATATACTCGTGTGTAATACTATATAATATATATATATATATATATATATATATATATAGCATATGTGAATAAGAATATAAATATATCAAATAACTCTAAATAATGATTCAAATATATTCGATATTCAAATCAACTTTTATCTTCTTTAAGTAACCTACTTTCTACTCCTTCTAGTAAGATTAGACGAATAAATTGGTGTCCACTTTTACTAATGATACAGCATCAAATAAAGCTTTTTTCTTCGAAACAAATTTATTTCGAATTTGTATTTATTTTTCTTTTTTCTTTGTTTTTTTTAGTTTGATCTGTATTGATTTAAATTTAACGATGTATTTTAATTTAACCATTATGTATTGACTTATTAACAAAATCATAAATGAAATTTATTTCCAATTTAATATTTAAAATTTATTCACTGATCAATAAAATGTGTTGTATTAGTACAAAAAAAAATTTTTTTTAATGCATTGTTTCAAATTAAATTTTCGAATATGTTTTTTTTTTATTAGACAGAAATTATTTTACTTCAAATATGAAAAAAAATATAGAAGTAGGCATATAGAATTTATATGAAAACTATAAACGATTACAGGAATTGAATTGAGATATTTTATATAAAGAAAATATATTCGATAGAGAAAATCACAAAACAAGGAATATATATATCCTATGTATTGTGAAATGTTCGTTCGATCATTATTTACACTATTTCTTTGAAAACAAATTTTAGACTTGTTTGTAGAGTTTACGCAGGCGACAGTACGATTTCAATGCGGTACATTGAAAGGAAACCAGCCTCTGTGGTCAATTATTTGATTTCACTGAAGTCAATTGTATAGATTGTTCACTAAATTTGCTTTATTCAAGTTGAACGTTTCAATGGAGCATGTATGCTTGGATCAAAGAAAATTTCCAATAAAATAACAGTATACATTTGCATACTTTAACAAGTTGATAGTTGTAGCTGTATGGACATATTTTCAACATTCAAATCGATTGCATTAAGTCGATAAATAGAAATATGTAATGCATTTTTATAAAAAAATGTTATTTATTATATATATTATATACATATACTAACAAGAAAAAGTCTGCGCAAGCCACATTTATCATAGATTTATTTGCAATAAATTACAAAAATATTATTAATTTTTTCAATTTTATGAATTATTTAATTAATGGAATGGAATGTTTATTTTAACAACAGCATAATTAATTTTTAAGGGAAAAATTTAATGTAAAAACAAAAAAATAGCTGCGACTCCCAATAATTAGCAAAAAAAGTCTGCGCACAGCTGCAGAATTTTTAGAATTTTTAATTAGAGCATTAAAATTAGCTAAGCGATTGTTGAAAATAAAATGCAGATTGTTATTCTTAACTTTAGTTTTTGTTAAATAGGCGACAGAAGTAAAAATAATTAAAAATAATCCTGGAAAATAAAATGTGTATTTTTTTAAAAAAGGAAATAAGTGTATTAGAGCGAAAAATAATTATAAAATTATGGGAAAAGGGACATAGCTATCGAAATATTGGAACAATTTTAGGAAGACAGCATTCACCAGTCTATAGAGTATTACATTTTTTTACAGTTAATTTTATAACATCAAAATCCCGTTGTGACCGCCCTTCAAAGTTATCTAAAAGAGGAAAAATTTATATCATAAATACAATTAAGACTAATCTATGATCATTCGCTTCTATAATTTCTGAAAGTGTCCACGTACAATTTGATAAAAAATTGAGATGATATGATTAGGATAATTCTAAGAAAGGCTGTGTACCATAGTCGGATCGAAAGATAGAAGCTGTTCATTTCAAGACTGAACAAAATTAAGTGCATTGCTTTCGCAAATGACCATGTAAATAAGTCGAAGACTTTTGGACAAATATAATATTTTTCTACGAGAGTGAATTTTTATATTTGGCATAAAAGGAGGAAAGCTCATTTGAAGAAAGCTTACTGCAGCTTTAGATAAGAAAAATCTGTTTTCCACCGTGAAACATAGTGGCGGTGGAGTGATGGTATGGAGATGTATGTCAAGTAGCGGTATTGACAAAGTCGAATTTATAGAATTAACAATGAATAAGTTCGACTATCTCAATATTTTTAAGCGAAATTTAAAAGAAAATTCGGAAAAAATGGGATTGAGCCATATTTTTTGTTTTCAACAGGACAATGATCACAAATATATGGCCGAAATTGTCAAGCTTTGGATACTTTATAATATTCCAAAGCAGTTGCACATGCTCTCACAATCTCCTGACTTAAATCCCATTGAACATCTATGGGATTTACTTGAGCGTAAAATTTGGCATCACAATATAACGTCGAAAAAAAATGTTAAAGCCTATCATCATCGAAGAATGGGCCAAAATTAGTTCTGAAGAAATTGAACGATTAGTGCAATCTATGAAAAAAAGATTGGAAGAAATTTTAAAACGGAAAGATTACCCAACACTATACTAAAAATAGAATTTTAATTTTTTTTTTAGTTTTTAATTAGGCATGTCCGGCCTTTTTGACGTATTTTTTTAAAATTTCGTTTATTTTTATTTATCTTATTAATATTTAAAAAGTGATTTATTAATGTTTTTTAATTTTTAAGATTTCATAGAAGAAATAAAAAATAGTTGCTTTGTTAACAACAATAGTCTTTTTATGTTTTTGTCTATATCAATAAAAATAGAATGGGTGTGTGCAAACTTTTTCTTACTAGTGTATATATTCTAATAATTGACTTTGTAAAAAAATATGTCACAATTTGTAAAATAAATCTTATAAGAAGTTTCCAATGAATAACGTAAAAATAAATATTAATAATCGATATACTTTTACGAGAAAAGAAATAATATAAAACGTGAGACTTGTTAAACAAGAATTCATTTTCTCTCATGTCAAGATTTTGGTATAATTTATAACAATAAAACACCTAAAGCAATTTATTTTCTGGCGTATTAATCTTAAAATATCACCATTCGTACGATGCGGTTAAAATTATTACTTTATATACGTGAATAAAGAGTAGATAACAGACGTTGTTCTTTAAAATATGGTATACATGAAACATCAACCACGTTCTTCTGCCACTTAATTTATCACCAATAACAGGTGTTTCGATCAATGAAAAATATTATGTATGTATACGAATTTATATATATATATATATATATATATATATATATATATATATATATCAACATTAATTTTTTTTTAGTTTATTTTCTAACCATCTTTATTTAATCTACGTTCCATAGATAATTAATAACACTTGAAATAAAAAAAATCTTTAATAATTTATGTTATAAATTTTTGATCCTTTTCTTTAGTACATTAGTTTTGTCGTTACAACTTTCCTAATTCACAATCAATATTTTTTTATATTTCTCATATTTTTTTCCTGTATATGCTTATATATAATTTTTATTTTCCTTATAACTTTGTATTATGTAAAAAAATATGCATCAATCAATAAATATTAAAAAAATGAGTTAAAAAAATTCCTACTATACTTAACTAACTGAAAATAAAGTAGGTGCTATAAGTTTTTCAATAATAATTTAGAGTTTTTAAAAATATCTTCAAGTTAGAAAAAATATTTTACTGCCGCAAACTTAATTTTAAGATAATTAATTTTTTATTCTATATATGCACTAAAAACTGATTTTAAGCAATAATATATACACTGAGACATTAAGACATGGCACACATGGGTAACATAAGTAATTTATTGATATAATTCAATGAAGTCGTTAAATTAAAAAAATATTTAATTGAAAATAAATATAATGAATAAATTTAATGAATATTATATTTATTTTGAATTAAATATATTTTTTTAAATTTAACGACTTCATTGAATTATATCAATAAATTGCTTGTTACCCATGTCTGCCATGACTTATGCAAGTCAGTGTATATACATATATATATATATATATATATATATATATATATATATATATATATATATATATATATATATATATATATATAGTATTTTCCAATAAGCATTTCAGAAGTTTAAATAGAAATAAAACCAAAAGTATTTATTTATGTTTTTAATTTTTAAGCATATTGTATGGCATTAATGACGAAAAAAAATTTCACTCATATGACTATCACGATTCACTTAACATAGTGCATTCGTTTAGTCCAATTTTTAGTCATTCTTTCACATAATTGTGGTCCAATTTCAAGAATTACACGTTCAATGTTTATTTTTAATGCTTGTTTGTGGTTTATCAGCATAAACCAATAATTTCACATAACTACACAAAAAAATAATTCAATAGAGTTAGATCGCATGATCTTGGTGGCTACTTGATGGATTCATTTCGTGAAATAATGGACTCATTAAACTTTTATTTTAATAATTCTATTATTTTTTTTACAATTTTTTTTACAAGTGTTGTTGAAGATTTAAACGTTCCATAATAATTTGCCGAACTATACTGAGTTAAAATATCGAAATTATCTTTAAAAAATAGTTTTTTTAAACATGGATGCCACCAGCTGTCAAATTTTTGACATTCTTGTTGAAAACCCCCATATATATAATATAAATTATCATTATTATCAACTTACATCAGTCCACAGTTGATAACTGAAAATATAACTGATTATTACTATTCATTAGAACTTGATTGTATTTATGATACCAACCAGTGAGAATTTTTTATTCAAGGTTTACTCCATTAGACATGTTGCCTTCACCTTGACTAAAGAACCCCAGCTATTTTATATTTCCGACTGAGAATCGAATACATTTTTTCCGCATGATAGATGGTGATATTAATTACTTCACCTCTGGTAAATTATATGTGTATATCTCTTTATATATATATATATATATATATATATATATATTATTGTACATGCATATTGATTACATATATATATATATATATATATATATATATATATATATATATATATATATATATAATTATGTAGATATATATAATTACATGCATATTGATTTTATAGAATTTAATTTTCATCCTTACTTAGAATTAAAAATTGATATTTAATCATATGTTTCTACAAGTAATCATTTTTCCAAAAAAATATATTTCAAATGCATATAAAAATAATAAAATAATCTTCTTATATTTCATAGAAATGTTATATTTCTTTATCATCTATCTAATAACAACTCAGTATAAATGTGCAAATAAGAAAAGTATTTTATTAACATATCATATTATATGACACCAATGTTTGCATATGAAATGTCATAATGTCTGGTAGGAATTTGTTCTGATGTAAATAATGTACTGAAATGAAGGAAACTTGTGTATTAAAAAAACAGTACATGTTGATAGAATCTTTAGTATGTAAATATATTTTCAGTCATCAGTTGAAACATTTTAAATTTTGTTTGCATTTGTAAAATATATATGCTTTTTACATTTTAATAAATGTATTATGAATTTCTTGAATATATATATATATATATATATATATATATATTTATACATATATATATATATATATATATATATATATATATATATATATATATATATATATATATATATATATATATATGTATAATATGATGCATTAAATGGATAGAATTTTCTATCCATTAAATGAACAATATTTTCTGTTTGCCAAAACTAGGAAAAATAATTGGTATAATTTCCTTATTGCACCTTAGTAATAAAATAAATAATTTGTTGTGATTATTCATCATTAAAAGAATATTTTCAAATTTTACTTATAAAAAAGCATTCAGTTTACTTTTAAACAAGTTTCAGATAAAATGTGTGTTCGATCCATAATATTATAATAATTTAAAAACGGTATCAAGGCAACAAGTTGTTTGAAAAATATTTACAATATAATAAAATAATTAAAAATTATAGTTACTGAATGAAAATACTAAATTCTGTTCGAAAATTTCTTTTCTGTTGGTTTTTACTTCAGTGATAAATCCTGTTCTGAAAAATTTTCAACAGTTAATAATCATATTTTGATACAGACAGTATTGGAATATTCAATACAAATTTCATGAAAATTACCAGGTAGACTGAAAATTTATCATACGACAATTTTGAATCATTTAAAAAATCTAATTTCAAAACTTATTTAATTATTACATAAATTATTTGAAAGAATTGTGATAGGCAAATTTACTACTTGTCAAATTTTCTCATCAAGTAAATGAACTATTTTTGATAACGAATTGTGATAATAAATCCAAGATATGATTTAAATAAAAATTCAATGATAAAAAATTAAATCTCATGGACATTTTCAAAAGATAAAACTCGCTAAAATAAAGTTATGCTGCATTGTTGGTAGAATTACAGGAATATGATGTATTGTGAAACCATTAATTCAGGTCACTATAGCCAAAAATTGATACTGCATATTAAAAAACTAGACTTCATAGACTAAAAAAGTGTTATAATATTTTTTATCAGGATAATACAAGATCACATATGGATATGAACATTCAAAAGCTGAAACATCTATCTTAATATAGTATTGTAAATTTGTTAAATATCCTCTGTATTCGTCCAATCTGACATTTTTGCATTACCATTTATTCTAATCTTCAAAAAATTATATTAATAGAGGAAAAAATAAATTCATTTAAAAAAAGAAAATCATGCATCCAAGCTTTTTTGTATTCGAACTAATATACTTTTATTAAAATAGAATAACTAAATTTTCTCAAAAATGAAACACGGGAATAAAAAATAATAGAAAATATATAATCCATGAAAAGAACAATATTTCTATTTTATACATAAAAAATGAAAGGAATTTCCATCAATTCAGTATATATATATATATATATATATATATATATATATATATATGTGTGTGTGTGTGTGTATGTATGTATATTTAATTGAGAACCAAATAATAAATGGAGTAGAGACATAATAAAAAATATTCAATATGAAATGAAAGAGAAAGAAATTAGATTCCTAGAATTAGGAAAGATTGTTATCTAAAAATAGATAAGGAAATCTGCTTTTTATGCTAGACTAAGGTCTCTCTCAAGATTTTCCATTTCTACCGATTCAATGTCTTTCTCTTCCGGTTCATTCAGCAGAATTTTCTTATGCCTCTATCTCATTTATCCATGAGTTTCATACTGGGCTTTTTTATAAATGGTCATTCAAATGTAACACTTAGAATTGTGTTTTATTAAAAAGAAACTATACATATGTTTCTTTTTAATAAAACATAAATCTAGGCATCACATTTGGATGACCCTATATATCTAATTTTTCAATCAATAGCTTGAATCAATACTGATACATTCTCTTCTTGCTATACGACCGGTTAATTTTCATTTGAAAATCCTCACGTTTGTAATAAAATCAGTAATTTTCGTTTTTATTCTGATCCACTCGGTTCTCTCCATCTTTCCCTTTCTTCCTTCTCTCTCTATATAAGTATATTTACTTGATTAAAATTATTTAAAAAATGAAATAATAAAAATTATATATCCAAAATCTATAATTAAAAATAATTATTAATTTTAAATGAATTTATTTATAAAATGGATAATAAAAATTGAAAAAATAATATTGAAGTTTTCACAATCATAAAAATATCTAAAAATTCTATTCGTTATTAAATTAAATCATAATAAACAAATTCTTATAATACCTGACAAATTAATTTCACTCCGAATGAAATTATACAAAATTGTAATTAACCACTCATTGTATAATTCACACCATACGAATAAATTTATTGAAGCTATTAATTACTACCCACATTTCCATACAATCACGCTTTAGTTTATATGTACATCACATGTATAAATATTATACAGCTGCAAATATATGTTTATTTGTGAGAACGACAAACACGTCGGTGTATAAACAGATAAATCTTCGGATTCGTTATACCAAAAATGTTTCGAATTCAGTATTTTTTTTGTCTAAATTTAGCACATTCTACAATATAAACAAACGCTGACACTGACAATTTTGTCTACATTGTTAAAAATGGTCTCTAATACAGTTATTCATTGTTTAATTTACTGACTCTGCGCAATTTTAAGAGAACGGGTATAACGACAATAATTAAATTTGCGTAGTTTAAAGATAAGTCTAAATTACTGTTATATTTTCACAAACTATAAAAACGTACTAGTATTTAATGTGGCTGCTTCATGATTCCCAATTTAACCGCTTTTTAATTATAAAAGTAGTCATAAAACACAATTGTAAATAAACGTTTTATGTCTTCAATCAATTAACCAATTTATGTATATATATATATATATATATATTATATATATATATATATATATATATATATATACACATAAAATAAACAATAAAGAGTTTTATAGACAAAATAAAATAAAAAACAATTTTATTTATAAAAAATGTATTTAATTTAAATAAAAAATAAATAACAGAAAAATAAAACGATTTAATTGTTTTATCAATATATGAGCCGTTGTTTTTGAAAGTGGTATAAGTCAATTTATTCATATATTGAGATATTTAAGGATTTGAATTAACTAAAAAATATTGGCAAACGTTAATAAATTCAGGTTATGTTTTTAAAACTATAAACTTGTTAAATTTTATTATGTAAGAATAATTAATAAAATTGTTAAAGAAAATAACCGATTTATTAAGCTACAAATGGACTTATATCATTTTTAATAATAACAAATTATTAAAAATATGAACAACAGCAATTTTAAATTTATATTTTAATTAAAGTTTGCTTTCTTGAAATGTTTTTTCTTAATGTAAAAAATAATAATTAAAATAAAGACATGTAAGTAAACGAAAAATCGACTTTATTAAGAAATATTTTTTTAGTTATATTATATAAAAAATTATAAATAAACAATTATGAAAAGTAAATAACTTTGCTAGAATAATTAATAATAGTAAACTTATTCGTATTTCAATCTTATTTCTCCTTTACACTTAACACAGTAAAGTATTTATGGTGAATATGAGGTATGTAAGGTAGTATACTCATCATATCATTATATTTCTCTCTTGTTATAGGTCTTGGAGTTGTGTACAGTGGTAACAAAAAATTTTGCTAAAATTTTTAGACCTTCCTCGTTTTCCAAATAAATCAATAACATTAAATTGTGCATTTTCTTCCATAGAAGTTTTGTAGAAAATGTTGTAAGGCTCATCCCTTTTAAACCTCATGCAGCATATCTTCAGCCACTTTATAATTTCTCCATCCGTATTTATTTCTTGTTTGATATTACCTCTTCTAGGGATTTGGTTCAAATAAAATTTTCTTGTTTCTCATCATATAAAACGAAGTTATTTTTTTAATCAATTCTTTATTACATTATAATAGTCTTGAGCAGTATATAAATGATCCTTCTTCCTTAGTCCATTTTCCATAACTCAAAAATCTTTGTTGTTTGTAAGAAATTAATGACCCGACAACAGAAATTTATGATCAATAACAATGATGTTATTTGAAGTTGTTTCAATTATTGATTATTATGAATGGACTTATTCCATTTTTAAAAAAAAAAACATTTTACAGCTGAATTTCTTTTGATTAATTTATGAGAATATTGTACACCATTGACTTCGTTATTATAAATATAAAAAGAGGGAATCCATGCTAACTAAAACTATCATTAATTCATTTTTCTCAAAAAATGGACTTATACCATTTTCAATATAAACGGCTCATATCTCATAATTTAATAAATACCAAAAAAAAATCTGTAATACTAATAATATTAATATTATCTACTGTATTATTTTACTTCAATTTTTTTGGAGATATTAGTTTAATTATTAGTTATTAGTTCTGTTCTTAAAACAATCATAAATAATTGGCAAAGATATAATAAAAACTACTATGAATAAAAAGTCATTGCGATACTCCTTAAAGAAAAAAAATCGGTATCTGAACAAACGATTATTAAATCTTGTACAATAATACCTCGATTAGTCCGGTTTAAAATTTCCAAAAAAAATTTTCACTTGAAAAAATCCTACTAGTTTTTTTTGAAAAAAATTACAAAAAATTAATATCTAAAATTATTTTTATACGCAAATTTTCAAGTTTTCCCCTTTATTATGAAAACATAATAAAAAAGAAAATCAAAATCGTATATGCACATTATGCGCAACGCATGCGCAGTTCTAGTTTTGTGGTCTTTTTTCTTTTTCTATTAGTTTTCGACTCGTAACTCTAGAATAAAGTCGATTTTTTTATAATTAAATTTCAATAACTTATTTTAAAATGAATGTATACACCCCTGATTTTATTTTATTGATGCATACAAACATTTGAATATATTACCCTTGTTTTATTTACTGAAAAACAGGGAAAAAATTGTTTGGAACCAATTAACGTTTTTTTGTATTTAGTTAGTGTTTCGATTAGTCCGGTTTCAAATAGTCCGGTTTCAAATAGTCCGGCTAATCAGTGGAACCGATTAGCCGGACTATGCGAGGTATTCCTGTATTTGTATCAGGTTAAATTACGCGATACTAAAATATTGAATTGAAACAATAGTTCGTAGCATTTTTTCATAGTTGGCACTAAAGATAATTTCTCGCTTACCTTATTTATCTGACATGTTTCGGTATTTATAATTTTGACAGGTGACATTTGTACATTTTTTTGGTGCATATCTTCTAGTGATTTATTGATTTTGATACGTTAATTTAAAATTTAAAAATGGACGTAAACAACTTGTACTTACGTAATGTCACGTTACTTTATTTCCGGAAAGAGAAGAATGCTGCTCAAACCGTAAAAAGTGTAGTTTATGGAAATGATGCTGTAGCGGATTTTTAATTTTTTTTTGCTTTTTTGTTTTGACTAATTTTTAATCTTATTTTAAACTTAAAGTTTTTTTATTTTGCAATTTTCTTTTTTATTAATAAAAAGTATAATAATTATAATTGACTTTGTTATGGACAATTTTTATATTTTTTTTAAACTTTTTTCTTATGAATATCTTACTATTATTTTGAGCGTTAGTGTGTGTGTATATATATATATATACATGTGTGTGTATATTTTTTCATTGCGACAATTACCTTCAAGGCAGTTGAAATTAAATGTTCAGCGTGCAATTAGAGCTGTAAATTGAATTTCCCATAGCGCATGAGTAAAATTTCTCCCTTATTTGAAAGATTAATTTAAATAATAACTTGATTTGTGCAAACGATGGAATTCGCTTGTTAATTTAATAGCTAGTCAAGTTTAAAAAAATATTGTAAGTAATAAAAAATGCACGATAATTGGAAATCGAGCGAAGACTATAACAAACAACATCTTGTTTCAATATAAATTTTAAACTGGTAGATAAATGTTATTAAGATGTGAATTTCTGTATTCTTACTCGCATATTAATAATTGAATTGTTGTAAACATTTTTTAAATTAATAGAATTTAATGTTTATGGAAATGTATATTATTATTAATTAACCTATAAAATTATTTTTGTCTTAATCATCTTCGTTAAAAATTGATATTTTTAATATATATATATATATATATATATATATATATATATATATATATATATATATACGTATTTGTTTCATTACATATATATGTAAATACTTGCAAATTTCAGTAAATTTTGATTTTCATTAGATCTATAAGGCAAACAATTTAATAAAAAATTAATGTAATAAATATAGTCTTAAAAATGTGACACTTAGATTTAGGTTTTATTAAAAAGAAACATTTGTATAGGGAAATATGTGTATAGTTTCTTCTGTTTGTTATTTTTTTAAAATAAAACAAATCTAGACGTCACATTTTGATGACTTTATATATTAAAATATACACTTTCAATTTATTAATTTTTTATACACACAAATGTATGAGCATTATTAATCATAATGATTACAAAAATAAATAGAAGCATATGAAGGTAAAAAATGATTATATTTTATAATT
>CP092089.1:10372625-10395125 GCA_029203775.1 Neoneuromus ignobilis | reverse complement strand
AATATAAAATTTTATCATGTATAGACTAACTAAAAAAATAACTTAAGAGATAAAATTTAACACAATAAAACATAACACAAATGAATTTTCACCCCCAACACCACAATATGTTATAAAGTGTTCAATAATTACTTATTATTCAATTTGTTATTTATAACAACAAATAAATTAATGTACATTTTAATGGCGTACATTAGAGCCATTTTGTTATAAAATCTAGACTAATTGTTTAAATCTACTTATATACTAATTTGTGTTTTTCTAACTTTTTTCACTCCATCTATAACGGGAGGTTGATTTTCTTTTTGTTTTGTCATATGATATATGCATGAAATGCATATTTATATCTGTTTACTTGTCTGTATTTAGGAAATCTATTATATTTAAGTGGATAGGTGTTATTTATTTTTTTTACAACATTATTCTTATCTCGGATTTATGTCACATTGAATAAACTAAATGAATTTATTACTGTTTGTTTTAGAACTATTGCAAAATTTACTTCAACAGAAATGAATTTTTACCCCTAACTCCGCAATATGTTATAAAGTGTTCAATAATCACTAATTGTTCACTTTGTGTTCTTTTTTATAACAAAAAGACTCTTACGACGATAGCATAGCCATCGAAATACATATTAACCCATTATTGTCATAAACAACAAAGTAAACAATAAGTGATTCTTGAACACTTTATACCACATTGTAGAGTTAGGGGTAAAATTCATTTATGGTAAAGTGAATTTGTAACAGTTTTAAAATAAACAGTGGTATAAATAAATAATTTGAATAGATAATAAGTTTATATTGAAAAAATTATTTTTCAATATAGGAGTGTATATATACATTTATATATATATATATATATATATATATATATATATATATATATAAATATATATATACATATATATATATATATATATATATACATATATATATATATATATATATATATATATATATATACATATATATATATATACACATATATATATATATATATATATATATATATATATATATATATACACATATATATATATATATATATATACATATATACATATATATATATATATATATATATATATATTAGGTTATATATATTTTGTACATAGCTATGTATATATAGATATATATATATATATATATATATATATATATATATATATATATATATATATATATATATATATATATATATATATATATATATATATATATATATATATATATATATATATATATATATATATATATATATATATATATATATATATATATATACATATATATGGTATTTGGTCATACTCATCACGTTGACTACGAAGGCTGGTAAGGATTTTTATTCAGAATTTACTCGCATATGCAGGTTGCTTTCTCTTTCAAGAGCTTTACCTGCTTTATATCTTCGACTAAAATTCTAATGTACTTTTTTCACATGACAGGAATGATGTTAACTAGTACACCACCGGTCATATTATATATACATATATATATATATATATATATATATATATATATATATATATATATATATATATATATATATATATATATATATATATATATATATATATATATATATATATATATATATATATATATATATATATATATATATATATATATATATATACATATATATACATACATATATACATGATTTTTCAATAAGAATGTCAGAAATTTGACAGCTGGTGGCAGCCATGTTTGAATTTTTTATTCTCATTTTGACATTTTAACTCAGTATAGTTTGGAAAATTATCATGACACGTTTAACACCCTAACAACGCTTAGAAATTGTATAAAACTTATCAAAATCGTTTTTCGGTTTGTAAAACTCATCGTGCAATTTGTGAAACTTAACCACTTGCGCTGGCAATTAATTAACATGAGCGCGTGGCAAACCCGTTCAAAGCAATTCTGAACGAGTTAGTATTTGAAATCATTTTTTTATAAAGTTTTAAACATACACACACACACACACTGCCATTAACATTATAGTAAAACTCTTAAATTATTTTTACAAATTTATTAATAAAATTACTAATTTTTGAAAAGGAGTATTTCTTGAGTTTTGGTACGTTTGTTATTTTATCGAATATTATATAGATATTAAAAAATTCCATATCCAGTAGATAAAAGAATATTTTTCTGTAAATTTTCGCAAATTTTCTCATTAAAGGTAAAAATGATAAATAGCTATCTTGCAGGTCTATTGTTCCATACCATCTTTGTAATCTAAAACTATATTAGGTTTTGTAATGTTTCCATTTTGGTCGGTATAATTTCCACATTTTTTTCTTTTTTGTTGTAATCATTTCTACTTTGGAATATTTTGAAGAAAGTAAATATATATATATATATATATATATATATATATATTCCTTCCATTTTAAAGCTAAGATACCATTGCAAAATCTTAGAAGAACTTAAATGTTTTTAATTTTGTTGCTGCGAGATCTTTTAGCATATTCTTTCTATTAGATCTTACTGTTTCGATAGTATTAATTTTTTGCAAATGTAATTTCCGATACAGTTTTGATGACGAATACCAGTTATCTAAAAAAGGGTGTTTACAAAATCAACTAAAGGTCTACATAAATCCAGTACAACATTTTCTCTGATGCGCTATTATCAGAATAAAATAGTTCTTTGATAAAATAGTTTTTTATAATAATAAAAAAAAATATTGTGTTCTGTAGTTACTTGATTATTATTCAATGAAAATATGTAAAATTAATGAAGTTCTGCAAAAAAGAACTTGTATGCCTTCAAAACAGAATTATGACACTTGCTAACTGAATTCCGATGTTATACTTAGCAAAGATCACACGACGTGCTATGCACGTCATATCGGCATTTGGTCCAGATAGTAGTCGACGTGCATAACACGTCATTCCAATGCAAATGGTTAAATAAAAAATGATAATTTAACGACTTTATTGAATTATATCAATAAATTGCTTATGTTACCCATATGGTGAATACTTTTGCACGTCAATGTGTATGTATATATATATATATATATATATATATATATATATATATATATATATATTATATGTATTGTATAATGCATTTTATATAGGTGGCCCAAATGAGACTGAATGATAGTAAAGAATAGAATATGCTAGCAAGCAAGTAAATGTATGGTCAAACCTTCAGTCTCATTTGGGCCACCGATATTATGAATATTAAACGAATCGTAGTTAAAAGTAGAAGTTCTTTTATTTGTCGCAAACAAATCCATTAAATGATATAATAACAAATTATTCCTACAAAACTCATCTTAAACTTGTTACAGTTTAGACAAATACTCTGTACTGCATGTACATTCATTTTTAATTTTTCAAATTTGTTTGTCTTATGAATTTAAAAATTATATAATGATTGAATAACTTCTTATAGTTCTGTATGCCTATTTAAATCTATAGGGTATTATTATTATACAATATCTATTCATTCGTGCGAGTGTCGGTAGTAGACGTTTGACTCTAAGTGGTGTAAGTTTGATTGTAAATGGTTTGAAGTGATTGTTCTAGAAATATTTTGAAGTAAGAAGATTTTTCAAATGAAAAGGCGAGTAATTTTTGCAAATTTTAAATGTGATGTTGCATACAGTATATATATATATATATATATATATATATATATATATATATATGTTATTTTAACTTAGCAAAAATCACTTCTGAAACGCTTATTAGAAAACCCTATATAAACACATATATGTATATAATCAATGTTATAATTATAGTCATTGTTATATAAAAATATGGAATTGTCGTTTAGATTTAAATATACAGAAATTATAACAGATGTTGACAGTTTCCATAACTTGTACACAATTTTAATTAAATGCTTCATAGATTGATATTTCGTAATTATAATACTATTGTGTGTATATATATATATATATATATATATATATATATATATATATATATTGTATTTAACTCTTTTTTTAACTCTCAAATTATATATTATTTTCAATCATAATGGTATATTGTATTACGACAAATTTTTATACTTGTCATACATTGCACTTATCATACATACAAGATTGTTGAACTATTGTAGTATGCTTTAATTCTAACAAATAATAAATAATAATTTAAACAAATAATAATTATAATAAATAATTTAATTCTAACAATCTATAGCTATACATACGTTTGGTTGTAGACTAACACAATTGTGTAAATGAAATATAACACAATAAAACACATAGTCTGTCACTAATCTCTCTAAATATGAATATACGACAATTAATCAGCTGAATCAATTGATTTATATTTACCTTAGCAAAGTGGTCGTTAAGAAAAAAGTATCTAATTTTTATTAATCGTAATGATAACTTTATGTTATTTTAAAAGCACATTTCAATGCATTTTAATAAATTTATTTAATATATAGTCATGCTGATATAGTATGCAAAGTATACATTTTAATTATTATAATTGTAGATAATTAAAATTCTATTAATGTACTGCGTGTGATTAATATTACGAAAATAAAAAGTATTGTAAAATAAACATATCTTGTACAACAGTGCGTTTATATCGATAATCTTTGTACATGTGAAAAATCTAAAGTACTCTTCAGCGTGCAATAAATTCGAACGACTAATTAAACACATCACACTATGAAATTTATATCTCACGCAAGTCCCAAGTACACATTTCCTTAATACAATTTCCTGTTTTTCGGTATATTCGGATTAATCAATAATTGAGTAGCAACGTGAAAAATTTCATTTAATATTAATAGCATTAAATTATATATATACAGAATGATTTTTAAGCTTGATAGAACTTTAAATTGAAACCATATCAAAAGTTCTATCTAACCTAAAAAAACACCTTTATCATACCTTTATATATACATACACACACATATGTATGTATGTATGTATGTATGTATATATATATATATATATATATATATATATATATATACATACATATACATACATACATACATACGAGGATCGTTTATAAAACGATAGGGTCGTATGGTATAAATACATAAATTAAATTAAATACATAATTAAATTATATCATATAATTAAATTAAACGATTAATAAATATATATATATATATACGACCCTCGTATATATATATATATATATATATATATATATATATATATATATATATATATATATATATATATATATACTATAGTATACAGCATCACCGCATACATACATACATTACGTTCGATTCAGTCGGAGAGTCCCTCGTTTTCAAGTCGAGGGTTGAGCATAACAAGGCCGACAACCTCATCTTGTAAAAAATAATGTTAAGGAGTAAACCCCGAATTAAAAAAATTCACCAACAAGCGTGGTAAATATTAAATACCAATACTTATCAAACGGCCCTCGTATATATATATATATATATATATATATATATATATATATATATGTATCAATTGCTTTTACAAGCTTATCAAAATAACAATTACAATTCCATCTGCATTCACGTTCCTGAAATGATTATTTTATGTAATTCTCGCTTTTTTCTTTTCGATATTTTTTTAATGTTTCAATTTGTTCGTTGTTTTCATCGTTAAATATTTTAGTTAAAGACTCTTGCCCTAACTGTTATTTTTAAATATTTTAAACTTTCATATGTGATTTCGTTTCTTTAATTTCCAGCAAGCCTGTAAACTATTCATGTGTAGTTTTTGATGATAATTACATACATATATATATATATATATATATATATATATATATACACTCACACACACACACACACACACGTCCCTCATTTTACGCGGGACTTTTTTTACGCAGCAAATTATACCTCTATTTACGCTGCACTTTTTATACATGGTATTGATTTACGCAGCACTTTTTATACGCGGTCAGATAGATTTCATTTTATATAATTTTTCATGGAATTTATTATATATCAGAGTGACGCAAATTCTTACTTGAACGTATAAAAGTACAGTATAAATATATAAAAGGTTGATTGTTTTGAATTACAGTAGCGATAATGACTCCGAATAAAATTTATCTCCTTTTGTTTTCTAAAACGTCATTATTTTTTTGTTAAGTTATGTGAAATAAATATGTGTTTCTACAACTTTACTAGCTTTTATTTCCAATATTTCTTCTATTGTACTGACAGACTCGATTTACGCGATTTTCATTCGCTTAAAACCAATCCACGTCGTACGGATACTCCGCGTAAATTGAGGGACGTGTGTGTATATATATATATTAGGTTGGCAAGTATCTCCCTTCCGCCTTCTGGTCTTTTGAATTTCGCAGCTATGTACAAAAAAAAAAAAAAAAAAAAAAACGGAAGGGAGATACTTGCCAACCTAATATATATATATATATATTAAATTTTTTTATTGTTTAATTTAATTAAATTTTTCAATTTAGTTTTTCTTACTTTTTTACCATATTTATCAAACGACCCTCGTATATATAGAGTATTTTTAAGCGTGATGGAACTTTTGACAGGGATTCAATTTAAAGTTTTATCACACTTAAAAAATATCATATATATGTGTATATATATATATATATATATATATATATATATATATATTAGGTTGCAAGTATCTCCCTTCCGCTTTTTTTTTGTTTTTGTTTTTGTTTTTTTTTTGTACATAGCCGCGAAATTCAAAAGACCAGAAGGCGGAAGGGAGATATTTGCCAACCTAATATATATATATATATACTGTGATACATTTTCATGGAAATTTTAGATAATAAATAATTTCTACGAAACTATTGTGAGGTTTGGTTAAGCAAATATGAATATTGTTTATATTTTATTTAGTTTATAACTATATTCGTTCTTCTGAAACAGTTTTCACACCCAAATTTTAATACACGAATGTATTTTCATGCTTCAATATTTATTTGTCATTGAGCACATTCATATGAATTTTCTATCACAAATTCATACCACGAGATAATATTGAATGAACAGCTTTTTGTTTCTATTGACTATCGATTCACGTATCTCTATTTATGCTACACTGTCAGCGAATTTTTTTATTTATATCTAACGCTTGTTTGCATACATTTGGTTTTATGGCGTCTACTTTATGGTTTAGTTTAACGGTCTATACTCCAAATCACACGCTCGTATGTAATAATCGATTGTGTCATTGCATCAAGCAGTTTGATAGAAATTTTCATTTTAATGTTTTTATGTATGGAACGTTTAGGGCACTTTCTGTGCACAATAT
The DNA here is from genome assembly GCA_029203775.1 of Neoneuromus ignobilis. Classification (NCBI taxonomy): domain Eukaryota; kingdom Metazoa; phylum Arthropoda; class Insecta; order Megaloptera; family Corydalidae; genus Neoneuromus; species Neoneuromus ignobilis. Next base: position 10,387,895 of record CP092089.1, on the reverse strand, counting down.
TTTATTGATGTTTCCATTTGAAATTAAATGAGCGACTAGTTGATTGAAAATGACTGTTTCATATATTATATATATATATATATATATATATATATATATTTATATGTATATATATATATATAGAGAGAGAGAGAGAGAGAGAGAGAGAGAGTTTTCCAATAAGTGCTTCAGAAGTTTAAATGGAAATGAAATAAAAAGTATTTAATTAATTAGTTTTTTTTTCAATGTTTAAGTATATTCTATGGCATTAGTGATAGAATACAATTTCACTTATACGACCACCATGATTTCACTTGACATAGTGCCTTTGTTTAGTGCAATTTTTAGTCACTCTTTCACACAATTGTGGTCCAATTTCATGAATTATACGTTTAATGTTTATTTTTAATGTTTCTGTTGTTTGCAGTTTATAAGTATAAACCAATGATTTTACGTAACCCCACAAAAAATAATCCAATGGAGTTAAAAAATATCAATGACCTTGGTAGCCAACTGATGGGTCCATTTCGTGAAATAATAGACTCATTAAACTTTTATTTCAATAAGTCTATTGAAGTGTTTACAATTTCTAAACGTTATTGAAATGTTAAACGTTCCATAATAATTTGTCAAAATGAGGTTAAAAAAAATTCAAACATGGCTGTCACCTGTTAAAGTTCTGATATTCTTATTAGAAAACTTTATATATACGGTCAACACTTAATTCATATTTATATTTCTAAATAATTTTTCACACATATGTAATTTTATTTGAAAATTATTAAAATCGTTATTCAAAATATTTTAAACAAATAACGTTGTTTTTTAATTTAATAAATTGCAATAAATATCTAACACAAAATAAAAACAATATTTAATATAAATAATTTATCAAAATGAAATCCAATTGCAAAATATACTCATATTTCTAAACCTGTATGTTATATCTACAAAGATATTCTATTGAAAATACAATATTTTAATACGTTGCAAATATAATACTTCGATGCATAGTTCAATATTTACATATTTTGGAAAGAACATAAACTTAGAACGAGTCGAATCCCATGTTTTTCATAAATGTATATTTATTGTTTCATTATTACGTATTTTATATGTTCCTGTTGAGAATTTATCAATTTACATTTTTATATAAACCGATATGTTTATTGGTTCGATCATCGTGCCTCGGAGATGTGATATGGCAATAATATATTTCTGGAAATAGATCTTATATATTTATTTATATGATTGTCAAATATAAAAAAGAATAATATAATGTGAACATCAATTTATTATTACATTTGAAGTTTATATGTAAATTAATTTTTTTGAACGAAAATATTTATTAATTTCATACAAACGTTAAACATAAAGTTAATAAAAATCATTTTATTAATTTTCTACAACTTTTTGTCATATTTTCGATCAAAGATGAATTCTATGTTGAAAATAAGAGTCAGGTTTTGATACAATGAAAGTATTTATACATTTTAATATTTCTTAGAAATTTCATAAGTTGCATCTAAAATTTATTATATTGATCTGAGCAGAAAAAAGTTGGATGGCGCAATGTATAGGATTTTCCAATGAGAATGTTAGAACTTTGACAGTCGGTGGCAGCTATGTTTGATTTTTTATGCTAATTTTGACATTTCAACTCTGTATAAGTTTGGAAAATTATCATGAAACGTTTAATACTTTAACAATGGTTAGAAATTGTAAAAACTTCAATAAACTTACTGAAATAAACGATTAATAAGTCCATTATTTCACAAAATGGATCCATCAATCGGCCACCAAGATCATATGATCTAACTCCATTGGATTAATTTCTGTGGGGCTATGTGAAATCATTGATTTATATTCATAAGCCACAAATAATATAAACATTAAAAATAAACATTGAACTTGTAATTCATGAAATTGATTCATTTATTTGAAAGAGTGACTAAAAATTGGACTAAACTAATGCAATGTTAAGTGAAATCATGGTGGTCATGTCAGTGAAATTGTGTTCTATCATTAATGCCATAGAATATGTTTAAAAATAAATAACTAATTTATTAAATACTTTTTGTTTTATTTCCATTTAAATTTCTGAAGCGCTTATTGGAAAACCTTATACAATACAAAGAGTACAACGGGGGAGATCTTTCTATTTAAACTTTAATTTTTCTGATTTTTTTTCGACTATTCCATGCGATAGCAAGAGCTCGTAATAGATAATTCCTTTCTTATTTTACCATATACACAATAAAGTTTTCAAATTGTAGATGTTTCGTTTTGATGTTGGTATAAATGACTAGCCAGGGTTTAAGTACACTTTTTTTGTTAAGAATTAATAAAATATATTCACTGTTCTACTTTTACCAGTTGCAATTCATTACAAAAAAGATAAATTGGAAAGCAACGAAATACAAATGTTAAAACAGCTCAATATATTTTGTCTGACAATCCACATGGGACTCATTTTCATTATTTGTACATTATTCCCATGGATTGTAAACGTCTAGAAACACAGATTGTTTAATTCTTAGTACTTTTACCAGATAAGTAATCGATTCAAGTTATTTTTTCAACAAATAACGCTTACAATTAATTATCTTCGAATTATTTTATTGCCCAGTGAGTTTATTTTTTTGAAATCAAAATCATCAATTCGAAATCTTGTAAACCAAAATTCATAAATACAAATAGATATAATGTATAAGTCTGCTTAAAATTCTCACAGATTGTTTTATATGCTTCTACAGTACTTTTCTTTTGATCAAACATAAAAAATAAATCGTGTCCAGTATTCGCTTTACTATGATTCATTTTTTATTATACTGAAAAAAAAACAGTAATTTTAGCAAGAATGATATGCAATTTTATTTTATACAGGATATTCACTATTAAAAAATGAAAATGTTTATTGAAAGAAAATATTTTTTAAACAGCACTATTTTGATCTATTTAAGATTTTTTTACTTTCGATACATATCCCTAATATATTTTTATAAAACATAGTGATAGTACAATAAGCGATTATTTTTGTACAGAAAATATTTAAGACGTTTGAATAAAATAATATTTGTAATATAGTGTTTTTCAATAAGAATGTCAGAACTTTGACAGTTGGTGGTAGCCATGTTTGAATTTTTTTAAGCTCATTTTGACATTTCAACTCAGTATAGTTTGGTAAATTATCATGGGACGTTTAACACTTCAACAATGCTTAGAAATTGTAAACACTTATTATAAAAATCAATATTCGGTTCGTAAAACTTATCGTGCGATTTCTGAAACTTACGGTCAACACTAAATAAAAAAAATTGCAGAATTTGGAGTGAAAGCATTCTACAAGTCATTGAATAAAGACCACTAAATCTACAGAAAATAACTGCCTGGTGTGCGTTACATGTTGGTGGTATAATCAGACCATATTTTTTTCAAAATGAACCTGGAGATTACGTTACAGTAAATAGATTGAGTTGCCGAGCCATGATTAATGAATTTTTTTCCAAAAATAATTGAAAATGGTTTGCACGACATGTGGTTTCAACAGGACGATGCTATATGCCATACATCTACGGAAACAATAGGCTTATTCAAACAAAAGTTTAATGAGTCTATTATTTCACGAAATGGACCCATCAATTGGCCACCAATTCTGTGGGGTTATGTAAAACCATTAGTTTATACCGATAAACCGCAAACAATACAAGTATTAAAAATAAATATTGAACGTGAAATTCATGTAATTAGATCACAATTAGATAAAAAAGTGACAAAAATTGAACTAAACGAATACACTATGTCAGGCATCGGAAACCTTTTTTGGCTGCGAGTCAAAATCAGCGAAAATGTGATTATTAAGAAGACGTTTCGGGTCAGTGGTATTTTCATTTTAAAACAGTCTTTTAGTAAATACTAAGATAAATTTTATTGAGAAAATAATTATAAGATGCTTTTAAAACATAAAAAATCAAAATTATAATTGTAATTACTATAAAAACTAATATAATTGTCAAGTTTTAGTTCATTAATTTATGAACTTTATTTATAATCGTTCTCTTCGTTTTCAGTGGCTTCCCTGATGCTGAATTTGTGATGTAAATTTAGTCAAGTCTGGTTTATAATTATTCACCTTGAGACAAATACAAACGTCTGAATTTTCGGTAGTTAAGCTGCTCCTGTTCTTACTTAAAATAAATTTCATGTGTGAAAATATTTGCTCACATTTTTAAGTTGAACCGAACGCGGACAAAATGGCAAAACTATTTTTTTTTAAAGATGAAAAATTCATAGGAAGTGATGCCCAACACGTTGATATCATGAGAAGATGATTATCTCCCATTTTTTTCAAATCCTTCCGCAATGTCTTGAATTTATCCGTCCACAACGTTGAACTTTTAAAATCAATCGTTTCTAAACTTAAATTGTCAATTTTAAGATATTCAAAATACTGAATATCTAAAATATTTTCATCTATTTCGTCAGGTTTTATTATAAATATAAATATTTCGCCGTGCTTCTTAAAACTATGAAATCTACTTTCAAATTTACTTCAAATGTTCAAAATCCAACTTTCGAACATATTTAGATTGCTTTCAATATTTTTTTCTCATATTGACTTTTTAGCAAAGGAAAGAAAAGAAATATTTTAGTTTTTATGTCAGTTTCAAATAATATTAACTTTAAAGAATTTGTTTGATAATTTATTTTTATATATTATAGTTTATATGCGGAACTCAAGTGGGTCACTTGAAATTATCAAATGGGTCACTTGGTGACCCGCGGGTCATAGGTTGCCGACGTCTGCACTATGTCAAGCGAAATCTTGATGGTCATATAAATAAAATTGTGTTTCATTATTATTGCAATAGAATATTCTTAAAAACATAAAAAATAAATAACTAATTAATTAAATACTTTTTGTTTTATTTCTATTGAAATTTCTGAAGCGCTTATTGGAAAAATCTATATTATGCTTGTAATTTGTATAATATAAACGAATTATAAAATAATTATGATTATTATAATATTTTAGTGAATTGAACTGTAATTTTTGAAACATTAACAATATTGCAAATTTAATTTTATCCAAGCTATAATCAAATATAAATTATTCAAATTGACATAAAATACAACTAAGTCGTTTTTATCTATTCGTTAAAACGGTCATTCATTAATTGTGTATATTTATCCTATATAATGATTACATTGTATATATTTGTGTCAATTATTATGCTCCATTGTGTAATCTCTTTGAAATGAAACCCTTGTTAATCGATTGTAATAAGAGCGCCTCATCTATTTTAACTACTATTATTATTGCATCAATTTGCAAATTTATTGATTTAATTTTTTTATTGTTGTGTGTACTCGTATGTTCGTGTGTACGTTGTGGTAGAATAATTTTATTGAACAAAATATTATATAAATCGAAATACAATTTCAATTTTAATATATATTTATCATTATTTATACACCTTGTAATATTTTATAATTTCTGCTTATTTTTTAAAAATTCATAAAAATGGAAGGTAACTATTAAAGTGATATTACAATATTATTGAAAAATATAATGAAATGAACACAAAAATTACTTCCGAAAATTTGTTTTTCATGCATAATTTTAAATTATTTTAAAATTATATTATAATTAAGTAACCATCATACATCAATAGATTCATATATTAGATGTACCAAAAATTTCTGTCCACTTGACTCAGAATTATTTTAAATACGTACAAAAATGTTTTAATGAAATGAACATGACTTATTCTTTTTATTGTTATATTTTATCATCGGTTTCCTTCAATATACACAAAAATAAATGTTTTATCATCAGTATTTCCCAAAGAATAGCAAAGGAAAGATGTCTGTCAATAAAATTCATTGTGACACTATACAACAATCAACAAAGGAAGAATCATTTACAAGTATATAGAAATTTGTTCACACCACCAGCATGTAAAGCACGCCAGACAGTTACTTTTAGTGGATACGTGGTCTTTGTTCAATGACTTACGGATTGCTTTCACTCCAAATTCTGTAATGTTCTTTATTTAGTGTTGACCGTAAATTTCACGAAGCGCACGATAAGTTTTACGAACCGAAGATTGGTTTTTATCATAAGTTTTTACAATTTCTAAGCGTTGTTGAACTGTTAAACGTTCCACGATAATTTACCAAACTATATTGAGTTGAAATGTCAAAATGAGTTTAAGGGGGTATTCTAGTCTAGACGCATGAATTTTAGGTGTTTTTTCGGACGCTATAAAAAAAAACCCAACAAATATTTTACTATCCATTTTTTATCAGTTATTTATTGACATTTTAAGAGTATAAAAAAATATTATTAAAAACAAAAAAAATCAAAATTGAAAAAGGTACAGGCTGGCAAAGTGGGGGTTCGAAAAAAAAGGTGTCTCCTGGTTGATGTGGTTCCAACCCTTCCGGTCATCTGAAATAATTTTTTTTTTTTTTGAAATTATTGAAAAAAAGGTTATAGTAGTATCTAGGGAAATTTAAAATTGTTTTTTTCGCAAAATGGCGGCAGTGTGAAAAAACAATCATTTTTTGTCCTATTTTTTTCAACTTTCGGAATTTTTTAAAAATAGTAAAAAACAAAATTTTCAAAATATCCTAAGCGGAGACAATTACTGTTATATTGAGAAATTCTATACCAAATTTTAAGTAAATCGGTCTACTAGAACTTGAGATATCACCGTCAACCGTGTCGAAAAAAGTAGTTTCGAGAAAAACGCGTTTAAAGTTTGGAGTCGAGTTTCGGGCAGTCTGAGTCATTTAATGGTGTGTTATACTTACATTTTCTCAATCGGCGATCCCTGACCCATACAATGTACCTTCTTCTACTTCAAAATTGACATTTTCTGAAGCTCTTTCAGATATACGAGCAGTTCTAGCTTCCTTAGAAGCATCAGAAGCTCGTAGTTCGGAGCGGTCAATCCGTTGTTGATCCCGTTTGATGGCGAATGCGTGAGATTCAGGACCAATTGTTATTCCCATCATGCTCATGATTTTTGAAACTAGTAAAAAACCTTCATTAAAAATACAAACAGCCATATAATTCGTGATTTCAATAGTGTGGGTTCCGCATGTATGTGTTTAGGTGCAAAAGTCCAGATTAATGAATTCAACGATTCATTATTATTTTGTGTTTCGGAGCCCAAACATCTAAATAATAAGCTTTCTAAAGACAAATTTTCGTATATTGGCTTTATCACTTCCAATACTTTGTCATTTAAAGATGGATTTTCGTGAATAATGTCGATTGTTGATTCGTTCAGGCCAGACCGGATTGGTTGGCGCGTCACAAAAATAGCTATAACTCCGAAAATAATTAGAATTTCGAAAAATCCTCTTAAGGACATATTCTTAAAGGTCTAAACTTTGAAAATATGCAAAAAATCGATTTTTTCGAAATTCTAGACTAGAATACTCCTTTAAGAAAATCAAACATTGCTGCCACCAGCTGTCAAAGTTATGGTTATCTTTTTTTAAAAAATTCTCTCTCTCTCTCTTTATATATATATATATATATATATGATTATTCAGATGTCAAAGTTAAAAGAAATAAAAACGGAAACGTATGGAAACGATTTCAATTAAAATATTGATTATATTTAAAGTAAGATAGAATGTGTAAAATTTAAATATTACAAATTGTTTTAATAATAACATCTTATATATTTAACACCAAGAGATTAAATCATCTAAACGATAATTTGTAAAAGATCAAACGTTTATAACCCACCTTTATAATAATACAATATATATATATATATATATATATATATATAAATCTTTTGGTATTTAATTTGCTTTGATATTAACTGATGATAATAAAGAAAGTTTATTTTCTCTTTCTATCATATATATATATATATATATATATATAGAGAGAGAGAGAGAGAGAGAGAGAGAGAGAAAATTGGTAGTTTAAATTAATTTTCAGTTAAAAAATAAAATATACAAAGAATCTTAAAGTGAATAGCAAGCTGACAATCTTTTTCTTTTAATTACTTCTTTCATTCATTTTAGTATTATGCAATTAATTTTCCTATAATTTTCAAAGAATCATTTTTCCTTTCACTTACAACCACTTCTTTAATTTTACTTTATCGATAAGTTATTGTTTCTGATACTTTTATCGATCGTATCTCACACATGCTTTATGAAATTTATATTAGAGAATTATAAGAAAGTATTTATGGTATCGAAAGTGTTGTTTATTGTTAATTTTTTTCACCAACAAATTATTTGTAGCATTCGAATAAATTTTCAATAATAAATAAAATAGTCAAAAAGTATTAAAATTATCCCGTTAATCGTTTTGTTTTATTTTGAGAATGTGCACTGGTGTGCTTAATTATTTTTAGGCGATGACGACTTTACTCGACGAAAACACAATAAATGCACTTGCTTTAAGTTTGAGTTAAATTATAACAAAATGATATCTTTTTTTGGTTGCTTCTTTGAAAATTTTTTTGATTTGATTGGTGAGTAATTCACAAACGTTATTTACAGGACTTAACATTTCTTTTTTTGAAAATTATTTCATAAAAAAACATTAAAAAGTATATATTTTTTTGTTTATTGCTTTGAAATATTTTAAAATTTGTTAAAATTACAAATATATATATTTTACCTAAATTTTACAATAAATAGCTGAAGCGATTTTTTCTACAAGAGTATATTTATAAGAGTATACTCGATATTAAACAAAAAAATGCCATCTTTTCATGACGAATATACTCGACATAAACATTTTACGGGTTAATATCATGTTGGTAATCTTGCTTTTAATTATTTTTTTCATCTGTTTGGTATTCATGAATCTATTTGTTTGTCACCTTTAGTCCTCTTGTTTTCTCTTTCATCTACAAATAATGACGATTTATACATTTCAGTGAGTACTATTTAGGTATTATGGAACATTTGTAATAAAGAATAGTAAGAATTAGGTTAGAATCTTGTTTTCAACCTATGGCAGGAAATTTCCTGGCAGTCCATCAAAAATTCAGTGGTTTTATATAAATATTTTTACACTGAGAAATAAAATGGATGCGTTCAAAAAGAAGCTGGCTCTTTAGGATAGTCACGTACAAGAGGAAGATATAGAATTTTTTCCACTTTTAAGAGATTTTTTAATTGCTGTTAATGTCAACCAGAAAGTCATATTCAACATAATAAGTTAACATTTAAGAGCGTTAGCTGAAAACTTTAATAATTATTTCCCTGAAAATGTGGGTCCTTGTTAAAGTAACCTCTGGATTAGTAATTCCTTCTTGGAAGATATAAAATCATGCGCATTTGATCCTCGCGAAGAAGAAAAACTGATCGAGTTGTCTTCTGATGTCACTCTGGTGTCCAGTCATAAAATGGAATCATTGTCTCAATTTTGGATATCACTCGAAAAAGAATATCCATCTATGAATTATAAAGCTAATTAATTGTTGGTCGTTTTTTCGACTTCATATTTGTGCGAAAAGACCTTTTCAGCCATGTCAGTGATCAAAAACCAAACAGAGAAATCGAATGAATGTTATTGCAGCTGTTATTTAGAAACAGCGTTCCAACCACTTATATCAAATTTTCTAACCTCTAAGCAGCAGCATATATCGCACTAACTAAAAATTGTAATCTCATAACATTGGATTTAATAAATAAAATACTACCTGCATTAGTTATCGTTTCTGTCTTAGCTGTCAGCTGGTCTGCGAAATGTTTCTTCTATTTTCTCAGGTGTAAAAAGGTTGAAGAACGTTGAGTTAGAAAATCAAGAGCTGGAAAGTTAGTACTTGTTGCATAACAGTACATAATCTCATAAGGTCGTTACTATACGTAAATTTTTGACCAAAAAACATGTTGCATTATTCAACATCCTCGATATTTGCTAGATTTGTCACAATGCGACTATTTTCTTTTACCAAAAAATGAAAATGGCGATGAAAGGAATTTTATGCGATGATGTTAAAACCATACAAGCCGACGTGACAAGGGTCATCGAGGCCATTCCAAAAACAGACTTATTAAAATCGATTCATACGTTGTTTTAGCATGCACAGCGTTATATAATATTTATGTAGAATGGACATATTTTGAATATATATTTTGATATTTGGAAAAGTACAAAAGTTTTTTATTCAGAAAGTTCAGTTTCTTTTTAGAAATACCGTACTGTAATAAAATAAACTATAAGAACAATAATTTAATTTTATATCAATAAAATAGAAATCTTTTCAAGAGATCATTTAAATTCATTTAACAAAATAATATAAATATTGTTAAACATAACTTTTTATACTTTATATCTAATAATATAATTTGAATTTATTATTAGATATATTATTATTTATATTTATTTATTATTCGATATATTATTATATATTTTTTTCAAATTATATCTAATAATATAATTTGAATTTTTATCTTAAATATAAATATACTTATAGTTCAGTTAAATTTTCTAGCAATTATCACATAGTTTTAAGATTTAATTATAATAATATAAGACAAAAAGATTCACATCTATTTTTAAATATATTAAATTGGATATTATATTAAATATACATATTTAATACTATTATTAATTTTTATTATCCTAATTTGATTATTTTGTAATGAAAATAATCACAGTTAAAAATAAATGTTTAAAAGTTAACATTTGTTGTATTTATAAATCGAAAATGAATTATAAAGTGAAAAATGTTTTTCTAAGTTACATATATATATATATATATACATATATATATATATATATATATATATATATATATATATATATATATATATATATATCACATAAATATGTATAAAAATACATTTATGATCGAATATTCGTTCGAGTCTGATATAGTATCTTTTGTATATCTTGAATAGAACATTTTTGACAGATCCTTTGACAACTACATTTAAAAATATCTCTCGGTCTGTCAATAAATCTGAAAATTCATGTGACATACACAAATATGAGACTCTCTATAATACAAATACATGTATAATAATAGTTTTCGTTTCGATCTGATTATAAAGCTCAGGAACAGTAATCTTAACTTGTGTATAGTTATGTTCGAGTTTTTAGATTAAACATGGGTCATGTTACGTTATGCAATATAATTACATTTTAGATTAAAGTGCGTTTCGTAACAGCGGTTGATTCTCATATAATGTTGTCTGGACTAGGAGAGTAATGTCCGTGTACTGAATTAGCAAAAAGTGTAAATCCGTGGAGAATTATCTTGTAATAGTAATTAAGTTCTAGCTTAGTATTTACTATGTTACATTCAACCTTTCACAATGATATATATATATATATATATATATATATATATATATATATATATATATATATATATATATATATGTAATTACAACGATAAAACAGAAATTTAATTCATTATGTATTATTTTAATTAATATTTTACTTTGTATATATATATATATATATATATATATATACACATACATACATACATACATACATACATACATACATACACTAACGCTTAAAATAATAAGAACATATCCATAAACAAGTTAAAAAATATATAAAAATTGTCCTTATCAAAGTTAATTATAATTATTAAACTTTTTATTAACAAAAAACACAATTCTTTTCACTAGGATCATCATACTAGGACTCACTTTGCAAAAAAATATTTTAAAATCTATTTCTAATCAAATCAGAATAATATTAATTTTAAAGAATAAACTATTAAATACTAATTGATACATCTTTTACGAAAGGCAAGCATTATTTTCACACAAAATCGGTATAGACTAAACAAACATTAATATAATTAAAAATTTGAAAAAGAATATTAAAGTGAAAATCCTAAATTATACAATCTCTAATAAATACAAGTTGAAAAAATAATTATTTGAGTAAAAGTATAAAATTAGTCTAAATTACACAAATTGTTCGAACTTGTAACAGATTTCATTATTTATTCGAATCAATATTTATATATATATATATATATATATATATATATATATATATATATGAAAAAATATATATATATATATATATATATATATATATATATATATATATATATTATATATATATATATATATATATATATATATATATATATATATATATATATATATATATATATATATATTATATATATATATATATATATATATATATATATATATATATATATATATATATATATATATATATATATATATATATATATATATATATATATATATATATATATATATATATATATATATTTATATATATATATATATATTTATATATATATATATATATATATATATATATATATATATATATATATATATATATATATATATATATATATATATATATATATATATATATATATATATATATATATATATAATATATATATATATATAAAATATATATATATATATATATTATATATATATATATATATATATATATATATATATATTTATATATATATATATATATATATATATATATATATATATATATATATATATATATATATATATATATATATATATATATATATATATATATATATATATATTATATATATATATATATATATATATATATATATATATATATATATATATATATATATATATATATATATATATATATATATATATATATATATATATATATATATATATATATATATATATATATATATATATATATATATATATATATATATATATATATATATATATATATATATATATATATATATATATATATATATATATATATATATATATATATATATATATATATATATATATATATATATATATATATATATATATATATATATATATATATATATATATATATATATATATATATATATATATATATATATATATATATTATATATATATATATATATATATATATATATATATATATATATATTATATATATATATATATATATATATATATATATATATATATATATATATATATATATATATATATATATATATATATATTATATATATATATATATATATATATATATATATATATATATATATATATATATTTATATATATATATATATATATATATATATATATATTAGGTAAAGCGGAAATAAATGTCGTTTTTTTACAATGTGAAAAAAATTATTTACAAAAAAAAAATACAGAATATTTATTCCGATAGATAATTTCCATGGTTATTTATAATATCTTGCCACAATTTAGGCAATTTTTTGATGCCTCTTTTATAAAATTCTGGCTACTTTGACTTGAAAAAGGCATCCAAGTGTTTTTGAACATCATTATCCGAATTAATTTTTTTATCTCGAAGCGAATGCCTCCATACTTCGGAATAAATGATAATCAGAAGGCTCAATTTCGGGAGAGTAAGGTATATGAGGCAGCAGCTCTAAATCCAGTTCCTTAGTTTTTTCCTGGGTAATTCTCGTTGCATGCGGCTTTGCATTATCGTGCTGCAAGATGCACCGATGGTTATTCACCAGAACGGATCGTTTTTTTTTTAGTAATTCCGCCTTTAATCTTTCTAATTATGCACAATAGACCTCGGCTGTGATAAACTGACCAAGTTTTAATGATTCATAATAAATCACACCCGAAATATCCCACCAGATACATAAAATAACCTTTTTTAAAGTCAAAGATGGTTGAGGTGTTGAAACCGGTGTTTGACCTGGAGAAAACCTTTGTTTTTTATGTGAATTGCTATAAAGGATCCATTTTTCGTTTCCAGTAACAATTCTTTTCAGAAACGGATCGGTTTCATACCTGATCAGCAGCAAAGAACAAATGGTTACTCGTTAATCTAAAGCCGACGGCGATAGATCATGCGTAACCCAAACCCACTGTCTGTACTTTTGCCGAGCCTTTTTAAATTACTTTTTAAAGCCGACCAGCGGCAGACGATGTCCTGCGACAATTCCTTAATGGTTTTGCGCGGATCTGATTCAATCAATGATTTTAACACGTCGTCATCAATTTTTTGTGGTCTTCCCGATTTTGGATTATTCTTAAGATTTCTGTCGTCGTTTTTAAATTGTTTGACCAGCGTTGGTATTCACGGATATTCAAGATTTCGACATAAGTTTCATTAACATTTTCTGTAGCTTCTTTGGGCTTTAATCCTTTATCAAACAACAATAACAAAATACACCGCAACTGCATCTCTAAGATCTCTGGCCCTGACATTTTTACTATCAGTAAAAATAAAAAAAAATGAAATGAAAACAGTAACAGTATGAATAGAACTTCAAAATAATACCAATATTGATATATTTACTCGACGGCAGCCACACGATAAATTGGTTTCAAAACTACACAAAAAAACGACATTTCTTTCCGCTTTACCTAATGTATATAAATGTGTTTTTTAAGTGTGATAGAACTTTAAACTGAATCCCTATCGGAATTTGTATCTAACCTAAAAACACTATCATATTTTTATATATACATATACACACACATTTATATATATATATATATATATATATATATATACATATTCCTCATCAACCCGCATAATCAATAAAGTAAGAAGCACCAGATACACACACACACACACATATATATATATATATATATATACACGAGGGTCGTTTGATAAGTATGGTAAAAAAGTAAGAAAAACTAAATTGAAAAATTTAATTAAAATAATTAATTAAATAAATTTACCATACTTATTAAACGATCTTCGTATATGTTTTTTTTTATTAAGGTGGTAGAATATCTTTTCAGTTTTAGTCGCATCAAATAAAATTACTAATATAATACTATTATTAAATCTTAGTCGTATAATAACAAAATACTAAACATATTGTGATCAATCATTGTCATTTAAATATTTATAACCATTTGCTTTAAAAAACACAAAATTAGTTTAACCTCTAAAATTGAAAACAAATGTATTTTTAATCGGCAATGTTGTAAGTTTTAAAAATATGCCAGCGTGGCAAATTGTTCGAGTAAAAAAATCTACAAAAGGGGTTGGAAATGATGCAGGTACTGACATACATATCAAATTTAATTAAAACAATTTAGGGGTTTTGATTTTAGTGAAAAAGCTTGTTATTTTGACATTCAGGACTTATATTTCACTGTCATGAGCGAAAACAGGTAGGGTTTATTAATAAAAACATCTTTTTTAAAACATAGTGGATAATCCAACTATATAATATGAGAATTTCTTTTAAATTGACATCATCTCATTTTTATTCTTCTATTCATTTTATCTTTAAATTTTCCTCTAGTGTTG
>CP092089.1:10302625-10367625 GCA_029203775.1 Neoneuromus ignobilis | reverse complement strand
ACGTTAATTCGGTCCAGAATGCGTCAAATCATGCGGCACCCAAACATCAAGCTTTTTTGTATCCAGCCTTCTAAATAAAATGGTTTTTTTCAATTAAATTTATAATTAATGATTTGATCGGTATTATCGTCATTTGTCTTCCGCCGGCTATATCCATGGTGTCGTTTCACTCTGAATCCGGCTCTGAATCGTCGAAACCACAGTGGAAATAATATTAATCTCACGGAATTGAATTTGCCTTTAAAAAACATGTTTACATGTCTATAAAAATCCAAACTAATATATTTCGTTTTACATATATGTAAAGAAACAAATGATATATATATATATATAGCTCTATATATATATATATATATATATATATATATATATATATATATATATATGATATATATATATATATATATATATACATATATATACATATACATATATATATATATATATATATATATATATATATATATATTTGTATGTATATATGTTTTTTAAGCGTGATAGAATTTTGAATTGAATCTCTATCGAATGTTCTATCTAACCTAAAATAACATATTGTGTATGTGTGTATAGGGGTATTGTATATGTGGGTCATCCAAATGTGACACCTATAGTTGTGTTTTATTAAAAACAAACATGTGCATAGGAAAACATATGTATAGTTAATTTTTTTAAAAAACACAAATCTAGGCGTCACATTTGGATGATCCTATATAAAGCATGTTTTTTAGGTTAGATAGAACTTTTGATAGAGATTGAATTTAAAGTTTAATCACGCTTAAAACACCTTTCATATAAACGAATAATGTTTCATGTAGTTTTTAGAATGATATAGGTGACCCAAATAATACTGAAGGATGATAAATGAAAATAAGCAAGTGAATGTGTGTCTATATCCTTCAGTCTTTTTTAAAACAAATGTATTAATAAAAAGCATTTCCCTTTATATTTGAAATAAATTAATAAAGCCTTTTTGAGTACATTAATTTTTTTATTTTTTCGGTTATTTTTTGCTACTATTTCCTTTGTCAATTTTTAATTATTATTTCAAATTAATAAAAATTAATTAGTTACTAGAATTTAATTATAAATAATAAGGAAGTATTTAAATTACCTTAAATCGTATTTACTTTTACAACTCAAACAAGTTCTTTTTCTTTACATTATTCAAAAATAAGATATTTTCGGTTTTAAGTATAACGAATCTTGCAGATCTTTTCGGTTTTGATATATAAAAAAACTTCCAATCGAATATACAATTTTCATTATTTCTTTCAACCATGTTCTTAAATAGTTTATTTTATCCTCTTAAAACGATATTGATTTCAACGTAAAAAATCTCCTCAATACATGATTGTATTTCTTAATATAAATGTATTTTTCCTATTAATACAATTTTATCAATATCAGAATGATGATAACACGAAAGTGCCAGATCGAGTCGATATGGAGAATGTTTAAGAATTTCCGAGCCAAAATTCTTGATTTTTTTAATTTACATAGTTGTATGTGACCTTGTGTTGTCTTGGGAAATGATAATACCATTTTTATTCAGCCAACTGGTCATTTGATATGCACTGATTTATTCAATTTAGTCGGTTGTTGGTAGTAGCTACTGAATTAATGATTTCGTTGTGTTTTAAAATTTAAAATATTATACATCATACCCTTGCTATTTTACCAACAGTACATTATCAATTTATTTAAATGTATTTCAACCTGTGCTGTCCTCAATGAAATTTTATTATACTTTTTACTGTCAAATGTATTTTTTCACTTGACATTCATGTATAAAACTCATTTTATTTCATTAAAAAACGAAAAAGCAAAATCATAATTCTGTCAACTCAAATTCTTTCTGTGAATTTATATGATATGCAAAAATAAAGTTCTGAAACTGCTTTAAATAATACAAAACTGATATATGTGAACTTTAAATCTTTCTACTATCTTTATGAATTTTGTGGTAGATTTTTAGTTATAGTTTACTCCAAAATGTTATCACTAAATGCTGAATATGTTTTCCAAAATGATATTTATCAGCTAAGTTAATGCCACTAGAAAGGATTTTTTTTAAATCAAACTTTACATGCTTATTAAATAATTACATTACTTCTAATCAAATAATAGATCTTACAACATTATGGACCGAATACACATTTATTATATCTTCAGTTTCAAAAGTTAAATTGATACTAAATTTTTAAAACAAACAATTATACATATTCTACTAATAATAACTTAGTATAATAAAAAAATATTTTATAACTGAGGTACTATTATGGATATTTTACTTAATGTAAAGTTTACCAATAAGAATGTCAAAACTTTGACAGCTAGTAGCAGCCATGTTTGATTTTTTTTAATTCATTTTGATATTTCAATTTAGTATAGTTTAAAAAAATATGATGGAATGTTTAACATTTCAACGTTGCTTAGAAATTGTAAAAACTTAAATAGACTTATTTAAAAAAAATAATGAGCCATTATTTCACGAAATGGACCTATTAATTGGCCATCAAGATCATGTGATCTAACTCCATTGAATTATTTTCTGTGGAGTTATGTGAAATCATTGATTTATGCTAATAAACCATAAACAACAAAAACATTAGAAATGAACATTGAACATGTAATTCACGAAATTGGACCATAATTATGTGAAAAAGTGACTGAAATTTGACTAAAATAATGCATTATGTCAAGTGAAGTCGTGATGGTCATATGAGTGAAATTGTGTGTCATCATTAATGCCATAGATATGCTTAAAAATAATAATAATAAAAAAATAATTAAATACTTTTTATTTCATTTCCATTTGAACTTATTGGAACACCTATACTGTATTTTTTAAAACGAACAATTATAAATATTCTACTAATAATGGCTCAGTACAATAAAAAATGATTTTATGATTGAGGTACAATTATGGTTTTTTATTTTAAGATACAATTATTGTCATTTTACCTAATACTAGTAAAACTGAAAAAACTTTTCAAAAACCCTTATATATATATATATATATATATATATATATATATATATATATACACGAGAGTCGTTTGATAAGTATGGTAAAAAAGTAAAAAAAAACTAAATTGAAAAATTTAATTAAATAAATAAATTAAACAACAAATCAATTTACCATACTTATCAAATGACCCTCGTGTATGTATGTATGTATATATATATATATATATATATATATATATATATATATATATGTATGTATAATTAAAAAACATTATTAACAAAATGGACGCATTCATATTTTAATACATTATAAATAAATTTTAAAATTGAACAGAGAAATAAACATTTTTAATAAAATAATTGTATAATTAATTTCATTTAGGGTTTCCAAATGATACTGACAGATATTAAAAAATAGTAAATAATAGTGAGCAAGTAAATGTATGTGTAATCCTTCAGTCTTATTTTGGTCACCTATAGATAAATGCAGAAATTTTCTATTAATTTCATTAATTTAAAAATATATATATTCTCACAATTTAATTATTACTGCAATATTTGAAAATATTGGAAAAATGTTCGATAATTGTTTATTATTCACTTTATTTATTTATAATCAAATTTTATAATGTACCACTCTGTCGATAACAGGATTGGCATCGAAATGCATATCAGTTTATAACTAAATAATGTGAACAATAAATAATTATCGAAATACTTTTACAATATCTTCTGATTCTGAAGTGACAATTAATTGATGTAAAAGTGAATTCGTCACAGTTACAACAAAAATAAGGAATAAAAAATGAAATAACATAAGTTAAAATATATTAGGTCTACCGGAAAGTTCTGTCCGGTAATGATATCTCAAGTTTCAAAGATGAGTCATTCTACAGAAATGGAATTCACAAATTACCATCGGAGGTCATTAGAAGAACGAATTATATTGTTCAGTAAATATTAATAAATATATAAGTATATTATCTTTTTAATTCAAAAACGGACAGAACTTTCCGGTAGACCTAGTATATTTATAATTAAAAATCTATTAATATTTCAATACAGATCTTTAGAAAATTATTCATAACTATATAATTCGATGAAAATCACACAAAATGTAAATTACATTCTATTTAAATGTATTTTCTCAAAATACTAGACATGAGTATCATTATACACTAAAATGAAACTTTTCAGTATATTGCATTAATATTACCAATATACAAATTTACAATTTGAATTAATAATGTAAATCTTGTACTTGTGCATATATACATAAATTTATAAATTCATTTACAAATACACATATATGATACAAGACATATATATATATATATATATATATATATATATATATATATATATATATATATATATATATATATATATATATATATATACTGTGCATGTAAATATGTGTAAAATGAATAATCTAAATTAGTTACAATATGAAACGGGGAGAAAATGAAATTCATTGCCTTCGGCGTTATGAAATTATTTTAAGTCAGATAGTCAAGAATGATTAAATCAAAATCGTTTGCATGTTTATACATGTTAGTCAAATTAATTTTAACACCGAAATTTGTATGTCTAATGTATGCCTCTATGTTTTCATTTCATCGTTGTAACATTGATATTAAATTCAAATTTATAAAAAAAAATTGTCTGTGATTTCTGTCCATATTAAAATCATTCTTTAATTTGTTAATATTAACTCAGAAATGATTTTTAACGTGAATAAAATAAATAAGGAATTAATTAAGAACCAACAAATGTAATTAATTCGTTAATATAAGTAATTTAATTTTTCATAATTGGATTATTACTCAATATCACGATATTTTATATAATTATTCGGTAATTACACTTTATTAAATTTTCGCTAATATGAATTTGATGACCAAAAATTGGCGATATTCTTATAAATTATATTAATCTTTAATGTGGTTATTTTATTGCACTTAAAATCAAGATCAATTATTTAATATTTATCTTCACCTCTCTGTTATAAATCTTATAATCTATTTTTTTATAATAATTAATATAAATTATAAAAAAATCTGATAAGTAAATGATGTTTTTAAGCGTGATAGAACTTTAAATTGTATCTCTATCAAAAGTTTTATCTAATCTAAAAAAACATTCTTTATATATATATATATATATATATATATATATATATATATATATATAGATAAATATAAATATAAATATACACCCGTCCCTCAATTTACGCGGGACTTTTTTACGAGAGTTTTTTTTATAATTATACCTCTATTTACGCGGGACTTTTTTACGCGGTATTGATTTACGCAGCACTTTTTCTACGCGGTCAGATAGATTTTATTTTACATAATTTTTCATGAAATTTATTATATATCACAGTGACGCAAATTCTTACTTGAACTTATAAAAGCACGATATAAATATATAAAAGGTTGATTGTTTTGAATTACAGTAACGATAATGACACCGAGTGAAATTTATCTACTTCTGTTTACTAAAACGTTATTATTTTTTCGTTAAGCTATGTAAAATAAATATGTATTTCTACAACTGTACTAGTTTTTATTTCAAATATTTTTCTATTGTACTGACAGACTTAATTTACGCGATTTTCAATCGCGTAAAACAAATCCACGTGGAACGGATACTCCGCGTAAATTGAGGGACGAGTGTGCATATGTGTGTGTGTATATACACACACATATATAGTGTGTATATATACACACACACATATATAGTGTGTGAGTATATATATATATATATATATATATATATATATATATACACACTATACCTTTCTATAGAAAGGTATGATAAAAAGTGTTTTTTTTAAGTTAGATAGAACTTTCGATGAGGATTAAATTTAAAGTTCTATCAAAAAAACTTAAAAAAACACCTATATATAATATTAAATTCGCACTGCAAAAAGAAGCAGTAAATTTAAACACTATGTTGAAATTTACTGATATTTGAAAACAATTATTTTGTCAAAAAAAGATGATCAGTGTGCAAGAGAAATTGTGTTTGTTATGAAATCCTTATGAGGGTAACATATATTTTCTAAATGAAAACAGATGGCATGCGTTGATTAAAAACATTTTTCTTCAAGTATAAAAAAATAATCGCCTTCATAATGCAAGAATTTCTTTCAAATTGACAACATCCATTTTTCTTCTCCTGTTCACAGGATTATTCAAATGAAACTGAAGAGTTTGAACATTCTTTACTTGTTTACTACCATTTACGATACTTTACTATCCTTCAGTCTCATTTTAGCCATCCTATATAAATATTTGTTTGGTTTTCGTGTGCTGTCCTTAATGCATCCAGTTCATTTTTTTTCCATTTCTATTCTTTTTTATTATATTTTTCTCTAATTTACTTTTTGTCTTGCTATGGTTCATCATCAAATTATTTTTTTGATTTGTTTGAATTAATTATTCTATATTTTTTTCGAGTTCTCTTTTCTTTCAACCACTCTCTCTCAATTTCTCTCTCTCTTTCTCTCTCTCTCTCTCTCTCTCTCTCTCTCTCTCTCTCTCTCTCTCTATATATATATATATATATATATATATATATATATATTTATATATATATATATATATATATATATCGACTAGGTAGTACAGTGGTTAGCATCACCGCGTGTCATGCGGGAGATTGCGTTCGATTCCCAGTCGGAGAGTCCCTCGTTTTCAAGTCGAGGGTTGAGCATGAAGGCCGACAACCTCATCTTGTAAAAAATAACTGTCGAGAAGGGAGTAAACCCCCGAATAAAAAAATCTTCACCAATCCGCCTGGTCAGCGTGGTGAATATATGACCAAATACCAATGAATGTTAGCATTCATTGTGGCTTTCGTCCAGTAGTGGACTGATGTGGGCGTTATGATGATGATGATATATATATATACACCACCAGCAACTTCTTTCTATACACTTCTGGATGAAATTGTCTCTCAAAATTTTCTACTTTGACGGATTCAATACCTTTCTCTTCCAATTCATTTGGAAAAATTTTCTTACATCTCGGTTCCATCTCTCCATGGATTTCCTTTCTAGACCATTTTGTATATCTAGGTTCCCAATTAAAAATGTCGCTTATATTTTATATTAGTTTCTCTTATGCAATACTAAAGGGTATTTTTTAATAAGTTTTCTTATCTTTCGATAATCTTCATTTCTTGTTATATAATTGACTGAATTCAATTTTAAACTTCTCACATTTTTTATTAAATCCATAAATTTTCTTTTCTTTTGGATCTACTTGATTCTCTTTCTATCTCTACATATTATTCCTAAAAAACATTTTGCATATTTTATGTTTTCTGAAAATACTGAATTATTCTGACATTCAAGTTTTGAGAGAGGTTTTTATCCAGCAATAAATAAAGAGAAGCAAACGATAACTAATGATATTATATATATATATATGCAGAGAAAAAAAGAGAGAGATAGATAAACTATTGGATTGACAAAAAAATCATATCGAATTTTTCCAATAGATATCGTTAGTCTATTTGTTATAATAGAATCGTCATTCGCATCCAAATAATTATTGTGTCGTTTGACAACTGATGCTTCTACCTTCATTCAGATAAAAAGTTTGAGCGATTTGGTTGAGTTCTATAGATTTTATAACAAATTAAAGATGGAAAATCAAACTGCATTTTCACCATATTTTACTGTTTTATTTCTATAAAAGTAAGAACGCACGGCAAGCTTGTGACAAGTTAGGTAAAGTTTACGATGACTATGCCCTACAAGAACGTCAGAGCAAACGATGGCTCGCGAAATTCCGTGCTGGTGATTTTGATGTTAACGACGCCCCTCTCTCAAGAAAGCCAATCGAGGTTAATGACGACAAAATAAAAGCCTTTATCGAGTTAAACTCACGTTACATGACATATGAAATTTTAGAAAAATTAAATATTCATCATTCCAACGTTCACGATCATTTCAAGAAGCTGGGATACATAAATAAGCTCGACATTTAGGTTCGTCATGAACTCAAAGAAGTTCATTTAACTGCACGTATTCTCATTAAACGTAAAGAAAAAGATCCATTTTTGAAACGTATGATAAGTGGCGATGAAAAATGGATCGTATACAACAACGTAAAATGCAAACGGTCTTTGTCCAGGCCCGATGAGCCAACATAATCAAAATGCGTCATTACTTTTCCGTCCTCCTAATATTATAATGGCATTTTTGTATCTTTATATTTATATTTATTCTTTATTAATATTCTTATTAATTTTCAAAAAAAACTTAACATATGTAATCTACTTTAACACAAATGAATTTTTATCCCCAACACCACAATGTTTATAAAGTGTTGAAAAAAAATACAAAAACACAAATTAGTATATATAGACAAGTCAAGCAATTAGTCTGGATTTAAAAAAAAAGCTCTGATGATGATGGAATCGCTATCGAAATGTGCATCAGTCAACATAGTTATAAACTCTAAGTGAACTAAGTGATTATTGAACACTTTATAAACATTGTGGTGTTGAGGATAAAAATTCATCTGTGTTCAAGTTAATCCCCCACAGTTTTAAAAGAAACAATATGTAACTTACATTATATTTAATGAAATGCATTTATTATATTTATTAAACATACATTAAATTTTATAATCAACTTTCTATATATATTTATATAATGTTTTAAAACATAAATCTATCATTAAAAAATAAACCGCAATATGTATAATTTTAAAATATAAAAGTAATTACAATATAACGAAATTTACAATAGAATAATGTGATAATATAAACGCACAGAGTTTATAAACAAGAAATCCTTTGAACGTTTTTTAAAAGCTATTTCCGTACGTATTTTGAAGTCATCAGATACCTTGTTAAAAATGTTTGCGCTAGAATACACAAAGCCTTTTTCTGACTGTAGAAAAGAAGAAATGTAATTCTTCTGTTCATTTTTTATAAGATTACGTTTTATTTTGTGAGTAAAAGATCAGATTTTTATAAATACTTTTTCGTATTTTGTGTAAATACGACGAAAATTTTCCTAAAAATAATTTACTAGAAGATTAAAAAGTTGTCTTTAAAAGAATTACTTTTCATGAATATGCTATATATCTTCTCTATCTATACGATTTTATTATGAATAATATATATATATATATATATATGTATATATATATTTATAATATGCTTTATACAAACATATTGATTTTTTATTCACACACACACAAACATATATATATATATATATATATATATATATATATATATATATATATATATATTCATTCAAGGTTGTTAAAAAATTAAACCTTTTTAATACTATCTCATCCATAAATTTCGACCAACGAATCTTCAAAAGGATTTCAAAGAAAAATTTATATCAACCAACGAACTTTTTTTTACCTGAACTCAGTATTAAATATAAACATTCACATACACACATAATGTTATAAGCTCTGTCTCAAGTTAAAAATATCTTCCAAGACTATTTTATAATTGATCATATTTTTCAGCTTACTTACGTTTCACAAAAAAAAAATGAGAAAAAGAGAAAACTTCAAAGCATCGATATCGCTATCATAAGCACGCGTGCTTACGATGGTAATGCTTAAGTACATAACGTAGCATATGGTCAGTTTGCATAAAAGATTTTGCAGTCGTCAATGATATAAGATTGTTAGTTGAAAGATATAATTGAATTTCAATTCAGTAGTAATAACGTTGACGAGCTTTTCGTTTTTTAATAAATTAATATTTTGTACAACGGTTGAAACTTGACTATGTCTAAAGAGATTTTACGATTTTTTATAATTGATTAAATATTTATTTGCTCTTTAAAAAACACATTACTTATATTAAACTGTATAATTTAATTAATTTCTTTTTATTCTATTTTCTTTTTTAAGTTGTTTCAATAACTCTGTCACATTTAATAAGTAAAATAATTAAAGTAGTCAGATAAATCAATATACACAAAAAATCAAATTTTATATTATAAGCTTAGTAAATAAAAAATAAATAAATAACATCTCAATTTAATTAGTAAACAAAGCCATTGACATTAATTAATTATATAATTAAAAATTAACATGAAGTATAAATTAAAATTATTTTTTTTTTTGTTAAACGATTATATTATATATATATATATATATATATATATATATATATATATATATATATATATATTAATTTCAAACAAGTCTCAAATGTAAGATTAACTATTTTTGTTATTTTTCCGATTTTTCCATCTTTCTAATAAAAGATTTATTTCAAGTCGAATAAAAGACGTAGGTTTTGAATATGGTTTTTTTTATTTACTTCTTAAATAAATAGACGGTAAAGAAATTCAGGATAAACATGTTCAAATTTATGAATACATTTATATATTTATACGATTTTGTTAGTTTTATTTTATATTTTTTCTAGATACTATAAACAATATTTAAATTTTTTAAATAAAACTAATAACTACGTTTAATAATTAAATATAATATTCAGTTTATTAAAATAAATATTTATATTTAACAGAAATTAATTTTTATCCCCAACATCACAATGGTTATAAAATGTTCAATAATCACTTATTGTTTACTTATAACTATGTCGGCTGAAGCACATTTCGATGGCGATGCCGTCATCGTCAAAGATTTTTTGTTGGCATGACATCGCCATCGAAATGCGCATCAGCTGACATAGTTATAAACAATAAATGATTATTGAACACATTATAACCATTGTGGTGTTGGAGATAAAAATTCATTTATGTTAAAGTGAATCAGCCACAGTTTCAAAACAAACAATAAATATTAATATATTTTATTACATTTATTATTAATCATTTTTAATATTGAAAATTATATTAACATTACAAATGCATGAATACCTTTTTACATTTGTCAGAATTATAATTTACAAAAAAATATGATTGTACTAAATTAATTAAAATTTAAAATTATATTACTCATTTTTCCTTGTTTCAAATATTTTTCACAAAATAATGCTTACAACAGAATCAAAATAATATTTTATATATATATATATATATATTTCATTCTTATCAAATAATAACACTTAAATAATGAAGAATTAAAAAAAAATTATAGGTCCACACCTAAGTTCTATAAAACGAATTAAATATTTAAAAAATATTTAATTCGTTTATGTGAAATTTAATCTATAGAAAATATAGGGTCATTCAAATGTAATACCTACATTTTTTTTTCATTAAAAAGAAAATGTGTATAGAGTGGTATATAGGGAAACATGTGTATAGGTTCTTTTTAATAACATACAGATCTAGGCGTCACATTTGGATGACCCTATATAAATAAAGTTTTTTTTAGGTTAAATAGAAATTTCGATAAATATTCAATTTCAAGTTCTATCACACTTAAAAAACACTCTATATATAAACGAATAATGAGTTCATGTAGTTTTTAGAATGATATAGTTGGTCCGAATAATACTGAAGGATAATAAATGTGACGCCTAGATTTGTGTTTTAATAAGAAGAAACATGTGTATAGGGAAACATGTGTACAATTCCTTTTTAATAAAACAAAAATCTAGGCGTCACATTTGGTTGACCCTCTTTTAGTTGTTCATAATTGTTAAATTTTTAATACATCTTCATATATATATATATATATATATATATATATATATATATATATATATATATATATATATATATATATATGTAATCATCATCATTATCATAATTTTCTTTCATCCACTACTGGATGAAGGCATTTTTCAAAACTTTCTACTTCGACTGATCAATTACCTCCCTCTTCCAATCTATTTTGATGAATTTCCTTATATCTCTGTCCTATCTACGCATAGATCTCTTCTTGGACCGTTTTATACATCTAAATTTCTAATCAACAACTTCCTCTGTCTATCAGTAGTCCCCTCTTTTTATTATATAACCGGTTCATTTTCACTTTTTCTATAACATCTGTAAATTTATTTCCTTTCTAATCCATTCATTTCTCTTCTTATCTTCTCATGTTATTCTTTAACATACATCTTCCTATGCTTCTTTATGTTGTCTGCAATCGCTGAATTATTCTAGCGTCTAAGAGCCATATTTTATTACTATAGATAAGAACAGATAGAAAGAATATTCTGCTTTATAATATACGAATTTCTTCCAAACTGGCATCAATCCCATTTTTATTTTCTTGCTTACTTCATCTAAAAATGTTCCTTTAGTATTAATTAGTTGACCCAGACTACATACTTTTCAAATTCTTCTATTTTCTCCTTTTTAGCTTGATTCTTTTTTGATCTTTAAATCCATTGAACACTATTTTGTCTTGTTGAAATTTATCATAAGATCTATTTTTGAACTTTCTTTATCCAATTCATCAATTTTTTAGATTTTATTTGGACTTGTTGAGAAAATAATGTCAGCAAATTTTAACTGTCTCTCTTCATTAATTTTTATTTCTTTAAATTCACAGTTTAGTCTATTAAATACTTTCAATGCACATATAGATAATTTTAGTGACATTATACCGCCTTGTCCCACTTTTTTTTAATTTTAAATTTGTACGGAGGATGTAGCATTATTATAAATATAAAGTGACTCGAATGGGACTGAAATATATAACCTTCATTCATTATTTTCATCCATCAGTCTCATTTTGGTTACCTATATATTCTAATATATCATCATATGTCTCTTCAATTTCTTAATTTTTCATTAGATTTAATATCGCTGACGTATGCACTATTTATAGTGTGGCGCTTATAAGACTAAAGGATCGAGAAATATATTTACTTGCTTACTATTATTTTCTATTCTTTACTATTTTTTTACCTCATTTCGTTCTCTCTCTCTCTCTCTCTCTCTCTCTCTCTCTATATATATATATATATATATATATATATATATATATATATATAATATCATCAACTCCATCATCGTTATCATCAACCACTATCTATCCACTGTTAGATAAAGACATTTCCTGAAACTTTCAACTTCAACCAATCAAATTCTTTCCTCCTATATTATCTATTCCAACGAATTTTTTTTTCTGTTTCTGATATATATATATATATATATATATATATATATATATATATGTGTGTGTGTGTGTGTGACGCTTGTAACATGCTTTTTATCTACACGTTCAGCAAATAAATAATTAATTACCTGCCTTGTATTCCGGAAATAGAGTAGTATTACATATTAATTGGTGTATATGTGATAGTTCACATTTCTAACTTTAACTAAAACATTAAATCATATTTGAAACGATGTGTAAATTTCAGATAGTTGAGTTTATCGCTTTATGTAGACAGTTAAGTTCGTATATAAAATTCTCCACTATATGAAAATATTAATTAAATACATTGAATATTCAATCAATGTGTAGCAATCAAAAAAAGAAATAATGTCACTTGGATAAAATGTTTATATCATCAATTGTATTTATCAGTTATATATAATATGGGTTTAAATTTTGATTATTTTAAGCAACTTGGCAACATACAATTAATCAAAATTATTTTCTTTCATTTTCTCTGACGCTTTATTATTTTTTTTTAATAGAAAAAATATTTGGGTTTTGATACGATGAAATTTAATACTCATTTTCATACCTTTTCAAAATTTTGGAAATATGTTTAAATTTTTCAAATAAGCGCTTCGAAAGTTTAAAAGAAAATAAAAAAAGTGTTTAATTAGTTAATTATTTATTTTTTTGTTTTCAAGAATATTCTATGGCATTAATGATGGAATACAATTTTACTCATATGACCACCAAGACTTCACTTGACGTAATATATTCATTTAGCCCAATTTTGAATCATTCTTTCACATAAATGTGGTCCAATTTCATGAATTACACTTTAATATTTATTTTTAATGCTTCTGTTGTTTGTAATTTATCAGCATAAACCAATGATTTCACATAACCTCGCAGAAAATAATCGAATGGAGTTAGATCACAAGATCTTGGTGGACAATTGACGGATCCATTTCGTAAGAACATGAACTTTTTAACTTTTGTTTCAACAAGTATGTTGTTTTAGTAGATGTATTACACGTAGCGTCGTCCTGTTAAGACCACATATCGTGCAAATCATTTTTGAAAAAAAAATCATTAATCATGGTTCGTTAACGCACTCCATTTACTATAACGTCAGCTTCATTTTGAAATGTTCATTAACAGACAAAATATTGGCTTCGCTTCTTGCATTTCTTAGTCTTACAGGCACTGCTGTAACATGTAGAATAAAATTGTTTTTAAATTTTTCAACAATTCGATAAATGGCACGTTCACTTGAACGATTATATTAAGTTTTCACGAAGCGCACGATAAGTTTTACGAACCGAACATTGATTTTTATAATAAGTTTTTATAATTTATAAGCGTTGTTAAAGTGTTAAACGTTCCATGATAATATACTAAACTGTACCGAGTTAAAATGTTAAAATGAGCTTTAAAAAAAATTCCAGCTGTCAAAGTTCTGACATTCTTATTGGAAAACCTTATATATCTAAACAATATTACATCGATCTTAATATACATTAATCGCAATGTACAATTTCTGGAGAGCATGTTGGATGTAAAAGAACTTCCCGTTCAAACTAACAGTAAATCTTTAGTCACCTTAGCAACATGCGACCTACCATTTTTATTATTAAGCAAGATGACCTTGCATTATTTATTAGCTACTAGTGGTGGTTTCCTATCCAGTTCATATGTTAGTTTGTATAGGGTGGTCCAAATTAGTCTCAAAGATAGTAAAGAATAGTAAATGATAGTAAGTAATTGATTGATTTCTATATGTATATTCAAACACTTCAGTCTCATTTGGGTCACTCTATATAATTATTGACTGTATTCATCAGCTATGACTGATTTATGCGGTGGCAACAACTCATAACAGAAAATTTCTTCCTAATCTCACCAGATATATAGTAAAATCTCTAAACCGTAAATATTTTATATTGATGTTTTACAGAGCATAACCACTCTTCTTTACATTTAAGTATAAAAAATATCCATTTTTTATCGTCAACCAATTACAGTTCGATACAAACAACCTTTTTTACTTTAGAAAGCAGAGAAATGCAAATATTGAAACAGATCAATATATTAAATTATTTCAGTTCAATTTGACTTCATTTTCCTTCTTTAATTTTCTTTCTATAAATCATAAACATCGATAAATATTAAATTGATTACCTTCTAGTGCTTTCGCAAAAATTAGTAATTGATTGATTTAATACCGTTTAGCAATACCAAATTTAACTTAATGCCAATACTTTTTTCGAGTCATCTCCAGATTTTTTCTTGTTCGGGACATTCATTATTTTTCATATCAAAATCATCACTTTTAATTCTAAAAAACCAAAATTCACAAACATAAACGGTTACATAACTCTTCTACTAAGTCTCATAAATTGTTTTATGCGCTTCTGACCGCAATTTTCTTTTGGTCAAACATAAATACAAAAAACGTGTCACATATGCTTTTTACTACGCTTCATTTTTCATCATACTATAACAATATTAATGTCAGAAAAATGACATGTAATTTTGCGTTTCTTATATAAGATAGCTGATATTAAAAATAAAAACATTTTTTACAAAAAATATTTTTTTATGCATACTCTTATACATACATACAGACACACATACGAGGTCAGACAATTAAGTAATGCGACAAAATTCAAAAATCGAGTATATTTAAAAATTAAGGTACATCGCTGCGATCCCCTTCAAAGTAGTCCTCTCCCGCATCTATACACTTATTCCAGCGAGTTTTCCATCCTTTCGTAACAATTCTGGAACACTTCTTGTAGGATTCCTCTCCTGAGTACCCTCGTCACAGATTCCTGGATATCTTCAACGGAGTTAAAATGTCGACCTTTGACGAATTTTTTCATATGGGGGAATAGGCCAAAAGTCGCAGGGTGACATGTCGTTGTGAATAGGGCGGTTGTGGTAACGTTGCGTAACCTTTAGACGCAATAACAAAACTAAGAGACACTGAACGCACTGTGACAGGGAGCATTGTCGTGATGCAGAACCCAAGTCTTCGCGATCTCTGGACGCACTCTGAGCACCCTTTTTCGTAATTTTTGATAGCACATTGCGGTAGAATACTTGATTTACGGTTTGTCCAGGTGGTACGAACTCTACTTTGTGAACCACCCTTTGCTGTCGAAGAAGCAAATCAACATGGTTTTCACTTTGGACTTGCTCATTCTCGCCTTCTTTGGCCTTGGTGCTCCAGGGGACAGCCACTGTTGGCTTTGTCGTTTAGTTTCGGGGTCATATTGAAAGAACCAACTTTCATCACCAGTAATAACCAATAATAAATTTCTCTGTTCCATTTTCGTGACATGCACTACTCGCGCGTTGTTCAAAACACTAAACAGCTGGCGAAGAAATGATCGTATGAAGGTGGTCAAGGTCTCAATCGAGAGAGTAGGGATCTGCTATTACGGTGGCGGAGTTACAGGTTCGCAGTGTTACTACAGGCCGAGAAAAAAAATCGGTCGCATTACTTAATTGTCTGACATCTTATATATATTTATATATATATATATATATATATAGAGAGAGAGAGAGAGAGAGAGAGGTGTTTTTTAAAAGTAATAAAATTTTAAATTGAATCCCTATCGAAAGTTTTATCTAACCTAAAAAAACATCCTCTCTCTCTCTCTCTCTCTCTCTCTCTCTATATATATATATATATATATATATATATATATGTGTGTGTGTGTGTGTGTGTGTGTGTGTGTATATATAAAAGTAAATGAAGAATGTTTTCAGGCTAGATAGAACTTTTGATAAGGATTCAATTTAAAGTTCTATCACGCTTAAAAAACACCTATATATTTAAATATACATACATATATAAATGTAGTTATTTACGAGGGTCGTTTGATAAGTATGGTAAATTTATTTATTGTTTAATTTAATTAATTAATTAATTTAATTAAATTTTTCAATTTAGTTTTTCTTACTTTTTTACCATACTTATCAAACGACCCTCGTATGTATATATATGTTTGGACAAAATTAATAATTACGAACAGAAAATCTTATTTCCTTTGAATTAAATTGAAGACACGTATGAAAATAACCAGAGTGACACGAAAAAGACAACCATAGACAGATTCAGACAACGATAATGGATCACATCTTGAATCAGTAGTATTATAGTTAAGATTCGTCTTTTGTTACAACCCTTAAAAAAAAACTAATAAAACTGTCTCGAAGAGAATTGACGCACGTCTACTTGTTAAAGGATATGCGATAACGGACAGGAATAACAGTTACTTCTCAGCTGTCCAGCCGGATTATTTTATAACTATTTTTTATTCAAGTAGAACATATTTTAACCGTAAATGTTTAAAAATTAATTCTAAAATTACTATTTTATTAATGTCTTATTAAAAAAACATATATACACATAGAAGCAATATATTATTTGATTAAAAACCATAATAGTGAAGAATTATAAAGAAAATAATTTGTGAAAAAAATCGTTATAGTAGATGAAAAGAAAATAAGTTGTATTTGTAATATTTTTAATAAAACTTAATATATATATCGAGAGAGAGAGAAAGAGAGAGTTGATGGAATATCTTTTTAGTTTACTTTGTATGTATTAGATAAATAACATGTATGTATAATATAAGGTTTTCCAAAAGGAATGTCAAAACTTTGACAGCTGGTGGCAACCATGTTTGATTTTTTTTAAGCTAATTTTGATGTTTCAATTCAGTATAGTTTGGAAAATTATCATGAAACGTTTAACACTTCAACAATACTTAAAAATTATAAAAACTTCAACAGACTTTTTGAAACAAAAATTTAGTGAGTCCATTACTTCACAAAATGGACTCATCAATTGACAACCAATATCATGTGATCTAACTCCATTAGATTATTTTTTGTGAGGTTATATGAAATCATTGGTTTATGCTGATAAACCACAAACAACAGAAGCATTAAAAATAAGCATTGAACGTGTATTTTATGAAATTGAACCACAATTATGTGAAAGAATGACTAAAATTAATCTAAACGAATGCACTTTGTTAAGTGAACTCATGGTAGTCATATGAGTGAAATTGAATTCCATCATTAATGTCATAGAATATTCTAAAAAATAACAGAAATAAATAACTAATTAATTAAATACTTTTTGTTCTATTACCATTTAAACTTCTGAAACGCTTATTGCAAAACCCTATATATACTTCTATTGAATTTTGATCATAAAATGAGTATTAAAAATTATGAAAAATCATCGTTAGTAAAATATATAAAACTTTTTACTTAATCATTTCCTGTATTATTGTAATCATTGTAAATATCTGATAAAATGTGTTTTTTGTTGATAACACTACGAATTTAAAAAATATGTCAACGTTTACAAGTTGACATATAAAAAAAATACCTGTGTTTTTTTTTATTCAGTCACTGAACGCATATATCAAGTTTGATTCAAAAAAATCTGTACTACGGATTTGATTTTAATGATAAATCTTGTCCTGTAAAACCTTCAGTGGTTGATGATAATAAACGACAGATATGAACAAATCACATGAGTTCTGAGGAAATGTTATTTTTTTAATGAAAGTAAGTTTAAAATGTTTGGTTCCAATGGATAAAATTTCATTTAGAGAATGCCCAATAGGAAATTGTACCAGAAAATAGAGAAAACTATCATAAACAATAATAATAAATCAGTAGATCTTAATACTTTGTATGGAGTCTTTCTGCGTTTATCATAGCTTAAAACTTCTTTAAAATAAAAATAATTAGAATTTTATTGATGTTTGAGGTTATGTCTTGCTAAGTTCTTTTTAAATTTTCTATCATCTGTCCTGTTTCCGAACATTTAAATTTCCTATTTTTCTAAAATTGTTTATAAATTTTCTATTAGTTTCATATCAAAGAACTTTCGAACATCATAAAAAAGCCATATTTTTAGTTTTTTTCATCGTATGTTTGAGATCGTTGCCTTATTTTGTCCAAAGACCTATTATTTTTTTCTCTATTTTTATATTCGCTTGAATTTTTATATTATGTGGAAAAAAATATATCTGTCAGTGTGATTTAAAATAAAAATAAGTTATTCATATATCAATATTTATTATGTTTTAATTTATATTTAAGAAAAAAAAATTGGTGTACCTATTATTTTTTCCACGGGTGTATATATATATATATATATATATATATATATATATATATATATATGTGTGTGTGTGTATGTGTGTGTGTGTTTAAGTGTGATATAACTTTAAATTGAATCCCTATAAAAAGTTCTATCTGACTTAAAAAACACCTTTATGTGTGTGTGTGTGTGTGTGTGTATATATATATATATATATATATATATATATATATATGAAGAATGTTTTTTAGGTTAGATAGAATTTTTGATTTGGATTCAATTTAAATTTCTATCACGCTTTAAAAAAAACACCTTTTGTAAATTATATTCACGTTTTTTTAATAAATACTTCAATTTTATACAAATGTTATAAAATTGTAATTTCTGCTAAAAAAATTATTATAAAATTTTATTTAATATCTTGCTTAATAAAGCATGTATGTAAATTGAAATTTTGTTGTGTGTAAATAAATACATTTAATATTGAATATATCTGAAGAACGATATTTTTCCAATATAAAATATATAACTTTCTTTATTAAAAACCAAACGATTGGAATTAAAAATTATAAATATCGAGCATGTAATACAACAACAAAGAAAAACATTTTAAACGTAATTTTATTTGTATAATTAATGAACTAATTATATTTTGATACAACGTAAAATGTTATTTTCTAAAATTAAAAACAACAATTAATTAAACGCTCTATGAACACACAGCAATATTCAACGTTCATTACAAAAACGTACCTTCCTTCGAAGTAGTCGTAAAACAAATAAAAATAACCATTAACATGTTTTTTTTTTATTTTTGTATTCGAAATATCACGTACAAAAAAAATTATTTAAAAACCTACAAAACTATTACAAGGAGTACAACGATAATTTTTAATTACCTCCTTGAGTTTAACTAAATTACAGGAGACAGTCTTCGCCACTATGCTTTATAAAAGTTAATGGATACTTAAAATATAATCCAACAGGAATATTTGCCAACATGGATCGTTTAACACATAGATAGGCTTGCACATATATGCATTTTCCGGGATTACTTAATATTACGCCTTCATTAAAAATACATATATTCTACGTTTGTGTAAGAACAGCTTAATTATAAATTCAATAAAGGGTTCTTGTGCGTCTGACGTTACAATATCATCAATATTAATGTGATATGTAAATTAACCGTTTAATTATTTATTTTCGTTTCATTTCGTATAAACAGCTGTAATAACGCACTAAAAACATTTTCTTTTAAATTTTTTTAAGTAATTTTTATTTATTTTATAAATACTTTTCTTATACTAAATAAATTCCGAGATTTGATCAAAAAAATATCCAAACTACTGTATCCATATTTCTATATTTAATGAGGAGGAAAACTAGCGACGTAATGTATTATAACTATTTATGAGTCTAATGAGTTCGTTACAGTAAATCATTTATTTCGAAATTCATATTTTTTTATAATTAGATTTTCTTGCATCTGCAATTTTCGAATTGGACCTGATTGAAGAATAACATATCTGTATGAAACTTTGTTTTAAAAGGGCAATTGAAACATTACGATTTTTAAAAAAGACGTTCGGTATCTTAATGCTTGTTATGAGTAGTTTAAATATTTTAAAAAAGACAAAACTTTAATCAAAGATGATATAAATACAAGTAGATCTCCAACTTTCAAAATCAATAAAAAAGTTATATAGATTCGTGAATTTATCCGTGTTAATCGGCGATTAACACTGACTTTCAAAAAGATTATAGAAGTAGGAATATCATATGACTCTTGAAAAAAATATTTTAACGAATAATTCTGACTCGGGTGGTCAGGTTTGATAATTTTTGGTGAAAAATAAAGTCACCCTCGTTCACTAACCACCATATTCATTATATTTGGCCGTGTTTGACATTTTTTCGCAACTAAATAGCTTATTTAAATAACTGTTTAAAAATTAACTATGAATAGATAACGAAAGTTCAGCAATTCCTAAGATTAAAATATTTTAAATATTTTTCTATTGTCAACAAAACAGTACTAATTAGTTAAATAATTATTGGTATTGTAATTTTAATGGTTTCGATTATGATAATATTTTTATAAGCATCTCAATTACAAGTCTTTTATTAAAAAAAATAGTAAGAAAAAAACTATCTTGCAAAATTTTTACAGAACAAAGCATTCAAATAACTGAAATTTATTAATTCTTGATCAATAATTATAAAGATACTACTCATCATTTTCAATCACTTATGAATGGATTTAAATTTTGAGGAAAGACACAAAGTGAGAGATTTCTACATAAACTTATAAATAATAAGACAACAAAGCACCAATAAAATCGTAAAAAAATAAAATAAATATAGTATATTTTATAATATATTCTGGGAATATTTCTGTATTTAATTTGCATTTAACATTTTACAACAATTAGTAGAGACCAAAGTTCATTAATTACATTTTTGAACACTCAAAACCTTAATATGGTTTTAATTTATATTTGAGTAATAACATGAATTATAATAATAAAACACTAATTGACAGATTTATCACTTGTATAACTTTATTTTTTTCAAGTAATTCCATTTTTTAAACAAATTATGATGGAAGATGTCAAATAGATTTTATATACACTGACGTGCATAAGTATTCACCGTATGGGTAACATAAGCAATTTATTGACATAATTCAATAGTCGTTAAATTAAAAAAATATTTAATTGATGTAAAATATGTTATTCATTAGAAAAAAATACAAAAAACAATAATTAATTCTATTATATAGTAGAAATTGTGAAAATAAATACAGTAGGTTACATTTTTGCTGAGCAAAAGTATTCACCACTTATTGTTAATGGCATACAATATCAAAGTTTTTGTAAAATAAATGTAGCAGAACTGCAGTATAACCAAATATTTATATTTTCCTAGAATTCTCCATTTAGTTAACGTTGACAGTTTTCATCATTTAGTAAGTTTTACGAAGATATTTCAAAAATAGGACGCAAACAAAAAGAATCTTAAATATCTGAGAGAGAAATAACTATAAATTTATAAAAAAAGAAATAAATCTTATAAGGAGATTTTAGAAATAGTGTCCGAGAATCGTACTACTGTCCCTGATATAATAAAACGCTTTAATGATACCGGAAACTTAGAAAATTGCCAAAGAACTGATCGGTCAACCAAACTTACAGTACATGAACAACGTAATATAATTGTTATTATTAAGAAAGAGCCTAAAACAAGCTCGTTCTTTGTCGTAGCACAGTTAGAAAAATATATTGAAAAAAATACATCCTTATACAGTATGGAAAATTCTTAAAAAGGCTAGTTACAACGCCCGTGTCTGCAGAAAAAATCTGCTATAAGTGAACTAAACCAAAAGGTTTCAATTTGCAAATGATTATAAAAATAAATGTAATGAGGAGTTTTGAACCAAGGTTGAAAGTAAATTCTGTATTTATCATTCTGATGTCTAAATTTTGGTATGGAGAAAGAAAAATACAGAACTGCAAAAGAATCATATACACAAAATTATTGAACATAGTGATGGTGAGGTTGTATGGCCACTTTTGGAGTTGGAAACCTAGTTTTTATCGACGAAACCATTAATAAGTTCCAATATTTGAATATTTTAAAAGAAAATATGCTAGAAAATTATGTTTGAATAATGAATGTTACTTTTAACATGATAACAACCCAAAGCATACTGTTCATATAGTGAAGCTTTGAGCTCTCTACAATACTCCCCATACACTGAAAACACCACTACAATCTCCCAATCTAAATCCCATAGAACATTTTTTGGGATTTATTAGAGAAAAATTCGACAGTACCTAATTACCTCCAAGAAACAACTTAAAACCTTACTTCAAAAGGAGTGGGAAAATATAACATCGGAAGCATCAAAAAAATTAATTTATTCAATGCCAAATCGTTTAAATGAAGTAGTAAAAAAAGGGAAACAAGCGAGATATTAATCTCTTTTTTAAAAAAAATTGTTGATATTTCTTCTGCATAAAATTAAAAGTTGTGAATACTTTTACTCAGTAAAAATGTAACTTTATTTTAACAATTTCTACTATATAATACAATTAATTATTGTTTTTTGTATTTTTTTCTAATGAATATTATATTTATTATTAATTAAATACATATTAGGTTGGCAAATATCTCCCTTCCGCCTTCTGGTCTTTTGAATTTCGCAGCTATGTACAAAAAAAAAAGCGGAAGGGAGATACTTGCCAACCTAATATTTTTTAATTTAACTACTTTATTGAATTATATCAATAAATTGCTTATGTTACCCATACGGTGAATACTTATGCACGTCAGTGTACGTAGTAATACAATAAGAAAAAAATGTTAGTAACAAAAAGATGAAACTCTATTGAGATCTACAGAAATCAAAATATGCTAGAATAATATGATACTGTAGAATAACATGAAACTATAAGGGTATTGTGTATCTTGAATTTTTAAAATCACATGAAACTTCAATATTAAAATTCAGACAATACAACCAACTTGAATTAAATAAAATACTGAATATCAAAAATCTGAATTTGATGAACAAAAAATATGTTATCATTCACAAAGAAAATACAAGACTATATATGTCTATAAACACTAAAAAAATTAAAGGATTTTTCCAAGAAATCTTTACATAACCTCAATATTTATTCGGTCTGACATCTACAAATGACACCCATTCAAATATTTACATTATATTATTGTAAAAGAATTAAATTGATTAAAAAATCAAATCATCTATAAGTGTTTTTTTAAGCATGATAGAAATTTTAATTGAATTCTTTGCGAAAGTTCTATTTAACTTAAAAAAAATCTTTTAACATACTTTTATATATATTATACATAAACATACAAACACTCACACATGTATATAAATAAAAGGTTTTTTTAGATTAGATAGAACTTTCAATAGGGATTCAATTTAAAGTTATATCATGCGTAAAAAATATCCTATATAAAAAACCTTTGGTGTTCTTTTATGAAGATAAAATAAATATACATCTTAAAATATGGAATAAAATAATTACAAATACACAATCTTTGAATAAAAAAAGACAAATGTTTTTATTTCATGTATCAAAATGTTATCAAAAAAATGAGCTCAAAAAATCTCTACCAACTTATTTCTAATTGAAAAAAAACATTTTTTTAATAACATAATTACTTTAAAATATTATTATGAAAAACATAAACTTACTATTCGTTTAATTCAGTGATTAATTTAATTCAATTCAATACAAATTAATCACTTAACCCAATATATTTTTTAATTGTGAAGATTTTATAATTAAGCGCTTTAACGATGATCAAAGAACAAAATTAACAGTAAATTATTATTAAAGATTTATAGAATTTTATAACATCCAGATGGAATTCATTTATGAAAACACATTAAGTTTCATAGAGATTATATTGAAAAGCGCAAATTAATATTTTATTGACGTTTCGTCTTCCATCGTTATTATCGAAAACGTTTGACCTTGGTATGTAATACTTTATACACAATTATGATATTTAATAATGTGTTAATAAATTATTAGTACTTTTCATACAGTCAAGGCATTGTAAACATTAATTTTGTACTGTATATTACCTAAATAATGTGCTAATTATACGGTTTCAAGAAATTAATTTATCTTTAAATTTTAGTAAGAGCCTTCACGAGACTTTAAACGGTACAATCCCTAGTGAGATGTTATCCCACTTTAACGAAGTATGACAGACAATAAGAACTATTAAGAACCTAATTCAATAAAGGAACAACTTCTAAGAAAGTAAATATCTAGTTAAATACCACACATGAGAATGTAATATATTTAAATAAAATATTATATTTTATCTCTCGTACCCTTTTTCTCTTATATATACACATTAATATAAATAGTTAAAACTACCTCTCACACATGTGAAACTTTTCACAGGATTAATAAAATATTTAAATATAATACAATTTCACTTCAAGGTTAAGTAAGCGGAAAGTCTTCTTTCCTAGTTTGTTTTAAAAGTTTTTGTCGTCCAAGTATGTTTGAATTCGTTGAAATAGCATTAACGCTTAATGGCTTGTTTCCTGCATATAATGTATCGGAGCGTGTGAAGTGATCTTGAGTATTCAGTCTGCACGTTCTATAACTATTTAATTATTCACACCTACTTACTTTCGAAACAACAGACGGACTCGAAATCTAAACTGTAAATATTCTTCGTTTTCATACAACCCTTTTTTCTCGTCATAAGTAATCAGTTTTAAATCCATAGAAGAATCAAAATATTGAGATGTCGAATACAAGTTTATATTTACTTTGAAATTCATTTTTTATAACCCAATTAATTATAAATAAATTTGTTTCTCTAAATAAATTATAATCTAAGCTTTTTAAAGTTTTAAGTTTTATAACAAATATTTCAACAAGGCATTAATTGTACAAAAATATTTTAACATGAATAAATCATCACTTAAACATCAAAACATGTTATAAAAATATAAAATAATGACTTACCGTTCACTTTTCTCGCTTGAAAGCTCAAACACATTTCGATGTCAATGAAATTATCCTCAGAACACTGCATTGTGAAATCTTTGTGACAATCGGACACTTTTATAAAATCTTGTGCTGTAGAAAAAGAGTAGTTAATTTGTATTAAAATGAATTCATGATTGTAAAAAAATAAATAATTTATAAATATGTTTTTTTTTAAAAAAAAGGTAGAAAATATAATAAATCATATGTATAACAATATCAATTCACTTGTAACAACAGAATAATTTTGTTCTTTGAAAAAA
The DNA here is from genome assembly GCA_029203775.1 of Neoneuromus ignobilis. Classification (NCBI taxonomy): domain Eukaryota; kingdom Metazoa; phylum Arthropoda; class Insecta; order Megaloptera; family Corydalidae; genus Neoneuromus; species Neoneuromus ignobilis. The sequence goes on along the minus strand of CP092089.1, from coordinate 10,341,677 downwards.
TATTTAAAAAATTACTACTGCGTGTCATAACTCTCTCTCTCTCTCTCTCTCTCTCTCTCTCTCTATATATATATATATATAGAGAGAGAGAGAGAGAGAGAGAGAGAGGGGGTTTTCTAATAAGAATGTCAGACTGACAGCTGATGGCCATGTTTGATTTTTTTTCAAGTTCAATTTGACATTTCAACTCAGTATAGTTCGGAAAATTATCATGGAACGTTTAACACTTCAACAACACTTAGAAATTGTAAAAACTTATTATAAAATACTATGTTCGGTTCGTAAAACTTATCGTACGTTTCGCGTAACTCACGATCAACACTAAATAAAGAAAAATGCAGAATCTGGAGTAAAATCAATCCATAAATAATTAAACAAAAACCACTGCATCTAAATAAAGTAACTCTCTGATGTGCTTTATATGCTGGTGTATCATTGGACCATTTTTTTCAATATAACGCTGGAGATCAAGTAACAGTAAATGGAATGCATTACCGAATTATGATTAATGATTTTTTCTAAAAATTACTGTAAATGGTTTGCACGATATGTGGTTTCAATAGGACTATACTACGTGCCATACATCTACGGAAACAATAGACTTGTTGAAACAAAAGTTTAATGAGTCTATTATTTCATGAAATGGACCCATTAATTAGCCACCAAGATCATATGATCTAACTCCATTGGATTATTTTCTGTGGGGTTATGTGGAATTATTAGTTTATGTTGATAAATCACAAACAACAGAAGCATTCAAAATAAATATTGAACGTGTAATTCATGAAATTGGACCATAATTATGTGAAAGAGTGGTTTAAAATTGGACTAAACGAATGCATTATGTCAAGTAAAGTCATGATGGTCTTATGAGTGAAATTATCTTCCATTATTAATTCCATAAAATATGCCTAAAAATAAAAAAATAACTACAGAATTATATACTTTTTGTTCTATTTCCATTTAAATTTCTGAAGCGCTTATTAGAAACCCCTATATAATACAATAAAAAATTTTAAAACCAAAAAGTATTCATAACAAGTAATGAAATTTAAATTTATTTAATTTCTATTTTTTTATATATTAGGTCATGTAATATGAAATGTCGGATTTTTATTTTATTTCTCATATAATAATCCGACATTTAATATTACATGACCTAATAATTACTAAGATACAGCGAATATTAAAATTTAAAATTCCATTTAAAATTCTAAAGCACTTTTTGAAAACCCTATATATATATATATATATATATATATATATATATATATATATATATATATATACTTGGGTCTGTTTTTATGCGGTAGATACGTTCTGCAGAAAACCGCATTAAAAAAAATTGCACAAAAGAAGACTTAACTTACATTTAAAAATTAGGGAAATTAATTACAATTATTAATTTTACATTGAAAAATTAGGGAAACGTTCCGTAATTATTAAAAACCGCATAAAACCAAAGCAACAAAGTGAAATTACTCTAAAATTCGCATAAAGAAATCAGAAAATAAAAATACCTAAAAAATTTCAAATATCTAAAAAAAATTTATACAAAACAAATCTTTTTTACTTTATTTTTTTATTAACTATTTAATTTCATTTAAAGCAATATGTACATATGTGTAATTTATTTTACATTTTTTCAAACATATTTAAAAATATGCCATTTAAAATATGTAGGTTCGTTTATGAACTTGTGTGAAATCAGATTCGTCACTAGAGGAAACACAAACAACAGAATTAGCGCCGATTTCTGTCTCGTTCTTTGTTAATGATTTTCTGACGACAATGTATGAATCGGTGATTAAATTTTAAGACGATGATTTTACTAATTGTTTATGAAGCTCGCGATATTCAGACATACAATTATTTAGCTCTCATTGGAATTCAAAAGCTCGTTCAGAATTCGTGTCATTAACAAGAAAATTATTTTCCAATTGATTACAAAGTTGAAAACCTTCTCAAATCATTTTTGTAGTGAAGGGAACAGGTTCTACTTCTGTTTCATTATCTTTTTCTAAATCTTTTACGGTATCTAAACTTGTTGCAATAATATCATTGTTACTTAAGGCATTATCCTCAAGCAATTCGTCGATATAATTCTGGCTAAAGGAATCAAAACCCTCTCCACCAATATCATGTCCCAAAGTAATGATTTCATCTGATAATGCCAATGTTTGAATAGCTGCACTGTTTTAAAGACATGTAGGCCAAGCCTTTTTCCAACAAGCGTTTAAAGTGTGTGGTTTTATTTGAGCAAGAGCAAATACAACATGATTTATACAGTCAAAGATAGAAAATTCTTTCCAAGCGTCAGTTACTGTTATTGACTCATTTTTTAGTTTATCCAATATAAATTGAAAAGTGTATACGTAATATTGTTTAAAAAAATTGAGCAGCTTCTTTATCTGCCGATGCAATCGCGCCCGTAATCTTCACGTTATGCAGTGCATTCCTTTTTAAAAATCCGGTTAACCATCCTTTGCTATCCGAAAATTCTTATCAGTTTGAAAAGTAGAAATAAATGGCTCTGATTCCTCCATTTGTTCATAAAACTAAAGAGTTTTTCATTGAATTAAATAATCGCTTAAAGGAATTCTTAAAATAAATTCGCATAAAAAGATACTAAGAAGAAATATGAATCGCATAAAAATAATAAATCGCATTAAAATTATCTGCACAAAAACAGATCCAACTGTATATATATATATATATATATATATATATATTTACTGTTTGTGTATCAAAATAATTAATGAATATTTTAACTACACAATTAATTAAGCGTTGTTTATATAATAAAGTATAATATTTTAAGATTGGGATAAAATACTAATACCTCTGACAACTCACTTGTCAAAAGAAAGTTTATTATAAAAAAGTTTTAAATTATCTTTCCGTTATATAATCGTATAATATATAATATTAATGATATGGTGCACTGTAAAGTTAATAAATATCATTTATTTTATGTCTACACAAACATATAATATATTGCAATCATTTACGTATAATGACTGTCCATTTAGTCGACCTTCATAGTCTTTAAACGCACCAATCTCGTATCATCATCAGTCATACGATAAAGTAATAGCTGTGTGTAGGTGTTGAGTATTCTCATAAAACATTCTCAAGTAGCTGTTCATAATCTAAGCATGTTTTTTTTTAAAAACTTATGAAAAATAGTTATAAACTTGCTTTATTATCAAATAAAATTAATGTTTCATACATATATATATATATATATATATATATATATATATATATATATATATATATATAATGCATCATTTATCAATTTGAAAAATACATCACACACCCTTGTTATATTTTTTAGAAACAAATGTATTCAATGGAAAATATTGATGAAAATTGCGTTATTTTTACCTCCAACACACGGTTAGCAAACGTTTTCAATCACAAACAATGTATATAGAAACTGTGGTAAATCAAAATGTTTTATACAAACAACGCTAACATAAAAAGTGATTTGAATTTTGACTGTGAATAATTAACACACGTTTTGATAAGTAATTATAATTCGCAAACAAATAATTCATTCAAATTTTAAAACGTTCATAAAACATCAATTAATAATTCAATAAGAATATTAGATTATTTTTATTTTAATTTAATTAAAATCAATCTCGAATGTACATATTAGAGGTATACAATGAAAGTAAAAAAAACTCGTATGTGTAAAATTTATGTGTTAAAATTTTATTTCCTTTGAATAAATTTTTGTTTTTTTAAAAAAAAATATTAGCTACCTTTATATGAAAAATATATGTCATTCTTCCTGGTATGAACGTTGTTCTAGTCTAATGGATAAATAGGGTTTAATAAAAGCAAATTCAACACGTTTTTACTTTTTATGTTTGATGAAAAGAAAAGTGCTACAGAAACACATTAAGCAATTTATGATACTTGTGAAGAAAATTACGTGTTGTCCATTAGTACGTGTAAATTTTGCTTTAGAAGAATTCGAAATTGCTATTTTGATGTAAAGGATAGTGAATATCCTAAATAATGGAAATTTTGAATAATATGACTTGAAAACGTTATTGGATGATCTTACAAAAACATTAATCAATCAGTTGACGATTATATGTTATAATAAAGGTAAATAAAAATATGGATCCTACATAAAAAGACAGAATATGACATGATGAGCCAATTCAACATTTCGCTGCTTTCCAAAGATAGAAAAAATGTTTTTTTTGTATCGAACTGCAACTGGCAATAAAAAGTTGATATTTCTAAGCAATAAATTAAATCCTGATTAATCGTCCATTAGTGTACAAGTATGATTCCGCCGTTCACAAATAGACAGCTATATGTTAAGATCAAATACTCAACTGCCAGTTATTGTATGTTGATGTACTGTGAAAAATCTTCAACATTTAATTTGTCATACGTGATAGAATCATAAACAATTTTTTTGTACATTGAAAATGTCGAATTTTGTGCCAACAAAACAGCATATGCGGGAAATTCTACTTTATTTTAAAGAAATCTGCTGCTGAAAGTCATCGATTATTTATGGAAGCTTATGATGAACATGTTTTATTTGAAATAACGTGTAGAAAATGGTTTCAACGGTTCAAAAGTAATGATTTTGGTATTAGTGATAAAGAGCGTGAGAGGCCACCGAAAAAATTTACTGATGAAGAATTGTAGACATTATTGGATAAAAATGACACTCAAACACAAAAACAACTCTCTGAAGTATTGGGTGTTACACAACAAAGCATTTCTGATCGTTTGCATGCGATGGGAAAAATTCCAAAAGAAGAAAAATAGGTGCCACATGAATTGAAAGAAAATGATATCGAAAGGCGAAAAACAACCTGTGAAATGTTGCTTACACGGTTCAAAACAAAAACGTTTTTGCATCAAATTGTCACTAGGGATGAAAAATGGATTGATTTTGACAACCCTAAACGCAAAAAAAATCATGAGTAGATCCAGGCCAAGGATCAACATCGACTGCAAAACCAAATATTAGGTTGGCAAATATCTCCCTTCCGCTTTCTGGTCTTTTGAATTTTGCAGTTATGTACAAAAAAAAGCGGAAGGGAGATACTTGCCAACCTAATATTAATGGGAAAAAGGTTATGTTGTGTATTTGGTGGGATCAAAAAAGGGTGGTGTTATGAGCTATTGAAAACTGGTCAAACAATTACTGCTGATCACTACCGACAACAACTAATCAATTTGAATCGTACATTGAAACAAAAACGACCAAAATAGGCAAATAGACACAATAAAGTGATTTTATTGTTGTACGATAACGTTAGACCACACGTTTCCAAATCAGTGAAAAAAACGTTAGAAGCACTTGGCTGGGAAATCTTACCCCACCCACTGTATTCAGCAGATATTGCTTCTTCTGCTTTTCATTTGTTTCGGTCGATGGCACATTCACTTTCAAAGCAGCACTTCAATTCTTTTGAACACGTTAAAAATTGGCTTGATGGATGGATCGAATCAAAGCAAGAAAAAAAAATTTTATTGGAATTCATAAGTTACCAAAAAAATTGGAAAATATTGTAGCTAACGATGGAAATTATATTGAATGAAAAATTATTTACAATCTTTCCAATATAAACGTGTTTTTATTTGCGAAAAATAGCAGAATCATACTTGTACACTTAATACAATATATCAATACTAATGATTGCTATTTTTTATTTGTTGATATACACTGACGTGCAAAAGTATTCGCCATATGGTTAACATAAGCAATTTATTGATATAATTCAATAAAGTCGTTACATTAAAAAGAAATATTGTTTGTTGTATTCTTTTTTAATAAATATTATATTTATTATCAATTAAATAAAAAAAAATATTTAACGACTTTATTGAATTATATCAATAAATTGCTTATGTTAACCATATGGCGAATAGTTTTTCACATCAGTGCATATATATATATATATATATATATATATATATATATATATATGTGTGTGTGTGTGTGTGTGTGTGACACAGAGATATATAGATTATAAAACAATACATTCAATCATCAATTGAGATAAACTTCTAATTATTGGTTACCACATATGGCAAAACACATGCACACATCCTTTATTTACAGTGAAACCACATTCAAAAGCTACCGGATAATTGCATTGTTTTTGTAATACAAACTGACAATAAACAGTTTCCATACAAACTGTGAACACACATTAAATTGAAAAACATTCACACGTCCGAACAATTTCAAATGTTCTTGAAGTTTAAAACATTATTGTTGAACTGTACATGTTGAGTGTTTATTTTATAGGTACTGTTGTTTGTTTTACGTATAAATTTATTGAAAATTCACAAATACATACATGAACAGATCTCTATATGATTGACAGTAATATTTTTGGATATACACTGAAACATATTCAATGGAAACAACTGAAAATATAATAAGCCCTCCGGTTTACATATTAATTATATAGGTAGCTCAAATGAGATTGAAGGGTTTAGACATACATTTACTTGCTTGCTACCATTTATTATCCTTCAGCTTCATTTGTGCCATCATATATATATATATATATATATATATATATATATATATATATATATATATATACACACAGAGTTTTCCAAAAAGAATGTCAAAATTTTGACAGTAGTGACAGCCATGTTTGAATTCTTTTAAAGCTCATTTTGACATTTAAACTCAGTATAGTTTGGTAAATTATTATGAAACGTTTAACACTTGAACAACGCTTAAAAATTGTAAAAACTTATTATAAAAATCAATGTGCGCTTCGTGAAACTTAATACAATCGTCCAATTGAACGTGGCATTTATCAAATTGTAGATAAATTTTAAAAAAAACTTTACATGATACAGCAGTACCTGTAAGACTAAGAAATGCTACAAGTGAGCCCAATATTACTTCTGTTAGTGAAAATTCTAAAATGAAACTGAAGATCACGTTACAATAAATGGAGTGCGTTACCAAACCATAATGATTTTTTTCTAAAAATGATTGAAAATGGTTTCCACGATATGTGGTTTCAACAGGATGGGACATTTTAATAAATCCATTACCCATCAATTGACCATCAAGATCATGTGATCTAAGTCCATTGGATTATTTTCTGTGGGGTTATGTGAAATCATTGATTTATGCTAGTAAATCACAAACAGAAATATTAAAAATAAACATTGAACATGAAAGAGTGAAAAATGAAATTCGACCACAATTGTGAAAGAGTAACTAAAAATTGGACTAAACGAATGCACTATGTCGAGTAAATACTTGATGGTCATATGAGTGAAATTGTGTTCTATCATCAATGCCATAGAATATGCTTAAAAATAAATAACTAATTAATTAAATACTTTCTGTTTTATTTCCATTTAAATTTCTGAAGCGCTTATTGGAAAACCGTTTATAATAAATATTTTTATTGGTCTCATATAAAATTAAATACAAAATTAATTGCGAATTAGCATTCATTTCATAGTACAACTGAAATAGGATTTTTTATTTATTTCAAAAGCTTGATGTAGATTATTCATAAAAGATTATTGGAATAAAACGCGAGATTTATTGAAAGTAAGAAATGATAACACTCTTTAACCGAAAATATGAACATACATCAAAAACGATCGAGATTTAAGTGAAGTGGATGAAATTATTTAAAAAGACATAAAAGTGAATACTGAGATCAAATTTAACTGATATTAGCAAAAAATGTTAAATATTTTTTAAAGACAATTATATAGGGTGACCCGAATGAAATTGAAAAATATAACATTCAATATCTCGATTTACATCCTTCAGTCTCATTTGAACCATCTATACAAAAAAAATCTTTATACATCCACTTATTCACATTATTTAATTTCTCGTAATTGTTATTTATTTTCTAAAAAATAAGTTCAAAAAAATATGTTCACCCTTTATTTAATTAAAAGTATGAGTTTGACGTACAACTTTTCCTTATCATCAATGATAAGGGTATGCGGAACCTATCATTCAATTTTTAATACAAACGAATTACCAACCCCAACATAACAAATATTAGAAAATATCAAATAACTACTTATTATTGTTCATTTTCTTTATTGAAAACAACAATAAATTAATGAGCATTTTGACGATTATGCAAAAATCGCCAAAACATTGTATTGTAAAATCTCCATCTTTCTTTCATCTCTTCACCTAATTTCTTTAAATGTAAAGAATTTTTTTCGCTTACTAAGAGTCGATATATAATATATAATTAGTAACAACACTAAATATCAACAAATGGTATTTTATCATTTAAATAACTATTCTGTATTTATCAATAATAGTTTTAAAAATACGTTTTAATAGAAATAAACAAACTATAAAAATGAGATTTCACTTTAGACGAAATAAATTATGTAAAAAACCATATGGAAAAATTAATGAAAGCAAACATCAATGTCGATTTTATTTTTTTAAAAAAAATAATAACCTAATAAAACACTCGAAACGAATATTTCTCGAAATAAATATCTATTAAATGAGTAAAACAGTGTCATTCGTATTAAAACTGAATAATTAAAACCAAATAATAATAAATCAGCAAAGTGGTAAACATATATAAATGAAAAATATGCAAAAACGGCAGTTTGTTTTTTCAATTTGAACAATCGCCTACAGTGTTTCTCCATCCACCCTCCAAAACAAAATATATATATAAACGTGTGTTATCTTCCATATAGGTATTTGCGATCAACTACAAGCAATAATTAATCTGTCATTTCCAAATGTCTGTCGAACGAGTGTGCCGAGTACATTTTTCTGAAGGTATAAATCAGTCATGTAAAACATTAACTCAAAATTAAATTACAGAGTGTCATTTTATATAATCTATGTATGTTTCTGACACAATAACGTACCATCCATTCGGTCATTGTGTCATACAGTTGATAGAGTATAATGAACAAGGTCCTTTAATCATATAGACAATACACAAGATATAGATATATATCATCATCTATTAACAAAGCTTTATCTTAATCGTGGTATTAAAACTAATAAAACACATATTTAATACATTTGAAATAAAGTTTTTCGTTAATTATGAGTAGATTTCATTGAGAAAAAAGTTAAAATATTCATACTAAATCTACCATTATTAACACTAAACCTACCAGTACCGGTCAAATTGACCGTTTTCAAACTTTTGTAAAACTTACACATTTTTAAACGTTATAATACCGTTATCAAACTGTATGACAAATATTAGAAAATATATAATATTTTCTTCATTGTTTACTTCTAGTTATTTTTTCTATTTTTGAAAACAACAATAAATTACCGCGGTCGGTCAATATGACGATTATGCAAAAAAATATTAAACAGTTGTCTCAGAGTAAAATTCCATCTTTATCTCAGCGTCTTCAATTGAAAAGAGTAGACAACAATAGCATTGATTACAGTCTCAAGCTTACTAAGAAGAGTATCTTATATAATTTTTAACAATTGTTTATATCAAGAAGATGATATTTTATCAATATTTGGATGTATTTTTTATTCTGTAGTTATAATAATAGTTAGATATTTACCCTAAAAATGGCAAAGCATTTGAAAATTACAAATTACCTAAGAAATATAACGGAAATAGAAGAATGAGATTTCACTTTATGATGAAAAGAAACTTATCGAATTGAAAAAACATGGAAACATAGAAAAAAGCTATTAACAACAAGTGAAACATGGAATCGAAAGCGATTTTGAAAGGAGAATAATTACCTAATAAAACAGAACAGAAAAGAAAATTTCTCGATTGAATCCGAAAAATAGATTTAAATGATCAACGCGTCGAAACAGTGTGATTCTGGGAAGAAATAAACTGAATAATTGGCAGGTTACCAGTGCATAATATTTTTAGGGATAAATCAGCCAACAGTGGTAAACGACATATAAATGAAAGGAATATGAAGACGGCATTTACTTTTACAATTGATCAGCGTATAATGCATCATATTATAAACCCTCCAAAACAAAATATTTAGGGTGTTGGGGAACGTGTGTTAGCTAAATGCAACATACTAGGCATTTTGTAGATCAACTATGGCAATAATTAATCTGTGATTTCCAAAGTTGTCTGTCGAACGAGTGTATTTTTCAACATTTTCTGAAGGAATAAATGCCAGTTTTGTATAAAGAATTAACGGATGAAAAATTTCGAGGCAGAAGTGTTCAGTTTTATATAACTCGGCTATGCATAAAAATCTGACAGAAAAAACTTTTACCAACACCGTTCGTTCATTTGTGTCACGAAAAACTTGTCAAATAGTATAATGAAAAGGTTATAATAAAACAAGACAAAATCACAAGATATAGAAATTTAGTTCATTTCATTTATTAAAAAATTTTTAATTATATAAAAATAAATTTGGACGAAACTAATGAAAACACTTTATTTTATATACATTAGGAACAAATCAACAGTTATCTGCATTGAATAAGAAAATCGATAAGATTTCATTGTCAAAACCGCGCGCGGTATATTCATACTAAATCTACCATTATTAAACAGAAATATGTTTATTTTATTACCTTATAAAAAAATAAAACTTTGGGTTGAAACAAAACTTGGAAACGTTTTTCAATAGTTGACACTAAAGGTAATTTTCTTCTTACCTTAATTACTTAACATATTTAGCTATTTATAATTTTGACAGGTGAAATTTGTACACATTTTTCGGTGCATATTTTTTAGTGATTTATTGATTTTTGATACGTTAATATGAAACTTAAAAATGATATTAGGCAAATGCACAACAGTGGTAATGCCAAAAAGCGCGTTAGTGGGGGTGTTCGAAGACTGAAAGAAGAGTTCGAATATGTGTATTGCTTCCAATTGGGAGTACTTTGAAGGTGATAAAACAAATATTGATGATTAAATAACTACTTATATGGTTTTATTTCAAAAGTTCCGATAGTTTCCGGACAGAAGGTAAACCCACGACGATGATACGCAATCATGAAGTTAATCATATTTGATAATATTTAAAAAAATAGCAACGATTGATAATAAATAAATATACGTGATTTTGTTCGAAAAAATAAGTTTAATAAAAGAAATGATATTACAAAAATAAAGAACTGTTACAACCATTTAACCGTTATGTTAATACCCGGGTACACATGTACCCATTTTCGCCTTTGCGTTGAAGCCAATAAATTTCTATGGGAAGGATAGTTTTACCCAGTCAGATACCCATTATTTGGAAAAATTTCGAGAAAATTTAAGTATTTATAATTTTTTTTATTAAAAAAATATTAATTCAAATGACATTTAACTGATATACCCCTCTAAGTACTACTCGGGTACACGTGTATCCATAGGTATTTTGTAAAAGGGAGGAATAAATTAAATAAATAAAAAAATAAGTAAATACTACGTTTTAATTATAGGACTTTATTGTATCTTCAAAAAAAAGAATAAGCCCAAAAATGTCATTTTTCGGAAGGGTATCTCTGTAGCTACCAATTTTCGATCATTTCTTTGCATGAAATTCAGGTATGTTGAAACAAGCCGTTCTGCGCCGAGTTTCATGCCTAAATTATCAACTAAAATAATATGAATGGAACCGAGAGATATTTTAAGATGTCCAGCAATCTCTCTTTTAGTCACACAACGTTTTTCAAGCACTAATTCCTTCACTTTTTCAATATTCTCTTCGGTAGTTGATATTGATGGACGTCCAAAACGCAAGTCTTCAACGACTTCACGACCTTTTTTAAATGTATTGTAATACTACTCATATTCCCGTGTTTTTCGCCATAGGTTTCTTTTTACATTGTTAACATTTCAGCACAAGAAGTGTCATTCGAAATACAACATTTAAGACAAACTCTTTGCTCAACAATTTTATCAATTGTAAAAATCAGTTTTGGTACGTGCGATCGACTAATATAAACAGCTGACATAAAAAACTAAATAATAGATCGGGCTCAAAACTTGACATAAAATTAAACTGCAGTGTTGCCAACTACCAACAAAAATTTTTAAAGATTCCTCTAATGTGCATCTTTTAACACGTTGACGTAAATGCCGTCTATCCAATGCTCGTGATTGTAGGTGCAAATGACGGCAATGGCCGTTCTATATTCTTAGTATTATAAATAATTGATTAAAATGTATATCAATGTTAAATCCATTTCCTTCTAAATTCTTCAATCTTTACACAAATGAATTTTAACCCCAACACCACAATAATTTAAAGTGTTCAATAATCACTTATTATTTCTAATTATATAATCTATAATTATATCAGCTGATGCATTTCGATGACGACGTCATCATCATCAGAGCCTTTTCCTCCAAGTATGAATGATGAAATATTTCTCATTAAGTGAGACAGTCATTTTATTTCAATTATTCCCAGAATTAGAAACTGGTTGCGACAAGCGTGCTCGTAGAATTTAACGACGTGCATAGCTGCAAACATTTCATACATTTTGTCTCAGTCTCTTTTCAAGTGTGATTTGGAAGCTTCAAAAATTTTGTTTGAAATTATTACTGGAAATTGTTTATAAAATTTGCTATTCTGCTTTTTTCATTACAAATGTTTTTCAAAATTGAATTTTGTATCTCTAAATTGATTTTTGAATTTTTGTTATGCTATTATAAATTTTTGTTCTTGAATTTCTTAATTTTGAACTAAAGAAAAATGTAGTCATATGTTTATAAAAATATTTTTTTCCTTTTTACTAAATTATTCTCAAAAAATATCGTTCTAGTCTGTTCAACTACTAAAACTTCTATAGCTGTCTTTGGTGTATCAGAAAAATCGAACTATTGAAAACAAATTACAGCTATAGACGTCCACCATTTTTTAGGAAAATTTGTTAGAAAATATAATAATTTTATTCTATAAGTATATAAATCTTGATCGATCTCCTCAAGAATCTAATTAATAAAACTAATTAATAAAAAAAAATTGTTTTTGTCGTCCATTACCAATTTCAAAGTGAGCGTCAACGTATTAAATAAACAATTCCCGGTATTTTTTGAACAGACTATATAAGTATATATATATATATATATATATATATATATATATATATATATATATATATATATATATATATACACACACACACACACACATACACCGTCTCTCAATTTACGCGGAGTATCCGTACTACGTGGATTTGTTTTACGCAAATGAAAATCGCGTAAATTGAGTCTGTCAGTACAATAGAAAAAATATTGGAAATAAAAGCCAGTAAAGTTGTAGAAACACATATTTATTTCACATAGTTTAACAAAAAAATAATGACGTTTTAAAAAACAAAAGTAGATAAATTTTATTCGGTGTCACTATCGCTACTGTAATTCAAAACAATCAACCTTTTATATATTTATATCGTGCTTTTATACGTTCAAGTAGAATTTTCGTCACTCTGATATATAATAAATTCCATGAAAAATTATATAAAATGAAATCTATCTGACCGCGTAAAAAAAGTCCCGCGTAAATAGAGGTATAATTTACCGTGTAAAAAAAACTCATGTAAAAAAAGTCCCGCGTAGATGAAGGGATAAATATATATATATATATATATATATATATATATATATATATATACAAAGTATGTTTAGATATATTTATATAATATCAATAATAACAAACATATCTGGTTATGACAGCAAGTCCGACAACAAGTGTTGCTTTCAGACACAAAGCCTATAACTATTAGAAGTTTCCCATTTCAAATTATTGTTGAAGTGTTTCACTACGAAAATGGTACTTGAGAACAATAAAGCATTTACATGTAAGATCTAACACTATTTTTAAATATTAACTCATTGCTAAATTATCCTACATTTCAAACTTCCTAATTATGATATTTTTTAAATCATTTGAATTTTTATAATCGGTATGAAAAATTAACTATTCGCTCACTGAATTTTTCTCAAATGAAATTATTAATAATTTGTTTAGAAAAATGAAGTGGTAGAACAAAATATTATTTAGTTATTATGATTTTAAGAAAATTTGTATTTACAAAAGGTTAAAACCTAAAAGAAAGTAATTATAAAATACTTGTTAAATTTAAATAACATATAATGACAATTAAAAAATAAATATATTTTAGTCATATTGTTACATATACATAACAGAAATGGAGTTAAACTTACACAGGAAGTAAAAAGAATTTTATGGACAACAAAAACATTGAAAACCTCTAAGCACATTTATATATCATCTAATAAATCTTAATGCACTAACCATAAAAATAAAGGCGAGAATAAACATTTTTATTGTCATTTATTTGTATATAAATTTTACTTTTGATAAATGAATATATTTTCTATAACACGATATTTAAAAAAAAAACAGATTTTATTATCGTTCATAGGCACTTTATATATAGATATGTGTGTATGTATCAATGTTCCAATCTATATTCTTGTCTTTTTTTTCAGATATACAACAATGCATGGTCATACGACTACATTAGTCAGTTTCCTAATTTTCGCAGTTATACTTCATGTAACAACAATCAGTAATGCTGCTCCTAGGTAAGTTATTTTTGTTTTTACTAGTGTCGTTTTTACAATAAAAAATACATGCTATTATTTGATTTTTAGGATTTACATAAAATATTTTAAAATAAACATGATAATTATTCAAAAATATTTAAAAAAATTAAACAAAAAGAACATTTCATAAAATTGCATACAAAAATGTTTATTAATCTTTATCATTCAATAAACTTTTATTGGCCCATTCTCTTAACCTAAAAATGAAAGGATAACAGCTTAACCATAGAAATTAAAATTAACCTCAAATAATAAATAATTGTTAAACTTTTCTATGCAAAATCTTAAAGTAGAGATGATCCCCAATACCAAACCAGTTATTAGGTTAATCAGAAATTAATGTTGGATTTTATACATTCCCATACAAACATGTTTCGTATTGCATGTATGGATAGATATTCCCTCATTTTTTAGTGAAATAAGGTGTGAATTATATACTATATAAACACTCACATTTGACCTTCTAACATAAGTATTTGAAAAGTTTTTGAAGCGTTAACATGGAAGTCAACAACGAATATTTGAAGCATTGTGAACAATAATCCACCATTTGTAAAGTTTTTTACTATATCTGAACGTACGGTGCAGAGGCGGTTTACGAAATTTCGTGGTGGCAACTTTAGCCATAAAGTTGAACCAAGTAGAAGAAGAAAACCGGCACTTGACCATGACGCTCTTACAATGGCATTAGAAACCGATCTGTTTAAAACAACAAAAAAAGTTTAATTCCAATGTACCTGCATTTGTTTTTTATCTTTGCATTTTAGAACGCGTGGTCTTAAAAATCGATTTACCATTAGAGGTTTTGCTACAAAGTAACAATGTTATTCGATCTTTGCTTGCTTTAAACCCACTGGCTTTTTCCCAGAATTTGCGATATAAGTTCGACTAGGCATTTTTTTCCAAAACAGTCCTGTTTCATCATCATTAAATACTCGGTGTGAACAATATCCACCATTTTTAATAATTTTAGCTAACTCTTATGCAAAATTTTTGCCAGCTTCTTCATCTACCGATGCAACCGCTCCCGTAATCTTCATGTTATGCAGTGCATTCCTTTTTAAAAACCCGGTTAACCATCCTTTGCTAGCCGAAAATTCCTTATCAGTTTAAGAAACGGAAGTAAATATCTCTGATTCCTTCATTTGTTCATAAAACTGAAGAGCTTTTCGTTGAATTAAATAACCGCTTAAAAGAATTCTTAACAAAAATCGGCATAAAAAGATACTAAGAAAAAATATGAATCGCATAACTTCGAAATCGTATTTAAATAATCCGCACAAAAAGAGACCCAGCTGTATATATATTTAAAAAACACAGTTAATAAAGTATTAAAAGTAAATATGGAATGAGTAATTCATGAAATTGGACTACAATTATGTGAAAAATTGATTAAAAATTGGACTAAACGAATCACTATATTAAGCGAAGTCATAGTAGTCATATGAGTGAAATTATGTTTCATCATTAATGCCATATAAAATGCTTAAAAATAATAATAGAAAAAAATAACTGATTAATTAAATATTTATTAGAAACCCTTATATAAAATATAACTTTTCAATCTCTGATCAGTCACTTTAATACATACGAAAAAAAATCTTATCCCGAAAACATTTCTGACGTGAAATAATCAATTTCATATTAACATTTTTTGTGGCACTACATACAGAACACAACAAATTATTTACTGCTACCCCATTAACACTTCGTATATAATTACACTACAGCGTGACAAAAACAGTGAAATTCATTCGACTTGCAACCATTAATTTTTCATCAAACTATTCAGTTTAATCTCGTTTAATGAGTTTCGGTAAAACTTTGATACATACACACACTCACACAAATCAATATATATATATATATATATAATTATTTCATTAGACGTAACAGTCTACAGCTCACCTTAACTAATCATTTTCATTAACTCAATAATTACATGCTCTCGGCTTTCAGCTAAAGTTTAACGATAGGTGTCACCATTTCTGTACATTTCATCTTGAGCATAAACTTGAACCAGAACATGACAAAAATAAGACAGGTCAAACGAAATCAACCTTTTATAGACTAAGGGATATATTTTATTACACCTTTAGAAAATTGGTGCACATGTACATATATATTGTGTATATACATATATATAGATATATATATATATATATATATATATATAGAGAGAGAGAGAGAGAGAGAGAGAGAGAGAGAGAGAGACGTGAGCAAATTATTATAAACTAACACTCTTGTAACATAATGTGACTGTTTGAAAATTAGATATTGATAAAAACGAAATTAATTATTTTTTTTAATTCAATGCTTTATGTGTTATTTCGTATATAATCCTTTTGTCAATATAAGCACTTCAATTCTATTAAGCATTTTCTTACTTAAATTTAATTACATATTCTTCAAGCTATTATCGGTGTTAAACACAATTTTAATTACTTTTATTAATTTCTATTCAGTTTTAGATTACTTTTGGTCAGGCCCCCCCTGTCGAAGAAGCAAATCAAAGGGGATCGGCTCGCCCGTGTGCAGGGGAAAATATTTCGTTTAGTTTCCGCCTCCATTCACCAGTAATTGCACTTTTTCCATCGCAGACAATATTGAATGATATTTATTAACTTCTAAAAGAGAAATGATAATATAAGGTCTCCCCTACCCATGCGTCTATCAGGTATTTGTGCAGTACTTAAATTTAATTACATATTCTTCAAGCTATTATCGGTGTTAAACACAATTTTAATTACTTTTATTAATTTCTATTCAGTTTTAGATTACTTTTGGTCAGGCCCGCCCCAAGGGGATCGGCCGCCCGTGTGCGAAAATATTTCGGCCGCCCCCATTCCCAAATTGCACTTTTTCCATGGCAGACTATTGAATGATTTATTAATTTCAAGAGAAAGGATAATCGAAATTTTCAAAGAAATGTATTAGAAATACCATGATAGTATGTGTTTGTATTCGAAAATGGTCTCTCAGTAATATGTAGTTAAACGCTATAATCAAGTAACGCCGAACAGATCAAAATATTACATAAGGGCTGATGTGGCTAGACAAATTTAAAGAATGTGTTGTTTCACATATCTAAAAATTAAAGGTAACCGAATGTTTTTCTTGGAATCGGCCGCCCTTAAAGCTCGGCTGCTTGTGTGCATTGCACACATTGCACATATGGAAGGGGCGGGCCTGTTTTTGGTTTACTTTGGCTTAACTATGGACCATATATTTTCTATAGGATTCATATCTGGATTGTTTGAAAGTCATTCAAGCAATCTTACTTCTATTTCCCATAAAAAAATGTTACTAATCTTAATTTATAGCAAGGAGTTAAATAGAGCACAAAATTTTCTTCATTTTCAAATTTTTTTCATAAAATTGTTTATAAGTTTATATCATATAGGGTTTTCCAATAGTAATATCTAAACTTTGGCAACTGGTGGTAGCCATGTTAGAATTTTTAAGCTCATTTTGACATTTCAACTCAGTATAGTTTGGCAAATTATCAAGGACCGTTTAACACTTCAGCAAGGCTTAGGAATTGTAAATACTTATTATAAAAATCCATGTTCGGTTCTTAAAATTTACGATGAACTTTAAATAAAGAAAATTGCAGAATTTGGTGTAAAATCAATCCTCAAATCATTGAACAAATATCACTACATCCACAAAAAGTAACCGTTTCGTGCATGATATGCTGGTGGTGTCGTCGAACCATATTTTTTTCAAAATGATACTGGAGAATACGTTACAGTAAATGGATTGCGTTATCGAACCATGATTAATGTTTTTTTTTCCAAAAATTAATGAAAATGGTTTGCACTATACGTTGTTTAACCAGAACGGTGCTACGTGCCATTCATCTTCAAAATCAATAGACTTACTGAAACAAAAGTTTAGTAAGTCCATTATTTCACGAAATGAACCCATCAATTGACCACCAAGATCATGTGATCTAACTACATTGGATTATTTTCTCTGGAGTTATGTAAAATCAGTGGTTTATGCTGATAATCCACAAACAACAGAAGCATTAAAAATAAACATTGAACGTATAAATCATGAAATTGAACCACAATTATATGAAAGAGTGACTAAAATTGGACTAAACGAATGTACTATGTCAAGCAAATTCGTGGTGGTCATACGAGTAAATTTGTGTACAATCATTGTTATCATAGAATGTACTTAAAAATAAAAAACTAAATAATTTTTACTACTTTTGCACTATTTTTTATTTTATATCTATTTAAACTTCTAAAGCTCTTATTTGAAACCCTATATATATATATATATATATATATATATATATATATATATATATATATATACTATACAACATTGCAAGGACATGGATGAATATAAAAAATAATTATTACTCGTAATTGATATTTCTGCTACTTTATATATAATATTTATAATTCAATACAGCAGTGCAGTGTTTCAATCTTATTGTTGATATTATTTTTCATATAATAAAAAATCAATATATATCATTAAAAGCAAATAACGCAATGAATATATTTGTTTAAATATATCAATTTTAATCGAATAAATTATCTTTTAGTTCTTCTTTAAATTATCAATTTAAGAATTATTGTATTATAAATAAATAATTTGCAATAAAATGTATGTCTTCTTATTAATATATAGGGTCATTCAAATATAACGCCTAGATCTAGGTTTTGTTAAAAATAAACGTGTATAGGGAGCATGTGTATAGTATCTTTTTAATAAAACACATATATGGGCGTCACATTTGGATGATCTTATATTACTTGTTTACATAAAAGTAAAAATAATATAGTAAAAATTACATTTTTTTAATATTTAAAAAAAATAATGTTCTTTTCTATTTATTTAAACATATAAGTAACTGCAATGAATCAAAATAAATTAAAAAATAAGCAGAATGTATATAAAACGGTTCAAAATAAATATGCATCGAAAATTTACTGGTCACTTGGTACATACCGTTTAAATAAATTGAAGAATTCAAAACAATACGAGTTTTATCCATGCAAATCTGATTGAATTTGAATTACCAAATTAATATTGATATTCTATCTTTGATGTTCATTTTATATTTTGACGAAACTTAAAATTGAAAATACATAATGCAAAAGATGTAAAAAATTACATTTTTGGATATTTATACATGTGTGTATATACATACATACATACATACATACATACATACATACATACATACATACATATATATATATATATATATATATATATATATACATATATACATACACCTGAATCTGTTTTTATGCGGTAGATACGTTCCGCGGAAATTCGTATTAAAAAAAACACACAAAAAAAGATTTAACTTACATTGAAAAATTAGGGATACATTCCGTAATTTTCAAAAACTGCATAAAACCAAAGCTACAAAGTGAAATTACTCGAAAATTCGCATAAAAAATCAGGAAATAAAGAATGTTTAAAAAAATTTCAAATATCTGCAAAAAATTGATACAAAACAAAGCTTTTTACTTTATTTTTTAATTAACAATTTAATTTTATTCAAAGTAATATGTTCATATGTGTAATTTATTTTAGAATTTTTCATACATATTTTAATTATCATCACAATAATATCTGCACTGTTTAAAATAAAAATACAAAATAAACAAGAAAGTGAATAGCTGCACTGTTTTCAAGACATGTAGGCCAAGCTTTTTTCCAACAGGCATTTATAGTATGTTGTTTTATTTGAGTAATAGCAAATGCAACATGATTTATAGAGTCAAAGATAGAAATTTTTTGCAAGCATCAGTTACTGTTATTGACTTTTTTCTAATTTATCCAATATAAATTGGAAAGTGCGTTTAACGTAATATTGTTAAAAAAAATTGGCAGCTTTTTCATCTGCCGATGCAATCGCACCCGTCATCTTTACCTTATGCAGTGCATTCCTTTTTAAAAACCCGGTTAACCATTCTTTGCTAGCTGAAAATTCCTTACCTGTTTATAAAGCGGAAGTAAATGGCTCTGATTCCTTCATTTGTTCATAAAACTGAAGAACTTTTCGTTGAATTAAATAACCGCTTAAAAGATTTTTTTAAAAATTCGTATAAAAAATACTAAGAAGAAATACGAATCGTATTAAAATAATCCGCACAAAAACAGACCCAGCTGTATATATATATATATATATATATATATATATATATATATGTATATACATATATGTATGTATGTGTATAATTAATTTGTTATGTTTTAATTCATTCTTGACTTTATTCATTGAACAATACGAAAATACTATTATAAAACTACCAGAAGAGCTAGTTTATTCAAGTTGAATTATAACATAGCAAATATGCACATCAATTGAAACGTAAATGTTTTATGATAGCGAAACAATGTTATCATCGATTTTGTTATCTAATTCATAAAGCGTCTGTCAATTTGCTTGCATTTATTCGCGGATTCTAAATTCAAACACGTTATTCAATTAACGTTTAAATGCTTTTGTAATCAACGTGCGCTTTCGCTCTAGTTATTTCTTGTAATAATTTCATTTACATATTTATGTACGTCCTTACTTGTACCATCACATATTCAAAACGTATATCTATCTATCTATCTATCTATCTATCTATATATATATTAAATCATTATAAAAGTTCGTACCCGATTTTGAAATGAAGACAAGAGGTTATTTTTTTAACTAAACGATTTTATTAATCAATTATGTAATCTCCATCGCATTTTATATTTTTTCCCAACGTTCTATCAATATATAAGAAAAGTTCTAAATAATAATGGAAAATATATTTTGAATTAAAATTAAAATATAATTTTTTGTTTCATTTCAAAACTTTCTTAAAAAACAGCATTGTTTATGAAACGGTCCAGTATATATATATATATATATATATATATGTATGTGTGTGTGTGTGTATGTGTGTGTAGGTTATTTTTTTAAGCGTGATAGAACTTTAAATTGAATCTTTATCGAAAGTTCTATCACACTTAAAAAAACACCTATAATCAGAGAAAGACATATTTTTAAATTGTTAATATATATACAAGGATCGTTTGATAAGTTTGGTAAATTTATTTATTATTTAATTTAATTAAATTTTTCAATTTAGATTTTCTTACTTTTTTACCATACTTATCAAACGACCCTCGTGTATGTATATATATATATATATATGTATGTATGTATATAATGGAAATATGGATGCTTTTTAACCAATTGCGCTGGAATGACGTGCTATGCACGTCAACTGCTATCTGTACCAAATGTCGATAAGACGTACATAGCACATCGTGTGATTTTTGCTAAGTTAAAATAACATCTGAGTTCAGTTAGCAAGTGTCACACTTCTGTTTTAAAGGCATACAAGTGCTTTTTTGTAGAACTTTATTAATTTTACATATTTTCATTGAATAATAATCAAGTAACTACAAAACACAATATTTTTTTTTTTATTATTATAAAAAACTATTTTATCAAAGAACTATTTTATTCTGATAATAGCGCATCAGAAAATGTACTGGATTTATGTACACCTTTAGTTGATTTTGTAAACATTCTCTTTTTAGATAACTAGTATTCGTCATCAAAACTGTATCGGAAATTACATTTGCAAAAAATTAATACTATCGAAACAGTAAGGTCTAATAAAAATATTATGCTAAAAGATCTCGCAGCGACAAAATTAAAAACATTTTGAATTCTTTTAAGACCTTATAATGGTATCTTAGCTGTAAAATGGAGAGACAAAAAAGATATATATTTACTTCCTTCAAAACATTCCAAAGCAGAAATGATTGTAACAAAAAATGCAAAATGTAGAAATTATACAGACCAAAATGGAAACATTACAAAACCTAATATAGCTTTAGATTGCAATGATGGTATGGGTGGAGTAGACCTGCAAGATAGCTATTTATCATCTTTTCCTTTAATAAGAAAATCTGCAAAAATTTACAGAAAAACTTTATTTTATCTAATGGATATGGAATTTTTTATACATCTATTCTAATCGGTAAAATAACAAACGTACTAAAACCCAAGAAATACTCCTTTTCAAAAATTATTAATAAATTTGTTAATCAATTTAAGAGTTTTACTATAATGTTAATGTGCGTGTGTGTGTCTAAAACTTTATAAAAAAAATGATTTCAAATACCAACTCGCTGCGAATTGCTTTGAACGGATTTGCCACGCGTGCATGTTAATTAATTACCAGCACAACTGGTTAATCGTGTATTTACTACTAATTACAAATATCCAACAATTGTGTCAAAATAATTATATTTCTTTTTACAGTTACGACCCAGAAACACTCAACGAATTAACACAAATGCTGTTACGAAGACGTGATGATATGTTAAGGTAAAATTTTAACTGTAATTTATTATTATATTTCAATTATAAGAAATTTGTAATGTAAAAAAGAAATATTTTTACATATATTATTCCAAACATGTATTATATTACAAACACACACACACACACATATATATATATATATATATATGTGTGTGTGTGTGTGTGTGTGTATGTTAGTGGGTAGTTACTTTAAAAACAAAAAAGAAATACAATATTTCAATATATTTCCAACGAATAAAAAATTGAAATCTGACGATTATTCAAATGGAAAATTGAATGAAGAATCATTCAAAGTGTACATTTTTTTATTTATTCTTCAAATTCTTTTCAAAATGTCGTATGTGTGAATTTAGTTAAGCTCTTTTTCAATTTATTACTATTTCGCTACAGCAAGCAAACGTCGCGACAAACGTCTGGCGTTTTATAAATTTTTTATCAATGAATACAGGAAAGGATATATTAAAAATATAAAAGCCTCTTTTCCGTGTTTAATTGATATCAAATCTAGTGTAAAATTCTTACACATTCACTGAACTCGAAATAATTGCAATATTAGTTACGTTTCGAAATATTTATTATTATGTCTGTATATGTTTTACAAATTCAGTTTGTTAAAAAAATAATTCTAACACAAGAGCACACGTGTGTGTGTGTGTGTGTGTATATATATATATATATATATATATATATATATATATATATATATATATATATATATATATACAAATGTGGCCTGAAGACTGTAAACTGAAACTGAAAGTTACATTCTCCAGTCCCATTTGAGCCACCCATATACACCCGTTCCTCAATTTACGCGGGACTTTTTTACTCGGTATTGATTTACGCGGCACTTTTTATACGCGGTCAAATTAGATATTATTTTATGTAATTTTTCATGGAATTCATAACATATCAGAGTGACGCAAATTCTTACTTGAACGTATAAAAGCACGATATAAATATATAAAAGGTTGATTGTTTTGAATTACAGTAGCGATAGTGACACCGAATAAAATTTATCTACTTTTGTTTTCTAAAACGTCATTATTTTTGTGTTAAGCTATGTGAAATAAATATGTATTTCTACAACTCTACTAGCTTTTATTTCCAATATTTTTTCTATTGTACTGACAGACTTAATTTACGCGATTTTCATTCGCGTAAAACAAATCCACGTAGTACGGATACCCGCGTAAATTGAGGGACGGGTGTATGTATGTATTTATATATACCTATACTAAAAAATTAAATCACAAAACTAACGCATGCAGATATTCAATTCATCGAGAACAGACCTCACAAATTGTTAAAATTTTTCGAATATCGTTACAAGAAATAAATAAGTCAATTCATGTCATCAAAAAAGGTCACAAATCTATGAAAAAGAACATGTTGCAAAGACAATAAATAAGGGAAAGCACTTCATGCTTGCAGACCAGATGACGAAAAGAAAGATACAACCCCCAGTTGTAGATGGATTGAATAAGGACACAAAACACAAATTAGTATAGTTATATATAAAAAAGTTAGTCTAGGTTAAAGGCTCTGACGATGATGGCGTCGCCATCGAAATGTATCAACCGATATAATTATAGATTATAAATAATAAGTGAACAATAAGTGATTATTGAACACTTTAAATTATTGTGGTGTTGGGGTTAAAATTCATTTGTGTAAAGTGAATCAGCCACAGTTCCAAAACAACAACAAAAAAAAAATGTATTTAATAAGTTTTCGGAACTAACCTCCCTTTTTGTACTGATTCCTAGACTCAAATAACACGGTTTCACACAACACGGCATTTTTTTAGGAACCTATCTACCGTGTTATAGGAGGTTTACCTGTATAAATATTCATACTTGTTCTACGAATATAAATGTGTATGAACAAAATAATTAATTTTAAAACACGTTAACATATGCGTATACATAAATACATATGTAATTACAATACTTGTACCTATTTGAAATATTAAAATAAACAATATATGCGATATCTAAGAGATTCTGTAAGCGGATATTTGATAAAGTGTACCGAATGACATAAAACATTTCTATATACTATTGTAACGTTGAAATTTACTTTAGTATTCGCTTACATTAATGAAAGATAATGTATAAAGGAAACATGGAATGTCTACCCAATCTTGATTTACTATTATGCTACTTTTATCTACAGATTAACTTCAAAGAGGTGACATATTGTAGACGTTAATATTATTTAATCGCACAACTGAATTAGCATACAACAACGTTATCAGTAATGTTACACCGGGCATCAAACAAAACTGAACAAATTAAATACACATAAAAATATGATTTTTCATGTCACCACAAACAATCGCTTGGTAAATATTTACAACAGTTATCGCAGTTACAAATGTTATGTTTATAAAACACGTGATAAGAGAAAACATATTTAAAAAAATACTCTTAATTTATTTTCGACGAATCTAATTAGTTTGATTTTGTTCAAAAAAATAATGATGAAGTGTACGATCGACCCGGTGAACATTTTAATTGAAGAATCTCAAAACAGAAAATAAAATAATAAGAATTAAAATTTTAACTCATTTTTAACTTGTATATATCAACATACTTTTGTCTGTTCAAAAAATAAGGTGACTTTTTAATTTGAAACTCGCATGAAATTCATAGTTCAAAAAACTTTTTTTTCTTATGTTGGCACAACCTTCAATGATATTCACTCCTAATTTCAGTTTGATATGTCAAATATTTTATAAGTTACAGCAGTTTATTTACATCAACTTTTTGCCTTTTTTCGATTTTTAAAATGTCTCATATTGTTGAACAAAGAAGTTGCATTAAATTTTGTGTTAAAAATTAAATTAATTTAAAATGCTGCAGAAAGCTTTCGGTGATCAATCTTTATTGAGAAAAACTGTATTCCAGTGGCATAAGCTGTTCAGAGAAGGTCGTGAATCCGTAGAAGATTAACCTCGTTCTGGTCGTTCATCAACGTTAATAATCGAAAAAAATAGAATCAAAGTAATGGGAAATCCTCATTTGACTGTAAAAGAGCTTGCTGAAGATATTGGCACATCAATAGGTTCATAAGACGTAATTTTAAGTATATTGAAATTTTAAGTAATAACATAATGCAATCATTATTCGTAAGTTTTTTTTGTCAAAAATTCAACAAATATTGCTCCACAAGCACCGTATTCTCCAGATATGTCACCATGCGACTTCTTCCTGATCAGTCGATTAAAAAAAAAACACTTCGAGGAACTCGATTTGACTCAGTTGAATCAATAAAACAAAAACCGTAGGAGATGTTGATGGAAATTCTAAAAAGTGAATATGAAAAGTGTTTCCAAGATTGGTTTAAACGTTGGCGTATATGTATCACAACGAGAGAGGATTACTTTGAAGGAGACAAAATAAATTTGGATGAATAAATAAATAGTATGTGTTTTATTCAAACAGTCACTTTACTTTTTGAACAGAGTAGTATTATAATTTCAATATTTATAACAATATAATATTAATATAAAATTCAATTTTATATTCATGTTTAAATATATTTATTTTAAATATATTTATACATGATATACAAATGATATAATGATTTGCATGATTTGATTTATAAAACATCTATCTGTATATAAAAATGCATGTCATAGTATAAGTAATCAATTATCCTAACAAATTCAATTCAAAACCCTCATTCCCAACTAATTCGAAAAGAATCAATCGATTGATTTATATCTATGAACAATTTTCAGCACAATTGATTCCCCTACTATATTGGATTTTCTATTGAAACGAGAATGCAGATTTAATACAGATTGAAAAATAGTTCAGAATTATTCTTGGCGACGTGAAAATAGCGCATGAAATCAAGTGAGAAATGTATTTTAGGTTGAATTAGTTGAGGGATTCATAGCTAAAGTGTCTTACTACGAAACGTTTTCATCTCTCGGTTTTTCTTTTTAAAGATCTTTGATATATTTGAACTAGTTTCATTATTCACATGACTGAACTTGATCAAAGCTATCAATTATTTTCGAGAATCTTTTTGACTTCGCTTTCAAATTTCTAGATTATCCTAACATTAAATAAGAATACATATAAGATGTATGAGTTATTTTAATAATATTGATATTTAATTTAAATATTATTAAAGTACCTTACACATTTTATGTCTATTCAAATATAAATTATTCATGCACACATAACTTCAAAAAAAACTATTAAATTCAAATGAAAATCATATGAGTATGTGTCTGTGCATATGTATGTGCGTATGTGTGTATGTGTACTTATATATATATATATATATATATATATATATATATATATATAGAGAGAGAGAGAGAGAGAGAGAATTTGTTTAAGCATAATAGAACTTTGCATTGAAATTAATTTCAATTTCTCTCACGCTTAAAACACACATATTATATATATGCATATATATATATATATATATATATATATATATATACATATGTATATATATATATATATATATATATATATATATATATATATATATATATATATATATATATATATATATATATATATGTATATATATATATATATATATATACATATATATATATATATGAATATTCTTACACATCTTCAAATTAAATTGGAAAATTAAAAAAAAAACATATTATTGAAAGTTCAGTCTTTCATAAAAGTCCTGGGACTTCCAAAATTCTTCATTCGAATATTTTCAAATCACTGCTTTTTTCAGTAAAAGCAATTTAATATTTAATTAAGTAAAAATCATTCCTTATTCGAACATCTGCTACCGATTTTGAAATTCTAAATAGATATCCTATTGTTATTATAAATAAAAGTTATTTATTTTTTATGACATTAATTGAACGTCATAAACAAAACACTATACATAATAACCTTTATTCCAATTAATAATAAATAAACTAGATTTATATATATATATATATATATATATATATATATATATATATATGCACACACACACACACACAAATACTTCCATTCGTACACTAGTAAACGAATTAAAAAGCAAATACGAGGGTCATTTGATAAGTATAGTAAAAAAATAAGAAAAACTAAATAGAAAAATTTAATTAAATTAATTAAAAATTAAATTAAAAAATAAATAAATTTACCATACTTATCAAACGACCCTCGTACACCCATTAAATAATTATATCTTTATTTATTTTTTCCTTAAATATCCCATATAATAAATTATTTTAAACATCAAATAAATTTAAATATTCATTTATAAACAACGATAAAAATTATACCACAGTAATCATTTTTACTTTAGATTTCAATATAAGGGGATAGGAAAAAAAATAAAAATAAATGAAAATTAGTCAAAAATGTATATTTTTTTACGAATTTTAACTTACATAGGGCCTTTTCACACTAGTCAACATGCATATAGTATTCACACCCATTACCGCTCGTTTCACACCCTCTTGTCACCAAATTCCCCCACCTAAAAAAATTAGTTTTCTGGTAAGAGCGTGTGAAACGAGTGGTAATGGGCCGTGAATACTGTATGCATGTTGACTAGTGTGCAAAGGACCATACAGTGCAATAGAGGCAGCCAAAAATATCAACAGATCATTTTCAGCTAACATAGTAAACTAACAAATCACATAGAAATGGTTCAAAAAAATTTGATCAAGGAATATAAAACATTGAAAATGAACACCGCGATTTCCCAGGACAAGCTATCGACAATGACGAACTGCATACATTAATCGAGTCCGACATTTGTGCAACTGAAACGGACATTACACAAAATAAAAGTCCATTATCCGACAATTTCCCTTATTTGCAACAACTTGAAAAAGCCAACAAGATAGATAAGTGAATTCCTAATAAGCTAGTTGAAAAAAACATGAAACACTGATTGAAATTTTGCAATTCTCTACTCGCCCGGTGCAAAAACAAGCCGTTTTTGAACAAAGAAATGACACATGTAATGAAAAATAGATTTTATACAATAATCGTCACCTATCGATAACGAAGTCTTGAAACATATCAAAACCTAGCTTTCATCTGAGGAAGATAATGGTGACTGTTTAGCAATCTGTAACTGATGTTTTTTACTATTCGTTCTTGAAACTTGGTGAAACTATTGATGGTGCAAAATACTGTTCTCAATTGGAAAAATACATCAACAATTACGCATTGAGTAACATGCATTGGTCAACAAACATAGATTTATACTGCTTTATGATAAAAAGCTTAATGACATATTTCAAGAACAGATCAAACACTGCAAGAGTTACAGTATAAGACTCTTCCTTATAAATAGGGTTGCCATAATTTCCAAGCATTGATACGAGACGTTTAAATGCTAAATAAATAAAACATGAAAAAAGTGGTTGGGTAATGGTTTATTTTACTCTGATAAAAAATCAATAAAGTTTAAGCAATCTAATAATGCTTTGTATCTGTAAAAAACTTCAGCCATTTCTCTTCTATACTCAATTTCATAGTTGCTTCGCAGTTTTGGTTGGTATTATTTTTCTCTAAATACAGTGACAGTCCCTTATATACGAGACGTATGACAACCCTACCTATAAATCATAATTGCCAGACCTCTTGCTAATGAATTATTTTTAAAACATTTCTATCATTTTTTGATAAGGGAAAATTCAACAATGAAATAACAATAAAAAAAATCGAAGAATTTCGTGTAAAAATTTGGATTTTCACAATATTGGTATACATACAAAGATAACTTGTGAGAGGAAATGGATTGCGTCCGATGTAACTCGTATTTTGATAAATAATAATTCTTTTACAAAAAGTTGTTTGAAATTTTATTCGAAAATCCGCCATTTCATATATAATAACTTAATACTTTAAATATTCACGTGTATGACATCAAGCGCCGAAAGTCTACACTAAACGTATTTTATCCTAGAATACAACCACTCCATAATCAATATAACTCGAATTCATACTATATTGATTACAACAGTGCAGTGCAAATCGACTGTTTTGTATATCTAACGAATCATGTGCTTGACATAGTTCGTATCTTCAGTTAATTTTAAAGCACTGACAATAAAATGTGTACATCAAACAAGATCACGTACATATATATAAAATGGATTTAGACACAGAATTAAGATTATATATGCATAAGGCATACTTAAATATTTTCTTATCAGTTCTAAGATAATTTGGTTTTACATTATTTCACGTTCACAAGTTTTTTATATTTTTAAAATAATTGTAATTTCTCAAAGAAAATAGATGTGACATCAACTAAACACTTTTATATTATATATTGTATATGCAGTCGAACACAATCATACCTACTAAATTTTTCTTTGCAAAAGTTTAAGCTAAAGAAAAAAAATTAAGAATATTTCTATTATTATCGTTTATTAATGTAATTTAAAACACTATATTTTCAAACTAGAACAGATAAGAATTTCGAGAAAAAATAAACGTTTTTAATTTAACATTTATAAGCACCAAATATCCGAGCAGTAATAACAGAATCTAGAAAAGAATTATAATTATAAAAAATAATATTTGTTTATGTCATTTAAATTCCAAAATAATTTTTAGTCTATTATGCACCAGTTCTATAATATTTTTTATTAATGCAAGATCGATTTAAAATCATTCCTTCTAAAGATGTGTCTTTAACCTTTCTTTATTAAAAATTACAAAGGTTACTCGAAAATTCCTTCAGTTTGCCAATAAATGTTCTATAAGATTCAAAATCAGCAATTGAAAAAATATCTTAAGTTATTTTAGCATATCATATAAAATTTGTTATATAATTTTCCTTGTTCGATGCTGAAAAGTCTTGTTGAAATATAAATTTATTTTCTAATCTTTACTGTTTTTACATCAGTTTTCTGTTAATTCGTCAATAAATTTCAGTTTATCTGTTAAATCGTAAATAAAATTAAATTTCACAATTACAGTTATTCTAACACCATCATGGAATCATCTCGTTTTATAATCAGCTATAAATTTTCTTTACTAAATTCAGTACCTGATTTTATTTATATGATTTTTCTACAAATGCAATGAAATATTCAGCACTAAATATCATACCTTTATATATGTTTTTTTTATACTTGATAGAACTTTTGATAGGAATTCATTTAAAGTTCTATCGTACTTAAAAAACAATATATCTTTTATTATCTTTCATTTATCTATATATCTTTTCACCAAAAATCTTAAAATATGTTTACATGTTTTCTTTTCCAAATTTTTTTCTCAGACTCAATAATTCATCTTTAATTTTCTTGCAAAATCCAATCGTAATAAACACTTTTTGATAATTCTACAATCTGTTTCAGCAACTAAGTACATCTCTATAATTTTCTGTACATCTCATATATTCCTTTAGCACTCACGTCAGGATTTATTTTCATATATCTTAAAATTAATTTGTTTTCCCTTTTAATTAATATTTTGAGTCTCTCTGTTCTCATCCTATTTGTAAGCAAATTATTAGACTTGAATTTTCCAATAATTCTTTATATTGTACTACATGAACAATTCTCTTATACAGCTTTATATCATGATTAACTTTTCTTATTTAAAGAAGCAATGAGTTTTCTTTTCGCTATATTCATTTCACTTCTTTCGATAATATTTCAATAATAGACAATCGATTAACAGAGAAAAATAACAAATATCACCCAACTGAGTAATTTTAATAACAAAGTTATTCGATTGTGTAACAACGGGAAATATTTCGGTATTTATCTATTTGCTATGCACGATAAATTTGTGGCCGGATGAGGCACGATAATTTTATATATAAAAAGATTGCGTATTGAAACAAAAATGTTTATTTTTTAGATTTTCTTATTTGTTCTAATTTGACAATACAATAAAGAGTTTTTTTTAGGTTAGATAGAACTTTCGATCATCGAATCTTATTTCTTTTAAAATGAAGCCGGAAAACGCGTTACCGTTAATGGTGTACGTTACAGATCGATGATCAATGATTAATTGTTTCCAAATTTGCATAACATCGATCTGGAAAAAATGTGATTTCAACAGAATGGTATCAAGTGCCATACTTCGACCAAAACAATCGAATTATTGAAACAAAAAATCGGCGATAACCTTATCTCCAGAAATGTACTTGTGAATTGCCCTCAACGATCATGTGATTTGACGCCTCTGGATTATTTTCTTTGGGGATATGTGGAGTCTCCAGTTTATGCTGATAAGCCAGCAACGATTGAGATATTAGAAGCCAACATAACTCGCGTTTTTGCGAACAAAAGGCCTCAATTGCTTAAAAAAGTAACCCGAAATTGGATTGACAGAATGCGGTATGTCAGAGGTATCCGTGATCCACATATGCCCGAAATTATTTTTAATATTAGTTCCATAAAATGATCTTTTGAATAATACCAAATAAATGCTCATCGTGTCTCATTAGGACATATTTTATTTCAATTAAAAGTTCCATTACGCTTAAAAAACACTCCATCTTAAAATATTAATAGACGGTATTATAGGGTAGATTAAATAAGACTGAAAAGTTTAGACACATATTTGCGTGCTTACTATAATTTATTATTCTTCAGTCTCATTTGAGCCACCTTAAAAAAATATCTTGTAATTTTTTTCTTTGGTATAAAACTTTTTTGCGAAAAAAATTTATGAGTATGAAAGATAACCGAATACTTTTGTAACTAACTGTGAATATATGTATGTATATATATATATATATATATATATATATATATATATATATATACACCCGTCCCTCAATTTACGCGGAGTATTCGTTCCACGTGAATTTGTTATACGCGAATAAAAATCGCGTAAATTGAGTCTGTCAGTACAATAGAAAAAATATTAGAAATAACAGCTAGTGAAGTTGTAGAAACACATATTTATTTCACATAGCTTAACACAAAAATAATGACGTTTTAGAAAACAAAAGTAAATAAATTTTATTCGGTGTCACTATCGCTATTGTAATTCAAAACAATCAACCTTTTATATATTAATATCGTGCTTTTATACATTCAAGTAAGATTTTACATCACTCTGATATATAATAAATTCCATAAAAAATTATATAAAATGAAATCTATCTGACCGCGTAAATTAATACCGCGTAAAAAAAGTTCCGCGTAAATAGAGGTATAATTTACCGCGTAAAAAAAGTCCCGAATAAATTGAGAGACGGGTGAATGTATGTATGTATGTATGTATATATATATATATATATATATATATATATATATATATATATAAGTAATTTCCTTAAGTAATAACTCATCTACTAAGCTACTTTTACAAAAGTTCAGTATCTGGTCTGCGCAATATTTCATATTAATATTTCATTGTGTGATGCGCGTACAAAATTCTACTTTACATAGTTAATTTCCGATTTGCTGTCACTGCGATAAAATGGCAGTATTTCAACCCTTAGACAAACATATTTGACACTATATGCTGTTTAATTTTCATTGTGGATTGAGTTCAAAAGCTACGACCGAAAAAATGTTTTAATATTAGGTTGGCAAATATCTCCCTTCCGCCTTCTGGTCTTTTGAATTTCGCAGCTATGTACAAAAAAAAAAAAAAAAAAAAAAAAAAGCGGAAGGGAGATACTTGCCAACCTAATATCTATGGTGATGTATTGGAAGTCCACAAATATTAAGTCTACCGGAATGTTCTATCCGATACTGTCATCTCTAAGTTTCAAAGATGAGTCATTCTACAGAAATGGAATTCACAAATTACCATTACACTGGGAAGAGGTCATTATATTGCTTAGTAAATATTAATACGAGGGTCGTTTGATAAGTATGGTAAATTTATTTATTGTTTAATTTAATTAATTAATTTAATTAATTTTTTCAATTTAGTTTTTCTTACTTTTTTACCATACTTATCAAACGACCCTCGCAAATTTATTGAAAATATATTATTTTTTTAAATTCAAAAACTAACAGAACTTTCCGGTAGACCTAATATCAACGTTGATTAAAAAATGATCAGAAGATGGTGTTGATCTTTCTGATACACCTCGAAATGGAAAACCAGTCAAATTTGATAATGAAGCTTTAAAATCTCCCTTCAATTCCAATTCAAAATTAACTATCGAGGAATTATCATAACTTGAGTCTACACAGTCAACAATTCGGATATTTGGAAGAAATTATTAAGATTTACAAAGAAAAGAAATGAGTTCCGCACAAACTATCTTTATTTAACAAAGAATAAAGATTAACAAATTGTAAATCATGACTAACGCGGGTATAACAGGAAGCTATTTTACTATAGGATTGTAACCGTAGATGAAAAATGGGTTCTATACACCAATCTGAAACGAACTAAACATCTCAAACTCCATTTAAAATACAAAAAATCAATTTGACTCTGAAAAAATCTTCATGCATTTAGTGGTATTTCCATGGGGTGA
Source organism: Neoneuromus ignobilis (assembly GCA_029203775.1). NCBI lineage: Eukaryota > Metazoa > Arthropoda > Insecta > Megaloptera > Corydalidae > Neoneuromus > Neoneuromus ignobilis. The sequence goes on along the minus strand of CP092089.1, from coordinate 10,307,336 downwards.
TTCACTTTGAATTGCTAAAACATGGAGACACAGTAATAACTGAAATTTACTGTCAGCAGTTAGAAAGATTGCAGCAGAAACTCTCAAAAAAATTACCTACATTGATAAAAGGAAAAACGTCATCTTGCAGCAACAAAACATTGAGATAGGAAGTATTAGCGCATCCCTATTCACCGGACATAGCTCCATCTAATTATCGTCTGTTCGATTTGCTACAATATTCACTTACTGGGGAAAAAATCCCAAATATTGATGAAATTAAAAATCACTTTCAATCATTTTTCTCTTCAAAAAGTCAGGATTATTCAAGCGAGGTATTGAATTTTTGGAGACAAGATAGCAAAGTGCCATATAATGATTATATCATTGATTAAAAATAAAATCCTTTTGTACAAACTGGTGTATATACATTTAAAATACGTCACTACTTATGGATGACCTGATATTTGTCTTTCTTCTTAAATTTGTAACGCATCATTAATATTCATATTATACAATACTTCGCAATGATAACCATAATACTTCTTATTGTTTTTTAATGTTTCAAAATAAATAATTAACTGCCTCACTTTAATTGATATTTAAATTAACACTGACAAATATATTGCAATTTATCTTAAGTTTATTACAGAAGTTAATGAAAAAAATTACTGTCTATGCAAAGTATAGATCCACAAATAAAACATATTAATCTTCATATAAAAATAATAGTCATTTTTATATGTTATTATCTAATCATACTTTTGACTGCATTTAAAAACTTAATAATTATTAAGTATATAAAAAAATATATTCCTCTACAATATTTTTTAAAAAAATCTCAGTTATTTTAATAGAAGAAATTTCAATTAAAATTTATCACTATATATATATATATATATATATATATATATATATATAAATTGCATATAATAATTTAATAATAGTACATAATGTATTCACTTCTTATAATTTACAACAACTAATGGAGTATTCAAAGTGCACTTAAAAATTGAATTAAATGTAACTGCATACGCTTTCTACTATCTCGGAAATATGAAAAGCTTACGAAAGATGTCAATTAATACAGTAATGAAGTCTGACGGAAGTAAAAGAATATAAGCACTTAACTCTCCATACATTATTTTTCTAGGTCAGTTTTATACATGCTGTTTTAGTTTAAGACATAAATGTTTTTAAAATATTTTTTTAATATACTTTTTGTGTATATATATAAATATATATATATATATATATATATATATATATATATTATATATGTATATATATATATATATATATATATATATATTTATATATGTATATATATATATATATATATATATATATATATATATATATATATATATATAGGGTTTTCAAATAAGAATGTCAAAACTTTGACAGCTAATGGCAGCCATTTTGTCATTTCAACCAGTATAGTTTGTCAAATCATCATGAAACGTTTAACATTTCAACAATGTTTTGAAATTATAAAAACTTCAATAGACTTCTTGAAACAAAAGTTTAGTAAGTCCATATTTCACGAAATGAGCCCATCAATTGACCATCAAGATCATGTTATCTAACTCCACTGAATTATTTTCTGTGAGGTTATGTAAAATCATTGGTTTATGCTGATAAACCACAAACAACAGAAGCATTAAAAATAAATATCGAACGTGTAATACATGAAATTGGACCACAATTATGTGAAAGTGTAACTAAAAATTGGACTAAACGAATGTACTATGTCAAGCGAAATCGTGGTGATCATAATGAGTGAAATTATATTCCATCAATAATGCGATAAAATATGCTTAGAAAAAAAATAACTAACTAATTAAATACTTTTTATTTTATTTCCATTTAAACTTTTGAAGCGCTTATTGGAAACCCCTATATATATATATATATATATATATATATATATATATATATATATATACGCATACAGTAACTCACAATAAAACTGGAACACTTTAAATAAAAATTTTGATGAGATATTCTTAACTAAAAATACAAATTGAAAACCTGTCTCTACAACTAACATCAACATTCTACAAAAACAGTTTTTCACATTTTTCTTCTTTAACAGCGTTAAATTATGTTCTTATGCGATCTATTGAATGCATTCTAAACAATTTACTCTTTTCATAGACACATTCTAAAACTCCCGTGTTTTCTATTTTAATTCCCTCTTTTTTGCGAATCGCTCTGATCAAATAATAGACTTGTATATCACGTCGTCATAGAAACAATGACATGGCCCACTGAGTGCACACATTGTGGTCGACGACACAAAGGTGTAAAATAAACGGGCAATCGTTCGTCGACCCAATCCAGTGGCAAGCCGAGCACTTTGCACCCCTTCATAAGCAATTACCTGTAGCGTACTGGAAAGCTACTCGATATTATCACGTACGCCGCAAGCATCATCATAATAAGATGATCCTTAAATTGATGATGACGCAATACCTCTCTTATGTTCTACATGAGAAGCTTAGAACATAAAACTAGTACTGAGATTGGTGATTATTTCCTCCGCACATTACCGTAGATCGTTTGCAAACACATTCGAAATGACTCAACTTGCATTTCACTGAATCGTTTATAGACGGTATTTGCTAATAATAATCATTGATATAATTTTTGAAAATGTAATATTTTTCTTATAAGATACACACACACACACACACATATATATATATATATATATATATATATATATATATATATATATACACTGACTTGCAAAAGTATTCACCACCTGGTTAACATAAGCAATGTATTGATATAATATCATATAATAAAATTATGAAATTAAAAAAAAATATATTCAATTGATATTAAATATAATATTCATCAAAAAAATACAAATAGCAATAATTAATTCAATATAGTAGAAATTGCTAAAATAAAAACAGGTTACATTTTTACATATGGCAAATACTTTTGCACGTCTGTGTGTGTGTGTGTGTGTGTGTGTATATATATATATATATATATATATATATATATATATATATATATATATATATATATATATATATATATATATACATATCTAGGATTTTCCAATAAGTGCTACAGAAGTTTAAATGGAAATAAAGCAATAAGTATTTAATAAATTAGTTATTTATTTTTGTTATTTTTAAACATACTCTATGGCATTAATGATAGAATAAAATTTCACTCATATGACCACAACGACTTCGCTTAACATAGTACATTCGTTTAGTCCAATTTTTAGTCATTCTCACATAATTGTGGTCCAATTTCATGAATTACTCGTTCAATGTTTACTTTTAATGCTTCTGTTTGTAGTTTATCAACATAAACAAACGATTTCACATAACCCCACAAAAAATAATCTAATGGAGTTAGATCACACGATCTTGGTGGACAATTGATGGGTCTATTTCATGAAATAATAGACTCATTAAACTTTTGTTTCAATAAGTCTATTATTCCCGTAGATGTATGATACGTAACACCGTCCTATTGAAACCACAATCATGTAACCCATTTTCAACCATTTTTAGAAAAAAAATCATTAATCATGATTCAATAACGTACTCCAACTTCACTTTGAAATTTTCACTGACAGAAGCAATACTGACCTCACTTCTTGCATTTTTTTAATCTTACAAACACTGCTGTATCATGTAGAGTAAAACTGTTTCGAATTATTAAAATATCAATTCGGCGATAACGTTATCTTCAGAAATGAACCTGTGAATTGGTCTCCATGATCGTGTGATTTGACGCATCTGGATTATTTTTCTTGCAGGGGATATGTGAAGTATATAATTTATGCAGATAAACCAGCAACGATTAAGCCAACATAACTCGCGTTATTGCAGTCATAAAGCCCCAATTGCTTGTAAAATTGGACTAATAGTATGCAGTAATCGTCGTACACATATGTCCGAAATCATTTCTAAATATTAATGCCATAAAATTATCTTTTAAATAATACCAAATAAATGATTATCCGGTCAATTAGTATGTGTTTTATTTTAATTTAAAATAATATCACGCTTAAAAAACATTATTTATATCAATTTGATTTCAAATATAAGTTTTCCTTAATTTTCTTTCAGGTAAACCTAACACACCTATTAATTTCTAAATAATATTTAACATAGAAATATATGTTTTTCTGGAACTGTGATTGATTTACTTTAACCGGACTGAATGAAATGAATGACTGAATAAAAATGACGAAATGAAAAGAAATATTCAACCCTCAGTTGTAGAATACAAAACACAAATGGATTGAATAAGAATATATATAACACAAATTATTTTTTTATTTTTTTTTGCACATATATATATATATATATATATATATATATATATATATATATATATATATATATATATATATATACAGAAATACCTCGCATAGTCCGGCTAATCGGTTCCACTGATTTACCAGACTATTTGAAACCGAACTAATAGAAACATTAACTAAATACAAAAAATGTTAATTGGTTCCAAACAAATTTTTTTCTTATTTTTGAGTAAATAAAACGAGAGTAATATATTCATATGTTTATATGTATCAACAAATCAAAATCAGGGGTTTATACATTCATTTTAAATACATTTTAAATTCATTTTCAATTAAAATTTAATTATCAAAAAATTTACTTTACTCGAGCTATGAATAGAAAACTAATAGAAAATAAAAAAGAACACAAAACTAGAACTGTGCATATAATGC
>CP092089.1:10235125-10297625 GCA_029203775.1 Neoneuromus ignobilis | reverse complement strand
AAGATCGTGTGGAACCCAAATACCCAGCTTACTGACTTTACCTATCTTTTCCAAGAGGGAATATATGGTGGACTGTGGCATATTTTTCTTGTCTGTTAATTCTCAAGTGCTTTGGAGTAGACTGCATTCCACCAATGATTTTAGAGATTCTTCAATAAAGTCTAAAGAGCGCCCTGGTCTTAGTTCATCTCTCAATGACGTACCTCCGGAACGAAATTTTGCAAACCAGTTCCATACTTGCCGGTCAATTATGATTCCTTCACCATACATAATTCATATTTTTTACTTGTCTCCGTAACATTTTTCCCTGCTTAAAATCTCATAACATTACATGGTAAATGTACATTTTCGATCTTTCCATTTTACAGACAATAATTTATTATTTTAATACGATTTATAAGCTACCATTGTCATAACAAGACTAAGCATTACTCACTTAACTCAAATAAGCAAAAACTTGTCATATGTGGTGAGTTATCAAGATAAGTAATGGGTCATTGAAACTTACTCTCAATAATGGAAATTATTTGACTCAATCCAATATATATATTTAGACAAATTATTAAAAACGTGTTTTTAAAATATGACTAACTCATTTTTCTACTATAAATATTCTATTGTGATCAAAATATATGCAAAAAATATTGAACACGGCCCTGATTTGATATATATTTTTTCAGATGTATTTCTTTTTTTTGTATAATTTCTCGATAATCTCATACCTTAGTAATAACAATAAATTTGATATCAGCAAATTAAAAATATTCATAATTTAGTATAAAGTCCTATTTAGTTTCAAATCCTGAGTAATATTACAAAAAATCTTATTTTCTATTATTCATAGGATATTCTAAACATAGTTGAATCCCATAAATTTTCGAAAAACTGCTTTCAAGAAACAAACATCAAAATAATTAACTTAAAAATTGTGTTTCGAAAATAAGAAAAAATACGATATTCAAAATTGTAAAATGAAGAAATTTCTATTTTATTTAATAGTAGAACTAAATTAGTGGTAGAAATAAACGGATTATTGATATAAATAGATGTGTATATCATTTTTTGTCAAAAACGAGGTTTGAGTTCGGTTAATACTGGAAATAGGTTTGGAAGATGTGAATAAAATGAAAACTACATATAAAGATGAAAGAAACTTTTACAAAATGTTATATATTCACTAATAGTGAGATAAAATCGAAACGAAACCTTCTATTGTGCAGTTATCAAAACGATCCAATCGAATATATTTCTATTAAAGATATCATATTGTAATGAGGTTAAGGAAAAAAAATTAATAGAAAATTTTAGAACAAAAAATACTTATCGTGGGCCAAAGAAAAATATAAAAACATAAATATTATTATTTTTAGAAAAATCCTTTCCTAATTTTAAAATTCTACCTTATTTTTCTAAAAAAAATAATTAAAAAATATAGAAACAATTTATTGATTTCTTTTTTAGTTATTTATCAATTTGTCGTTTTTACCCAATGAAACAATTAATTCACATATCTTTAAAAACCATCAGAAATTGAAAAAAAAACATTTTTCTTCAAAATATTGTACAATAGATCAAACAGTTTAATAGTTCCATTATTTATTCTTCAATATCGACAAAAAAATTGTTTGATTTGTATACCTTAGCTAAGATAGTGAATTTCGAATAATACAAAAATATATTAAAGACATATCTTGAAATATATAAGTACTAAATTTCCTTAAAAAATTTGAAAACCGACAAATGTTTATGCACGATTCGGCTCCTTGCCATGAAGTAAGATCTGTATATGATAACAGCATATTTATATAAAAGATGAGTTAAAATGATTAAATTTTATTAAAAATATATGGTCCATATTAAAATTAATTGTAAATCATTAATGATCTATAAATAAAACAGAATTAACTGAATCCATTCAAACCGTTCGGAACGAAGATAAAAAATGAAAAAATATTGAAATATAATTAATTAAAAAACTTCAAATTAAATAAAAATATTTACATTGTTAAAAACGATTATACACAAAATATTAAATAACTCATTTAATTAAAAAAATAATAATAATTAAATGATTTCATTTTTGTCCATACTTAATTTTCAAAAAATAATATAAAACCAAAAAAAACATCAGTTTATAATAATTTGACCATAGATCCCTCAATTTACGCGGGACTTTTTATGCGAGTTTTTTACGCGGTATTGATTTACGCGGTCAGATAGATTTCATTTTATATAATTTTTCATGGAATTTATTACATATCAGAGTGGCGCAAATTATTATTTGAATGTATAAAAGCACGATATAAATATATAAAAAGTTGATGGTTTTGAATTACAGTAGCGATAGTCATACCGAATAAAATTTATCTACTTTTGTTTTCTAAAACGTCATTATTTTTTTGTTAAGCTATGTGAAATAACTATGTGTTTCTACAATTTTACTAGCTTTTACTTCCAATATTTTTTCTATTGTAATGGCAGACTCAATTTACGCAATTTTCATTCGCGTAAAACAAATCCACGTGGAACAGATACTCCGCGTAAATTGAGGGACGGGTGTGTGTGTGTGTGTGTGTGTGTGTGTATATATATATATATATATATATATATATCCGTCTCTCAATATTGAGTCTGTCAGTACAATAGAAAAAATATTGGAAATAAAAGCTAGTAAAGTTGTAGAAACACATAGTTATTTCACATAGCTTAACAAAAAAATAATGACGTTTTAGAAAACAAAAGTAGATAAATTTTATTCGGTATGACTATCGCTACTGTAATTCAAAACCATCAACCTTTTATATATTTATATCGTATTTTTATACGTTCAAATAAGAATTTGCGTCACTCTGATATGTAATAAATTCCATGAAAAATTATATAAAATGAAATCTATCTGACCACGTATAAAAAGTGCCGCGTAAATCAATACCACGTAAATCAATACCGCATATAAAAAATCCCGCGTAAATAAAGGGATGGGTGTGTGTGTATATATATATATATATGGTCTTTCAATAGCCACGACTAAACTTTGACAACCGATTGTGGTTATGTTTCAAATGACAGCGCTGTCATTCTGAGACGTTGTGTTCTGTCTTAACTGCCATTTAATCATGGAAAACTACACGCTTCAACATCGTGTCGAAATTCTGAAAATTTATTATAAAAATTCGTGCTCTGTGCGCCCAATTTTGGTGAAAAAATCATCTTTAGTGACAAGAGCATTTTTACTGAATAGTTTCTTAAACAAGCGAAATTGTCAAATCTGGAATGATGCCAATCCACAAAAGTTCCAGGAGCTTCCTTACATCCAGAAAAACTGACTGTTTGGTGTTGATTTTGGTCGGGCGACGTCATCGGGCCATACGTCTTCCGAAATGAAAAAGGCGAGGCGTTAACTGTCAACGGCTAAAGGTATCGAGAGATGATAACCAATTTTTTTTAGCCCGAATTGTATGATATGGATATATACAACATGTGGTTCCAGCAAGACAGTGCTACGTGCCACACAGAGGATGACACAATGGCGTTATTGAGGGAAACGTTTCCAAATCGCGTTATTTCGAGAAGAGGTGATGTCAACTGGCCGCCAAGATCATGCGACTTAATACCCTTAGACTTTTTTCTTTGGGATTACGTTAAGTCTCTGGCCTACACCAATAAACAAACAATAATTTATCACCTAGAGAACAACCTCATTCAAACCATTACTGAAATCCAATTCGATTTATGTAGAAGAGTCATCCAAAATTAGGTTTCTCAAATCGACTACTACAAACGAAACCATGGAAGCCATTTGAACAATTTATTATTAAAACATAATGGCATTGAATGTACCTTAATCCGCAATAAAGATTTCTGTCACACCTTACATACAACTCTTTTTATTCAATTTTAAAGATTGAGCGCTCTTATTGAAAGACCAATTATATACACATGTACATCTATAGTTTGCTGACTATTTACTATTTCTAAGTAAAAACTCAGAAAAGCTAGAAATGCTATTTAAAACACTTTCGGAAAAAAGTAAGAGTTAGATCAAAAATAAATATAGAAAATTCAAAATTATGTTTAATGGATTTCTAGAAAAAAAATACAATTAGAAAGCCATTGCTTGGATCAAATGGATGAAATAAAATACTCTAGATGATGGTGAAATAAATTATACTACATGATGGTAACATGTGACCAGAGATTAGATTGAGAGTTAGGGCAAAATAGACGGTATTTGAAAAAAAATAATAATATAAGGAAGAGTGAATACCATTAAGCCTGATACAGAAAACATATAACGAATGTGTACTACCCTGCTTGTACTTACAGATCACAAACTTAGACATTGAATTCAAAAATTAAGTAAAAAGTTTTAATAACCTAGCTAAACATAGAAAAGATAATTATTAGAAATTTCTAAATCGATCTGAAAACCTGTAAAGAGATACAAGAATAGATAATGGTAATTGATATAACAAAATAAGTAAAATCGATGAAATTAGCATGAACAGAAATTATAGCAAGAAATAAAGATATTAAATGAACACAAATCATTATACGAGGGTCGTTTGGTAAGTATGGTAAATTTATTCATTGTTTAATTTAATTAATTAATTCAATTTAATTTTTCAATTTAGTTTTTCTTACTTTTTACCATACTTATCAAATGACCCTCGTATAGTGGCGACAAAGAAATAAAAAGAGATCAAAGAATAAATTCTATCAAAGATGGAGGGATGATATTGTGAAGTATTGTAGTAACGAGAGGTGGATGAGATTAACCGCAAAAAGGAAACAATGGAAGAATCTTGGAAAATATTTAAGAAAACCGAATGATATTCCATAAGGGTTTTTCACAATAATGAGCTGATGTAGGGCTTTATGACGATGATATATATATATATATATATATATATATATATATATACACACGTTAACTCCCCCCCCCTCATATATATATATATATATGGGGTGGGGGTAAACGTGATAGAACTATAAATTGAATTTCTATCGAAAGTTCTATCCAACCTAAAAACATCTTTATAAATATATATATATATATATATATATATATATATATATATATATATATATATATATATATATATATATATATATATATACATACACACAAAAACATACTTACACACACACTCATTCATGTATATAAATAATGTTTTTTTAAGTTAGATAGAACTTTTGACAGGAACTTATTTTAAAATTTATTACGATTAAAAAAAACATCATATATATATTAGGTGTACTCATAAGTAATGTCGGTTTACAAAATTCCCTTTTTGTCAAACGAGAGTGATTTTGAAGTAAAATATTCTTCCAGTGCAGTTTTGACATTGAAAAAAACAACATTATTTATGAGTATACCCAATTAATAAATATATATATATACAGTAATACCGAAATTAATCCGACTTCGATTAGTCCGGTTTCATTATATTCCGATTTGAAATTTCCACAAAAAAAATTTTTACTTAAAATAAATCCTACTAAAAGTTTTTCTTGAAAAAATTACCAAAAAAATAATACATAAAATTATTTTCATATCCAAATTTTCAAGTTTTCCCTTTATTATGAAAACATAATAAAAAAGAAAACCGAAATCTAATATTCATATTATGCGCAACGCATGCGCGGTTCTAGTTTTGTGGTCATTTTTCTTTTTCTATTAGTTTTCGATTCGCAACTCTAGAATAAAGTCGATTTTTTGATAAGTAAATTTTAATAACCCATTTAAAAATGAATTTAAAATCTATTTAAAATGAATGTATAAACCTCTGATTTTGTTTTGTTGATACATACAAATATTTGAATATATTACCCTCGTTTTATTTACTAAAAAACATGAAAAAAATTTGTTTGGAACCAATTAACGTTTTTTGTATTTAGTTAATGTTTCGATTAGTCCGGCAAATCAATGGAACCGATTAGCCGGACTATGCGAGGTATTCCTGTGAGTGTGTATGTATGTATGTATGTATGTATGTATGTATGTATGTATATATATATATATATATATATATATATATATATATATGTAATTTAAAAATAAAAATTAAAAATAAATATAAAACATACTCGACAACACCAATCTTTATAAAAAGGTCGAAACTAGAAAAATCATTTGATTTTTATCTCGTTTTGTTATATTATTTAAAATAATCTCATTAAAATATTTGGGTTAAAATGACATTGTAGTAGATTAGATTAATTAACATGTTTTATATATTACAATACAATATAAAAAAATTACTTTCATGTATAATTTTGAATGTTACCTTTATCTAATATATATAAACACACTTATAAACATACATATCATACATACACACACACACATTTTGTTTGTGGGTTTGTGCGAGAAAGAGAGTGTGTGTAGGTGTATAGATTAACATAAATAAATAAATACTGTAAATATTTAAGCACTTACAAAAAAAAACACAACTTTAAAAGTATTTTTAAATTTCTTAGAATTACAAACGATTATTAATAAGTTTCCTTCTCGTTTGAATTATGAAATCTATTAAATACACTCATAAATTCATCTCTTTCTAACATAAATAATTTCAATAACTAATTTATTAAATATATATTTTTCAATATAATCCATACGATACAAGTACAATCATTCTGTATAACATATTACTTAATATAAATAATAATTAGCACTCGACATGCTTCAAGAACAACATATCTTACCAAGAATCCATTTTAGGAAATGAGTGTATTGAAAGCGATCGCAACATTCATAATTAAAAAGTAAAAACCTGTTACTAGCTAATATAGACATATACGAATTTTACAACCATATTCATTTATTACAACTGTTCAATTGAAAAACATATTCAATGTACAATATAGGTAAATTAATTTCAAGCTGTATTTATTTAATTTGCTAATTGAAGGCGATTCTAATTATTCGCTTTTAATCAATACCTACGTATACAAAAACATCTAAACAGTCTTGTGTGTTCATATACACATATAGGGTCATCTAAATGTGACACCTAGATTTGAGTTTTATTAAAGAGAAACAAAAGACACTATACACATGTTTCCCTATATACGTTTCTTTTTAATAAAACACAAATCTAGGCGTCACATTTGGATTAACCTATACATATAGCATTTTATTGCTGGATACTTGTAATTATCGTTCTAAACCTATCATAACATTCGGTCTACTCATAGAACAATTACATCTATTAATATCTACAAGTTCATTGTCTAATTCTTGTTCGTACAATTCGTCCATTAAAAAGGTCGTAAAATATTTTCTTTTCATTCAAGATGTATATTTTCCGATTGTTCATTTTCTACTGAAACAAATTTTCATTTTTCTTTTAAGATCCGTAAAACACTTGATATACATAATAAATAGACTCTGTTGGCCTGCTTTCAAGTTTTTAATAATAAAACAGTAATTTTATCTTTCATTTCCCGTGGTTCATTTTTACTTCTTTTACATAACATTCGTAAGTTGTCATTTTATTTATTCCCTATCCTTCCACGATTATTTTCCATGCCATATCGAAGTTAATAATAAGACATTTTATAAAATGGCATCTGTTCAATTCATTTTGTATTTTTTCTTCTAAATTTGTCGTTACAAGCAATAATGATCTTACAATAACATTAAATCGAATATTAAAATGTTATTCAATTGTAGTATAGGATCATCCAAATGTGACGCGTAGATTTGTGTTTTATTAAAAAGAAACATGTGTATAGGGAAACGTGTGTATAGTTTCTTGTTTCTTTTTAATAAAACACAAATCTAGGCATTACATTTAAATGATAATATATGAATGTTGAAATGTGCTACGTTGTATAGTTAAAATTTTATTTTTTATATAATTAATTTTTTTCTACTTTTAAATTTTAATATAAAACATTACTGAAAATATATTTCATCAAACTGCTTTAAATAAGTCAATCTGTTTGAAATATAGTGTAATAGAAATGAAATTTATATGAAATGTAAATTGTCGTTATCGATGTGAAATATTTTTTTTTATTGACCGATAATAGTTTCCTCAAAAGTAATTGTCAAGTAGTAGTGAAATCATAAGGTAGCCAAGTGTTTTCCAATGAAAAGAAGGACATAAATAAATTAAAAAAACAAATATTGTAAATAAAAAAAAATATTCTTTGCAACAATAACTAAACAGAAAGCATTATAATATAGTAAATATATAACGCAGGCGTATTATGATTAATTATTATTCAAATATGAATATTTTTCGATTGAATGAACATTTTTTTGCTAATGTGTCATTTTCTAACAAAATATTAGAAATATCCGTACAAGAACTATTTTTCATATTGAATTTCACAGCAAGTGCTGCAGCTAGAGAATCTGTATTCAGTCTTGATTTTTCAGTTGTCCAAAAATCATTAGCAATTGAAAATACTCTTTCAACTGCTGCGTTAGTGCCAGAGCAGCACAATGTAAATTGGACTAGAAGAAGTAAATTTTCATATGGTGTATGTGCTTTTTTGAAATGGTTGAATATTTATCATTATGGGTTTTTCATCATTATGGGAAATTTTTGTTATTACATATTTAGAGATTTACAAATTAGCTTTTACATATCGAAAAGGATGACATCTAGGAGGACACTTTTCGAGGGAGGATAGAACTTCCAAAAAGAGGACTGTCCTCCCTAAAGAAGGACGGTTGGTCACCTTAGTAATCATGACTGTGTATACCAGGGATCAACAAACTACGGCCCGCCGTCTGTTTTCAATCAGGCCCACGGGTTAATATTGTTTTTATAATAAAAAATTCAAAATAAATCAAATTATACGCCGTAACCACTGACACATATAAATGACCATTTGCAAACAACTTTACTGATAGTAAGTACTAATTTCAAACTCCAGAATGATGAAATATTATCTCAGAAAAAATAATTACATTCATTGTATTAGTACAAAATTTAACCAGTTCTATATGTTTATTAATAAATAGAATTTTTTTATTCATTTTTTTGTGTCATCAAGTGTATATAAATATTATGTAAAAATATCATTTCCTAATAAAAAAAATTTGAACCTGTTTTTTTTTTTGTTGCTCTATGAGTAGAATTGCCCATGTAAATATCTTCAAGTCTGTTACCTGACCCGCCGATATTAAAAATTTTACGATCTGGCCCTTTCCAAAAAAAGTTTTCCAACCCCTAGTGTATACGATTAAATATATATAGAGAGAAAGAAAGAGAAATGTTCAAGCTTTTATTCTCAATTTTAATTAGGTCTAATGTTTTAACGTCATTAATTGTTTAGGAAAATTTTCAGCATTTCAGTTAAAATGATTATTGTTTAATTTAGTTTTAATCGTTCAAATTTAATGATCAACTTAAATTCCCGAAATAAACTTTATATATGCAATAACATTCAATCAAGATTTATTTTTTCCCTGAATCAAACAAAATTAATAAATTTAATATGTAAATACTAAGTAATTTTTAGTAATAATATACAATATTGGCCATTATCAATCATGTACTTATATAATAGTTTAAGGTGGTTCCACTACAACGGTAGAATGAAAAATGATTTTTTTTTAGGTTAGATAGAACTTTCGATAGGAATAGCTATCAAAGTTGTCAATTTGCGCGCTATTAGTGACATTTGGATTCAATATATTTTGGCAAATTATTATGGAACGTTTTACACTTAAGGAACGTTTCTAAATTGTGGAAATTTATTTCAAAATTCAGTGTTGTGTTGGCCAAACTTATAGAGCACAAAATTGTGTTCAGTGATGAGGGCTCATTTTTGGCTTAACGATTACGTTAACCACTTGCGCTAGAATGACGTGCTATGCACGTCAACTGCTATCTGTACCAAATGCCAATAAGACATATATAGCACGTAGTGTAATTTTTGTTAATTTAAAATAACATCGGAGTTCAGTTAGTGAGTGTCACACTTCTGTTTTGAAGGCATACAATTCCATTTTTGTAGAACTTCATTAATTTCACATATTTTCATTGAATAATAATCAAGTAACTACAAAACATTTTTTTATTATTATAAAAAACTATTTTATCAAAGAACTATTTTATTCTGAAAATAGCGCATCAGAAAATGTTGTACTGGATTTATGTAGACCTTTAGTTGATTTTGTAAACACCCTTTTTTTAGATAACTGGTATTCGTCATCAAAACTGTATCGGAAATTACATTTCCAAAAAAATAATACCATTAGAACAGTCAGATCTAATAGAAAGAAGCGACAAAATTCAAAATATTTTAAGTTCTTTTAAGATCTTACAATGGTATCTAAGCTGTAAAATGGAAGAACAAAAAAGATATATATTTACTTTCTTCAAAACATTCTAAAGCAGAAATGATTACAACAGAAAATAAAAAATGTAGAAATTATACCGACCAAAATGGAAACATTACAAAACCTAATATAATTTTAGATTATAATGATGGTATGAGTGGAGTAGACCTGCAAGATAGTTATTTATCATCTTTTCTTTTAATGAGAAAATTTGCAAAAAGTTACAGAAAAATATTATTTTATCTAATGAATGTGGACTTTTTTAATACCTCTATTCTATTCGGTAAAATAACAAACGTACCAAAACTCAAGAAATACTCCTTTTCAAAATTATTAATCAATTTGTTAATCAATTTAAGAGTTTTAATATAATGTTAATGTGTGTGTGTTTAAAACTTTATAAAAAAATGATTTCAAATATCAACTCGGTGAGAATTGCTTTGGACGGTTTTACCAAGCGCGCATGTCAATTAATTGCCAGCGCAAGTGGTTAATAAGTAAAATTTCCGCATTTGGAGTAGGATCAAACCTGAAGTGATTCGCGACAGCCCGTACATCTAGAAAAATGCACCGTATGGTGCAAATTGCACGCTGGTGGCATTATCGGACCTTATTTTTTCGAAATGAAGCCGGAGAGCGCGTTACCGTCAATGATGTACGTTACAGAACGATGATTATTCGTTTCTAAATTTGCATGACATCGATCTGGAAGAGATGTGGTTTCAGCAGGATGATACCATACTTCGACCGAAACAATCGAGTTATTGAAACAAAAATTCAGCGATAACGTTATCTCCAGAAATAAACTTACAAATTGGCCTCCACGATCGTGTGATTTGACATCTGTAGATTATTTTCGTTGGAAATATGTGAAGTCTCTGGTTTATACTGATAAATCAGCAACGATTGAGGTATTATAACCCCACATAACTCGCGTTATTGCGGACATAAGGCCCCAATTGCTTGAAAAAGTGATCCGATATTGGACTGAGAGAATGCAATATGTCATAGGTAGCCGTAGTATACATATACCCGAAATCATTTTTAAATATTAATGCCATTAAATGATCTTTCGAATAATACCAAACAAATGATCATCCGATCAATTAACATGTGTTTTATTTCAATTTAAAGTTCTCTCATGCTTTAAAAAACATTCTTATATGTAATTTATATGTAGAGTATGTTTTGTTAGAAGTAAATAAATAAACATGTAAATACATACATAAAAGTAATTAACTAATGTTAATTTGACTATAAACATATTTTGATAATATCTAACATACATTTCATTTAGAAATAAAAATATTTATCGCATGACATTCATTAGACAAAAATATAAACTTTGAACATTACCTAATTATATATATATATATATATATATATATATATATATATATATATATATATATATACATATATATATATATATATATATATATATATATATATATATATATATATATATATATATATATATATATATATATATATACACATATATATATAATATGTTATAAATTAAAACATATTTATTGAAAATTAAATTATATTTACAAATAAAAAAATCTTAGCATTGAGTATCATATTTCAATAAAATGACCTTCAATAAAACTGGATTTACGTCATTAACGATCTTGTTTTTTTTTCACTTGACAGAACTCTAGCATGAATTTATTAAAGTATGCAAACAATGATATATAAAATTGTAATCGTTTCGTATTCTACATAAATTAAAACGATCGACATCTAATATGTTGATATGAAATCATACACATGTTTCAAATTGATGTTTCTTGAATTCAATTCCTTTAATCCTGTTCTGCATCGATAACTCTTTTGTTCAGGCCTAAAGTTTAACTCTTTATGATTGGAATCTTATAACGAACAATTTCGACAATATGTGGTATCTTTAGCTAGCTAATTGATACTTTATACCTGATTAAGTATCAATCGGCTGCCTAGAAATGACACACGTTGCCGAAACCGATCGTAATAAGATTCCAATTATAAAGCGTGGCCCTAAAGGATCGATATTAGATTTATTAAAATATTTGATAGATTTTTTTGGAATTAAATTATACACTTTAATATAGACACAAATATGTAAACAAGAAATAAAATAAAGTCACGTTTATTTTTTTATACAAATATAAAAGAAAACAAGTTTTTAATCATAATAATAAAAAAATAATAACCGATTAAAACAGCACGAGTTCAAAATAAAATAAAAATATGAAGATAATAAAATTGAATTTAATCGTAGTTTTATTAATATTGATTATTTATATTCTATCCGCATGTTATTTTTTAATAGGTGTAAGTAAAATATTCCATAGAGCTAAATAAATTTAATAAATTATTGTAAACTAATTTCATATATATTTTATGTTTTGAATGTGATTTGAAGAAGATTTAATCTTAAAATTACCTAATTTGTATAAAAATCAAAATCAATGATGAAAAATAAATAATATAAACTTTATTTTATTTTTTTCTTAGTACTTCTTTCTACTACTACTTTATTTTATTATTGATACTCTCCACTATTTTCGATGATACAAGAATCAAAAAACTGCCAATCCGGTGAAAAAAGTGTTTAAATATTAACGGAAACTGAGTAGAAAAATAATTTATCTGCACATTTGAAAAATACTAATTTATTAAACAGTACGAAAAAAAGTCAGTGTACAACTGGGTCTGTTTTTATACGGATTATTTTAATGCGATTTTGAAGTTATGCGATTCATATTTCTTCTTAGTTCCTTTTTATACGATTTTTTTTCTAAGAATTTCTTTAACACTAAACCTACCGATACTTCATGTATACCTATTCCTACCACAGCCGGTCAAATAACCCGTCTTTAAAATGTTATATATATATTACTATGTATAGCGAAAAATATATCATTTAGCACAATTTGGTACATGAATAAAACAATTTTTTTTTCAAATAACGATTCAAAATTGTTTATTTATTTATTTATAAAACCTATTTGGCACCTTTTTCGCATTTGCACACGAGAATCCGAACTTGAATTTGTTGACGTTTTCTGTATAATTTCTTTTTCTTCCTGTTGCTCATGTTGAAAATCTTCGGAAAGTTCTTCAACTAATTGGAATAAAAATTGTTGTCTAAAATTTTTTTCGCCGGTTGTTTCTCTGTATAAAACCCACGAGTTGATTCCAGCCAGGTCAAGAATATTGAAGAAAATCTGTGCAGGCCATCTTTGCGATTTCGATTTCACGGAGTATTTTCTTGCTGTTTGATCCGTCATGTGTAGACATTTTACCGTATTTAGTATTATTGTAGAATCTGATCGTTTCAGGTATACGCTTACCGTTTTTTTCGATGCTTATAGATTTATGCTTTGAGCTTAGTAGAAGCACTTTTTTGTTTGGCTAACGAATTCCCTAAGCGGAGATGAAGCTCCTCTGTTTTCATCCTTTCCCAAATATGGAAATCCATTTATAATGTATTTGGTGCTAACGTCAGATGCTAGCCAGAATTTGATACCAAACTTATCCGGTTTGTTCGGCATATATTGCTTAAACCTACACCTCTCTTTGGTTGAGAAAAGCTGTTCATCGATAGTTACATATTCCCCAGGCTTGTAACAATTTTGGCTATTCTCGATGAATTTGTACTATACTTCAGAGATTAAATCAAATTTATCTGTTTGTAAACGCTGGCATCGTTGACTTTTTTATCGCTCACTTGGAGTAGAGTGAAATTCGCTATTCATTCGTCAGCCAACAACAAATATAACGCAATACAGCAAAATATATGATGGAATAGCAAAAATATCTGATGCACTGGTTTTGTATTACAACCACACATACAAATCTTCATGATATCAGATGAATCTTTGCACGGGTCAAATGACCCGTTGCGGTAGTTAAGGCAGATTACATATATTTCTCGATAAAAAAAATAACAAGAGAGGGGTAAATATTGAAAAATGCATTGTATGTAAATTATATTAAAAGTCATAAAGTCAACTAGCGATGTGATAACGCTTTATGTGAGAAATTTTGAAAAAAAGTTTAAATGGGTCATTTGACCCGTCGTGGTAGGTTTAGTAAGCTGCTATTTAATTCAACGAAAAGCTCTTTATTTTTATGAACAAATGAAAGAATCAGAGCCATTTACTTCCATTTCACAAACTGATAAGGAATTTTCGGCTAGTAAAGGATGGTTAACTGGGTTTTTAAAAAGGAATGCACTGCATAAGGCGAAGATTACGGGCGAGATTGCATCGGCAGATGAAGAAGCTGTTAAATTTTTTGTTGACAACGCACCAGGTCATCCATGTTTAAAACATCCAAATGTAAATATGATGTTTTTCCACCCAATACAACAAGCATTATTCAGCTATTAGATCAAGGCATAACTGCAACTTTTAACAATATTACGTTAAACGCACTTTTCATTTTATATTGGATAAACTAGAAAATGAGTCAATAACAGTAACTGACGCTTAGAAAAAAATTTCTATCTTTGACTTTATAAATCATGTTGTTTTTGCTATTACTCAAATAAAACCACACACTTTAAATGCCTGTTGGAAAAAGGCTTGGCCTACATGTCTTGAAAACAGTGCAGCTATTTAGTTTTTTTTTATTTATTTTTTTTTTTATTCTAAACAGTATAGCTATTTATTGCGATGATGATTAAAATATGTATAAAAAATTCTAAAATAAATTACACATATGTACATATTGCTTTAAATAAAATTAAATATTTGATTAAGAAATAAAGTAAAAAAGCTTTGTTTTTTATCAATTTTCTACAGATATTTGAAATTTTTTTAAAGCATTCTTTATTTCCTGATTTTTTAATGCGAATTTTAGAGTAATTTCACTTTGTAGCTTTGATTTTATGCGATTTTCGAAATTTACGGAACGTATCCCTAATTTTTCAATTTAAGTTAAGTCTTTTTTTGTACGATTTTTTTTAATGTGGTTTTCTGCGGAACGTATCTACCGCATAAAAACAGACCCAAGTGTATATTTAACTGACCCTCGTATATTTAAATATATAGGTGTACCACCACCCACATGAAATATTCGATTTTTATTTATTCATTTTTGTATAAGCGCAAACAAATTTTTTACGGGTTTATTCCTTTTTTATCATTTAAAAGCGGCTGCTTCACTCGCAGTGCTGTTGTTTTCACTTAGAATTTCAGCAAATAATTTCTTCGTTAAGCCTCAAAAATATAGGATCATCCAAATATGACCCCTAAATTTGTTTTATTAAAAAGAAACATGTATATAGGGGATATATAGGGAAACATGTGTATAGTTCCTTTTGTTTCTTTTTAATAAAACACAAATCTAGGCGTCACATTTGGATAACCCTATGTATTGTTTGTGGAGCAAAAATAAATTTTTTGTAACGAATTGAAATCCAAAGCAGAGAGAAACATCAATTGAGCACTCAATAAAAGAACTCTCAATCAATAAACAATACAAAGATAGGTTTGGAAATTTCAAACTGGCAATCTGAGCCTTGAGAATGATCCACGCGAAAGACCCACAACCGCCCTAAATAATGTCAAATCGAAAGAAATTATCGAAGATAATTCTGAAACTTGATGTACATCTAAGAGTTTCGTCCATGATAGTTTTTCGTTACTTATCTGCAATATGAAAGGTAAAAAAAATAGACAAATGGGTGCCACATGAATTAATGGAAGATCAGAAATAACGGCGCTTGGAAGTTTGTTTATCACTGGTTATTCGGAACAATAATGGTCCATTTTTGGATCGTATAGTCACAAGTGATGAAAAATTGATCCTGTACGATAACAAGATACAATCTGAATAGTGGTTAAACTCCTATGAGGCACCAAAACATTTCCCGAATACATCATTGCACACCCGTAAAATTATTATAACTTTTTAGTGGTCTGCAAAGGGAATTACATTAATCGTTTTAAGATAATCCATTATTGTTATATCTTACTGTCAAAAAATTGAAATAATTCATAAAAAATTAAGATCCTAACAACTTAAACTAATCAACAGAAATAAACCAATATTGCTTCATGACAATGCCCGACCACATTCCTCTTTAATCACTATACAGGAATACCTCGCATAGTCTGGCTAATCGGTTCCACTGATTAGTCGGACTATTTGAAACCGGACTAATCGAAACATTAACTAAATACAAAAAACATTAATTGGTTCCAAACAAATTTTTTCATGTTTTTTTAGTAAATAAAACGAGGGTAATATATTCAAATGTTTGTATGTATCAACAAAACAAAATCAGGGGCTTATACATTCATTTTAAATACATTTTAAATTCATTTTCAAATGTGTTATTAAAATTTAATTATCAAAAAATCGATTTTATTCTAGAGTTGCGAATCGAAAACTAATAGAAAAAGAAAAAATACCACAAAAGTAGAACTGCGCATGCGTTGCGCATAATGTGCATATACGATTTCGTTTTCTTTTTTATTATGTTTTCATAATAAAGGGAAAACTTGAAAATTTGCGTATAAAAATAATTTTGTATATTAATTTTTTAGGATTTTTTTCAAGAAAAACTTTTTAGTAGGATTTTTTCAAGTAAACAATTTTTTCTGGAAATTTCAAACCGGACTAATCGATGCAGGACTAATCGATATATTACTATATAAAAATTACCAGAGTTTAGTTATGGAATTTTACATCATCCTCCATACTGATCTTTCATTGTCACCAATTGATTTTCATCTTTACAAACATTTTGATCTCTTTTTTCGAAATGAAACATTTATAAATTAAGAGGCCTTAGTTGACGCATTTACACATTTTATTT
Organism: Neoneuromus ignobilis; assembly: GCA_029203775.1. Classification (NCBI taxonomy): domain Eukaryota; kingdom Metazoa; phylum Arthropoda; class Insecta; order Megaloptera; family Corydalidae; genus Neoneuromus; species Neoneuromus ignobilis. The sequence continues at coordinate 10,280,499 of CP092089.1, read as the reverse complement.
CTTCTAAAGACGTTAAGTTTTATAAGAGAGGAATCTGTAGTTTAGTCTCACGTTGACAAAAATTCCTTAATGTGAATGGTGTATATTTCGATTAACCCTTTGCACTCGAGAGATACCTCTCGGTCACCACATACTTTGTTGCGGCAACTCGAGTGGTGACTCTCGGTCACCATTCGGTTTCACGCGATACGTGATCACCGTTATACGACATTTCGTTTGATTTCTATGACATAAAAGAACCATTAGATTTTTTATGTTATTTTTTACCGATCAACTAATTAATGAAGTAGTGCATGAAACTAATTACGCTACAAGGAAGTTAGAAGGGAAGACACTATCATCGCATTCTATATGGCAAACTTGGTATGATGTGACCATCAAAGAATTTTACTAGATGGTATTGAGGTTACTGTAAAAAAAATCCAATGTTATCATAAACTATATAAAATATATTGGCGGTGTTGATCGAGCTGACCAATATGCCTCAACATACTGTTTTCTAAGAAAGACCTTGAAATGGTGGCGAAAGCTATTTTTGGGGGATTTAGAGATCTGTTCAATCAATTCTTATATTCTTTATAAATCAGTAAAGAAGCAGAGAAACGAACAACCGCTTACTCATCTGTAGTATGTAAAAACTTTGCTTTACCAATTGAGAGGAAATTTTCGCCAGACACGAGATCGAGCTTCTACTTCGACCTGCAGTTTTGATGAAATCCGATTGAATGGGAAGCTACATGTTATGCTACAGGAGTTAAGAAGGATTGCAAGGTATGCTCTCAACGAAATAAGCCTGGCGAAAGACAAATTACTGCGATACTTGCCCCGACAAGCCGAAGATGCATCTAGCAGATTATTTAATAAAATACCATACAAAGCAACAATACAGAGCTTAATGTTTAACAAATTTCCTTCTTTGAGATATAAAGATACATAAAATATTAAAATATAAAAGTTTTATACGTTAATTTGTGTGTGAAATCATTTTAATGAAGCTGTAAGAAATTCACCAAAAATGCAGAAAATCGTCTCGAGTTGCTGATTCGCCCGAGCGAAAAAGGCCTCGAGTGCAAAGGGTTAATTAAAGTATTCTTTCCTCACAATATTGTTTTCATTTCATCATTCAATTTCGGACATTTATATAATACAACCTAACATATTTACAATTTGTGAATTGGGTGATGATTTGTATCTAATAAAATATTATTAAACTACAGTATCAGTGTTAGATTTTTGCTTGTTTATTTTTAATTACTAAAAATATTTTACTCTTCTGCCGTCCTTCGACTTGCATGAATCACTCTATTTTAACAATTTAATTCTAGACTTCTGAGAAACGTCTTTATATCAATAATAATTGTTATTCTATAGATTTTAATATAGTTCTGACTCATTTTTAAAAATCAAATTTGAAAACTTATGCAATAACACACACACACACATATACACTAGGTAGAAAAGTTTCCGTACACTACTAGCGCAATGTTTAACTTGAATAAAATATGAAAAATTCGTCAGGTTTTTTAAATTTTTTTCATGAATATTTCTTAGAATGTTACAAAGATATTTATACAATAAGATTAAGTTTTAGAATACTAACAAAAATGGTATAAGAAAAAAACTAAACACATTACAAGAAATTGATCAGAAATAGTCCCCGTAGAATACCCAAAACTTTTATTAAAAAAATAAAAATATTATTTAATTAAGATGTCTGATATTATTTCCTTCATAAAACTACTTTCAGTCTCTTCAGCATGGAGTTCACCAAATTTTTCGAAAATTTAATTTTTTCACATAATTTTCGACAGTCGCATTGAACTTTATTTTTAGTCAATTCCCAATTTTAAATCTTTTTATTACATTGAAAATTGCAAAACGATTTATTTTAAATGTTTGTGCTATTTCTCTTAAAGTTTTGTTTTCAAGCATACAATTATTTCAAAAGAGACACTAGAAAACATTTTAGCAAATAAATAAGTCAAGTAACCACTAACTTAGTCAAATTAACGCCAAGAAGATTAAACAACGTCCTGGGATCAAAAGGTAACCCCTCACTAAATAACGATATTAATTTAAATAAAATTTATCATTGTAATTGTGATTTTTGTAAGCTCAAATTGTTTCTTTTAATTGCTTGAATTTATTTCATTTTTATTTTAGTAACTGAAATTAAAAAATTAGTTTTTTCATTTATTTTTGTGATATTTGTATTTGTTTATACTACATAAGATTCTAAATAAAACTTGCTAATTAAGCCTATTTTATTGTTTTTTTCGAAATTACACATTTGTTCTATGATTTTGTGACTCACTATGTATATATGTATATATATATATATATATATATATATATATAAATATATATATATATATATATATATATATATATATATGTATGTATAAGGTTTCCAATAAACGCTTCAAAAGTTTAAATGGAAATAAAACAAGAAGTATTTAAAAAATATATTTTTTTTAATTTTAAGCATATTCTATGGCATTAATGATCTCATATGACCACCATGACTTCGCTTGACATAGTGCATTCGTTTAGTACAATTTTTAATCACTCTTTCATATAATTGTGATCCAAATTCATGAATTACTCGTTCAAGGTTTATTTTTAATACTCTTGTTGTTTGTAGTTTTCGGCATAAACCAATGATTTCACATAACCTCACAGAAAATAATTCAATCGAGTTAGATCGCATAATCTTGGTAGTCAATTAATAAGTTCATTTCATGAAATAATAATGGACTCATTAAACTTTTGTTTCAATAAGTCTATTGAAGTTTCTACAATTTCTAACCGTTGTTGAAGTGTTGAACATTCCACGATAATTTGACAAATTATACTGAATGTCAAAATAGCTTAAAAAATGTAAATATGGCTGCCACCAGCTGTCAAAGTTCTAACTTTCTTATTGAGAAACTCTCTCTCTCTCTCTCTCTCTCTCTCTCTATATATATATATATATATATATATATATATATCCAAATAACCCCCTTTTAAGAAGGCATTCCTACAACATAGTTTCACTCTAACACGGTTCGAGAATTAGGGAAAATCTCTGTATAACACGGAATTCGTACAACACGATTTAAGAGTTGCTAAGTCTCTAGAAGAGGAAGGTTTTGATGAAATGAATACTAAGGATATTCAAGAATCATTGATGGAAGAAGAAGCAGATGAAGCAAATTTAATGGAAATGTCATCTGAGATAAACCAAATTAACTTAGAGGACGATCGCACAGATGAAAACGCAGAAATTCCAAATTTTACTCTAAAAATCTTGAAAAAACCTAAGCTTATCCGAACAATTGGAATTCTATTTTCTAAATGTAGATCTTTTTACTGAAAGAAACACAAAATTTAAGAGAAAACTACACAAATGCTTAGTTCCACACAACGAAATTTATAAAAATCGCTCATGTAAAAGTAAACAAACGAAAATATCAGATTTTTTACAAAAAGTACAACATAAAAACTAAGATTTTGTAGAAGAAAGCTCATAAGATGAGGATATTTAACTACGTTTAAGTGTGTTTAGCAGTGGTGAAGAAGAAAACATTATGTAAAATTAATATGTAAGACTGTGTCAATTATTGTTTTAATAAATATATTTCTGTTTTATTTTATATTTTAAATTTTTTTCTTGTCAATTATTGTTTTAATAAATATTTTTCTTATAAAAACAAACAGTATATATTTTTTTTAATTTTTGGAACCTTACCCTCTTTTTTGTACTAGTTCTTTATTTTGTATAACACGAATTTATATAATATAACACGGTATTTTTTAGGAATCTAACGAACGTGTTAAACGAGAGTTACCTATATATATAGAGAGAGAGAGGAGAGAGAGAAGTTGTTTTTTAAAATATAATAGACCTTTAAATTGAATTCCTATCGAAAATTCCATCTAACCTAAAAAAACACCTTTATCATACCTTTATAGATATTTACGTGAATGAAAATCGCGTAAATTGAGTCTGTCACACACAAAATTCTGGTAATAACATATTTATTTCACATAGCTTAACAAAAAAAATAATGACGTTTTAGAAAACAAAAGTAGATAAATTATATTCGGTGTCACTATCGCTACTGTAATTCAAAACAATCAACCTTTTAATCATACACAAAAAGTGTCGCGTAAACAATACACATGTATATACATAAAGAGTGTTTTTTTAGATTAGATAGAACTTTCCATAGGGAATCAATTTAAAATTTTATCACGTTTAAATCTCTCTCTCTCTCTCTCTCTCTCTATATATATATATATATATATATATATATATATATATATATATATATATATAATGTTTTTAAATTATACACCATTATATTTTCATACTTGTATTTGCAATCAATAACCGATCAACATATGTGTTCTTTGCTGACATTGATTAAATATTATTTGAAAATATTGATCAACTGTATAAATTATTGACATATGGCAATACACATCCATCATGCTTATATATATATATATATATATATATATATTCATAATTATTTAATATATTAATATATACATGTCTTGTAGATATGTAATTTTTCAGAAGCACATTTCTTTAGTTCGAAACATTGACATAAGAGCATTCTATTTTTTTTAATCCTGTTCAACTTGCTTCAAATAAAATTATTACTCGCGTCTGTATAAAATCTATAATTATTGTTCCATTGGCAAGCAGCCTTGTGTGACCGAGTAGCTTAGACAGACGAGCTAAATATGTAAATGCATCTATAAATACATCCATAGAGTGTTGATACTACGGAGTCTGCGCTCCGCGTTCATTTACTCAAAATAAATAAAAATAAAAATACGCAGTCTGAATTAAACGTGTTTCTTCCATACCGTACACGTGTTTTGATCGTTTTTCATTCTATACACCCACTGTTTCTCGTTCCGTTGTATATATGTAACGGGTTATAATTTGCTTTTCGTTTTAAATACGACGATAAACACGTAATCTTGCATGTGGTCTGAATCGTTCAATATTTTCTATTATTATGTTATGTTTATGCGTATTCGTTTCGTCATTCATTTATACAGTGTTATAAAGATAGCTATATGTTTCACATTTAGCATATATCTATTTTAGTTTAAGATATAATTATATACTTTAAATATCTTCATTATTACCTGAACTACTCTCACTTATTCACGGATATAACAAAATGTATAAAAAATTGAAAGTTATAATCAAAACATGTGTATATATACACTAGATAGAAAAAGTATTCGTATATATATATATATATATATATATATATATATATATATATACGATATATATATATATATATATATATATATATATATATATATATCAGTACGGAAATATTCCTCAATAAAAGAAACTTATTAATTTAAATTTGAAAACAAACATATTTTTTATTAATTCTATAAACTACTAATTCTTTATAAATGGCAATTCAAAACATTTTAAATTTATAAAAAAATAAACTAAACGAAAAACAACACAAGAATTTATACAAATTCAGAAGAAAAAGTCAACGAACAAATTGTATTAAACGGCAAATGACCGAATTTTGTTGCAATATTTGCACTCATTATTTTGAAATTATCAGTTTTATGTTCCAGTTCGTACGTTGTAAGGAAACGATAAAATATTAATTTTTACTACTAATAGTAAAGTTTTTTGCAAAAAATAAATAAGATGGAATCTAAAAAAAATAACTTTCTGTTAGTGAACGTAAAATTATTTTAAAGTTATGAAAAGAAGCAAAAAGTTTTCATGAAATAGGAAATGTTGTTGGAAGACAACATTCTTTCATTCAACGAGTAGTAATCAATTTTAAATTCACATTTGACCGCTTTCTGACCAGCCATCGAAGTTAACATTTAGATAAAGGCGTAAGATTGTGGATTCAGTGAGAGAAAATCCCCGAATAGCTGCACCCCAAATTGCAAGATATTAAAGTACTATTTAAAAAACAAATCTGTGCTGATATTGTGCGTAAAAGAATAAAAACAGGTGGATATCATGAACGTATTGTGCGTAAGAAATCATTTATTTCACGTATCAATAGATAAAAACGGATTGCATATGCAAATGAACACATTAATAAACTAATCCAGTTTTGGGAAAACATAGTTTTCTCAACCGAGAGCAAAATTACATTTTTGGAATAAAAGGACTCAAAATTGTATGTACATCACTGTATAAAAAAAATCTTACTCCTACTGTGAAACACAATGGTGGTAGAGTAATGGTATGGGGATGTAAGCAAGTAATAGCGTGGGATAAATGGAGTTTATAGAATCCACGATGAATAAATATGATGTTTAAATATTTTAAAACGAAATATAAAGCAAAATGATGAAAAAATAAGTTTAGGTTCCGATTAGAATTTTTTAAATGAGAATGATCCAAAATACATGGCAGAAGTTGTTAAGCTATAGATATTATATAAAGTTCCAAAATAATTGCATGCACCTCCCCAATCTTCAGACCTAAACCCTATGAAGCATATTTGGGATTTCTCGAACGTAAATTCAATAACATGACATAACTTCAAAGGAAATCTTGGAGAAAGTTATAGAAGAAGAGTGGAATAAGATTAGTATTGAAGAGACCACAAAACTGGCACATACCATGCTAAAATGATTATAAGAGGTTCTTAAAAGAAGAAGCTATCCAACCAGTTATTAATTGACTTGAAAAATTTATTTCACTTCAAATTATTTTCGATTTTCATTTGCTATGCGCAAACTTTTTCTATTGAATTGTAAAGCCTACATTTTGTTCTTCAAGATATTCTGTACAACAACAAATGAGTTTTTAAACCAATTGGTATTTATTTACTACCATAAGTGTTTTCCTAATTTTGTCCCAACAGTCAATATCTATATTAATAAGGACTGAAAAATAGATTAGTTCATATATTGATTCTATCTTGTAAGGTCCATCTTTTAAAAATGATTAAAAAGGACCAATTATTTATGGAATAAAACACACACCATTTAATACAAAAAAAACAAATACTAATAATTAGGTACAATTGTAAAACTTAGTTCCATAACTCAAAAATATAGGGTTTTCCAATAACCGCTTCAGAAGTTTAAATGGAAATAGAACAAAAAGTATTTAATGAATTAGTTGTTTACTTATTTTATTTTTAACAATATTCTAAGGCATTAATAATGGAATACAATTTCATTGATGTGACCACCACAACTTCGCTTGACATAGTGTATTCGTTTAGTCTAATTTTTAGTCACTCTTTCACATAATTGTGGTCCAATTTCATGAATTACACGTTCAATATTTATTTTTAATACTTCTGTTATTTACAATTTCTAAGCGTTGTTGAAGTGTTAAACGTTCTATGATAATTTGCCAAACTATTGAGTTGAAATGTCAACATGAGCTTAAAAAATATTAAACGTGGCTGCCACTATCTGTCAAAGTTCTGACATTCTTACTGGAAAACCTTATACTTCAAATTGAAAATTCATAGAATCACATAAAGACTTAATTAATGAACAATGAGAGTAAATTTAAAGAAGCAAAAATAGATACGAAAATAAGTAAGAGTCACAAACGTAACCACTATATATGCTCTGAACTAAAAATAGGCAAAACAGATGCAAGAAGATAATCAGTAAACAACAGAAATTATTAATTAGAAAACATGGTATATAAATAGACCAAGAAAAACAATAAATATGTGAATGAACACTATTAGCAATGGACAATTTGAACTGAAAAAAATTAAAGAAACCTTCACCAAGCAATAAATTGACGAAAAATAAAATAACACACACACAAAGATATATATATATATATATATATATATATATATATATATATATACAAATTTATATGTGTATGTAAATAAATGTATGTTTGTGTATCTATATTCAAAGAACACAATTAAAATAGTAATTTATCTGTCATTTATTATGTTTTTAAATTAACAATAAAATCTTAATTTATGAAAAAAAATATTGGATACAAGGCACGTGAATTATAAAAATAAAACAATTAACATATATACTACTTCAACATTATTAAAAAATAATTTATTTTTATGTCAAAACACCCTTCTACTTTACTTTTTATACAAACAAACGTCAATGTTAAATTATTTTTAATTAATACATTCTATATATATATATATATATATATATATATATATATATATATATATATATATATATAATTTGCCACTTTTTAAATTTAAACAAACCTGAGTATTCGCAATTATTCAAATTTCAATTTATTTTATTTATAGATATCATCAGATAAATGTATATATTATAATTTTCATGTAATACAAAAAATATAAATACATAAGAGCAATTATATTGTGATTTTAATATTGCATAGTAAAGCCAATATTATTTTAAAAAAATAATAATTACATAATTTGGAATTTAATTAAGAACCTTTTAGTGATATACAGCTGGGTCTGTTTTTGTGCGGATTATTTTAATGCGATTTTAAAGTTATGCAATTCATATTTTTTCTTAATATCTTTTTATGCGAATTGTTTTAATGCGACTTTGAAGTTATGCGGTTCATATTTCTTCTTAGTATCTTTTTATACGATTTTTTAAGAATTTCTTTAAGCGGTTATTTAATTCAACGAAAAGTTCTTCAGTTTTATGAATAAATAAAGGAATCAGAGCCATTTACTTTCGCTTCTCATACTGATAAGAAATTTTCGGCTAGTAAAGGATGGTTAACCGGGTTTTTAAAAAGGAATGCACTGCATAAGGTGAAGATTACGGACGCGATTGCATCGGCAGATGAAAAAGCTGCTAAATTTTTTGTTGACAACACACCAGGTCATCCATGTTTAAAATATCCAAATGTAAACATAATTTTGGTACCCAACACAACAAGCATTATTCAGCTATTAGATCAAGGCATAATTGCGACATTTAACAATATTACCTTAAACGCACTTTTCAGTTTATATTGGATAAACTAGAAAATGAGTCAATTACAGTAACTGACGCTTGGAAAAAAATTTCTATCTTTGACTTTATAAATCATGTTGCATTTGCTATTACTCAAATAAAACCACACACTTTAAATGCCTGTTGGAAAAAGGTTCGGCCTACATGTCTTGAAAACAGTGCAGCTATTTAGTTACTTTTTTATTTTATTTTTTTTTATTTTAAACAATGCAGCTATTATTGCAATGATGATTAAACTATGTATGCAAAATTCTAAAATAAATTACACATATGTATATATTGCTTTGAATAAAATTAAATAGTTGATTAAAAAATAAAGTAAAAAAGCTTTGTTTTGTATCAATTTTCTGCAGATATTTAAATTTTTTTTAAAGCATTATTTATTTCCTGATTTTTTTATGCGAATTTTAGAGTAATTTCAGTTTGTAGCTTTAATTTTATGCGGTTTTCGAAAATTACGGAACGTAACTCTAATTTTTCAATGTAAGTTAAGTCTTTTTTGTGCGATTTTTTTAATGCAGTTTTCTGCGGAACGTATCTACCACAAAAAACAAATCCAGGTCTATTATCAAAAACATTTATTAAAAACAGAAAAATATTAAAAAGTAATATAAATTATTGTTTGTTTTCAAACCTACTTATACAAATAAAAACAAATATGAACTATAAAACTTATATTGATATTTTTTAAAAAAAAATCCATAATAGTTTACTATTTATATATCATTAATTTTTGTCGTAAACATAAAAGCTTAAACATCATTTTCAGTTAATAATAGCATAAAACACAACATTACATATCAACTTTATACAACACAACTTGGAATTTTCCCATTGATCGATTAACTGTTTTTAATATATATTTAAAAATAAACAAAAGCACTTCTCCCGTTTTTTATGATATTGGACAGGTTTTGATTTTATTCGCTTGTAATGTCTAAAAATAGTTTTACCTAAAAATAATATATTAGAAATAAAATTCAAACAAAAGTTCATATATATATATATATATATATATATATATATATATATAATTCCATTCGTCTACTGCGTCTCAATGTGTTCTCTTTAAAATGTAATTTCAACCCTTTGAAATATGCCTGTACGAAATAGTGTAATACGTGAATGTTTACTTTACGAATTTAAACTTTGTTCTAACGCTGCTAAAGTTGCAAAAAACATGATTGTACCGTATAAGTAAAACGTGTAATTTACATCAAGAACAACCCAGAGGTGGTTTAGAAAAAATTTTAGAGAATGAATCGTCATAAGACAAATCTACGAGTAGATTAGACAAACCATCAAATGCAAATATCAACAAATTATAGACAATATTTGAAATAAATTCAAATTCAACGCATCAACAGCCCGTTAAAATTTAAAGGAATTAACGAAACAATACGGAATCCTTGGCATAAAATAAGAAAGAGGTGGAAATTCAATAAATGAGCACCGCACGATTTAATTCTCGAAAATTACGTCATCTTGAAAATTGCGAATCTCTTATTTCACGTCCGAAATCACAAAATTCTTTAGATCAAATTGGGGCCTATGACAAAAATTGGATTCTTTATTCCTTCTATAAACTTAGTTACCACTAAGTGTTATCGTTAAATAATCCTTTACTACAAACATCTAAAACAAAATTAAGTTAAAGAAAAATTCTCTTTGGTAGACTCCAAAAAGACTCATTCATTACAAGTATTAACAAGTTCGTCAAATTCTCACTGCAAAAATTTACAGTGAACAGCTACAAAAAATGCATAATGTATTTCTGCAAAAACAACCAACCAATACTTTTTTCTGTTAATCTTCATGCATTGAATTATGTTATTACTTTTTTTGCCTATTTATTACTTTCAGTTTAAATGTAGAACAATTTAAAGCTTATTAATAAATTTTTGTATTAATACATTTTTTAATTTCTTTATTAATTCAAACTTATAAATGTACTATGTCAGCGATGGCGAACATTTTTATATGCGCGTGCCAAATATTACAATTATTTTTTTGTCCAACCTCTGACGTGCCGGAAAATTCTTAGTAGGAAATAAACAGTAAAAAATTAATTGTTATAAAATGTTATTAAATTAAGGAGTTGATTAAAAAATTCACAAGATAATTGTATACAATACATTTTGCCATTTTTTTAATTATAACTTTTATTGATGAAATTTTTGTTGTTGTACTTTGGATGTCAAATGTTATATATCGGTTTTATAAGTTGTAACTTTAAGCAATGCACATACCGCGCTGGATTCATCAGTCAACTTATTTCTATAACTACCTTTTATAAAATTCATTTCGGAAAATAACGACTCGTAGACATAAGTTGAGGAGAAAATAGACAGTACAGCAGTTGCTAGTTTTTTTAAACAGTTATAGGTTTCGGGAATGGCATTTCAAATCTTCTTATTTCATATTCTGAGTTCTTTTTAATTGTGTCCAATAACCGATCATTTTCAATTGCTTCCAAGTCCTTTCTTAAATCGACAAATTTTTGTTTCCATATAGAACTAGACTGAAAATCAATTAATTTCATTTATAAATCTTCGAAGTTGAGTCACTCAAAAATCTCTATAACGTGCCAGAAAAATGTTCATACATGCCATCTATGGCACGCGTGCCATAGGTTTTCTACCGCTGTACTAGGTCAATACTAATGTCACTAACTAAAGGATATTCAGATTTGAGGTTAAGAAGTAATTTATCAATAAAATACAATTTATTGGTATCAATGTAAAATAGAAACATGGAAATTATAAATGGAATACAATGTCAGCAAATGGCCTCCTCTACCACATCGGCAAACGTCCACTCTTTTGTCAAAATGTTGAAGCACGCTTTGTAATAAATGAGACTGTATTTCAGCGATAGCTGCACGAATTTCATCATTTAGTTCTTCAATCGTTGCTGATTTGTTAACATAAAACTTATCTTCCAAATAATCCCATAAGAAGAAGTCTAATGGTGTTTAATCACAAAATCTAGGCGAATAATTAGCATCACCATTACAAGAAATTAAACGTCTATTGAATTTAGTTGTGAGTAAATTGATTACCGTTCAAATTGTATGGCTTGTGGCACCATCCTGTTGAAACCACATGTCACCAATATCAATATCTTCAAGTTCCAGCCACAAAAATCTGTTATCATGCTTTGGTAACGCACCGAATTAACTGTGATACGAACACCTTGCTTATTTTCAAAGAAATATGAACAAATGATGCCTCCGCCCATAAACCACACCAAACCATGAATTTTTAAGGATGTATTGTAATTGTTGTTCAATAATGGTTTTTAAATTTTCATTTCCCTATATAGGACAATTTTGTTTGTTTACATAACTATTTAATTCAAAATGTGATTCATTACTGAAGATGATTTTGTTGAAAAAAATCAGCATTTTCTGCCTTTTTCCCTGGTACCAATTGACAAACATACGACGCAAATGATGGTCTACTGGCTTCAGTTTTCATGTTAACTGGACTTTATATGCTTGAAGATGCAAATCTTTTCGTCAAATATAATATAAAGTTCTTCTTGTGGTGTTTAATTGCTGTGAATGTCAACGAATCGATGTTAGAGAATCTTCTTCAACAATTTCATGCACAGCAGCGATATTTTCAGCTGAACGACCACTACGAACATATGTTTTTGATCTATGATATACAACAGTACCAAATTTTTCAAATTTCGCGATTAGATTACGAACAGCAAGCTCCGAAGACACTTGATTATAAAGAAAAGATACCCAAATTTTACGTATTGACGTTGTAAAATTTTCACAATTTTTATAATAAATTTTCACTATTAAAATACGTTGTTCAAGCGTGTAGGTTTCCATCACTAAAATTTTCCAAGTTTTTAATAAACAAATGTTAAATAATGACAATTCAATTTTTTACATTTCATCAAATAATAGTCAACTTACTTCCTAACCTTAAATTTATATATCTGATATACAGTGGGTCAAAGTGAAACTCGTACAGAGTTACGTTTCCAATAATTTTACACATATATATTTTAATATAATAACAATTTTCTTTATTTTTTTTTGCTTAATTTCTTTATTAAGGTTATTTTTATTATATTTGAAAATTTCAATCGTAAATTAATACTTTTACTCCAGAAAAAGTAACAATTTCTGAAAAATGAACAAAAAATACATCAAAATGAAACTCATACAAGAACAAATTATTTATTAAATTAAAATTTACAATGGATTGAATTGTTTTAGTACTTAGTAGAGTATACTTTATTAATTTTTATAGCCTTTAAACGATTCGGGATGCATTTAACTATTTTTTCACAATAAGCTAGATCATTTTTTCCCCATTCTTCTAATAACGCTTTTTTAAATCATTGTTATTAATAATAGTGTGTGTTCTAATAGAAACTTTTACGTGATTCCATAGATTTCCAATTACTCTTATATCAGGTGATTATTTTGGTGTTTCCAGTACTTTTAACAACTAACAGTTATATAACAACTAACTACGTATTTTATAAGCTTTGTGCTTGGGGTCGTTGTCCTGATAAAAATTAAATGTTTGTAAAATCCCAAGTTGAGCACTGGCTTTCAAATTTTTTCTTAATGGAACAATATAAACATTTTACTTCATAATGTCATCTATAAAATTAAATTTCCAACTCCTCTCGTAGATATACACCCCCATACCATAACATGACCGCTCTTATGTTTGACTGTAGGACATAAGTGTTTTAAAAACATTTCTGTATTTGGTTTCTGCCATACATTAATTCTCCCATTGGATCCAAATAAATTATATTTGCTTTCGTCCATAAACATAAACAAAACATATTTTCAATAATCAAAACTCTTAATATGTTCCCAAACCTTTTGTTGCGATTAGCTAGATTTATGAAAGGTTTCTTCCTGGCAATACGAGCATGAAACACATTTTTATTTAGTATATTGCGAATTGCTTGGAGGCTTGCTTTTTTTATTTAGATACTTTTTAACTTCTAAAGTCAATTTGGACGCACTAATTTTCGAATTTTCTTTAATTTTTCGTAGAATCTAACGCTCGTCATGGTCATTAAAAATCTTGCGGAGACTCTTTCTGACTTTACTGTCAACATTTTGACCGTTTTTAAATCTTTTTATTACAGATTACATTGTAGCGTGGTTTTTATTAACTATTTTCCCAATTTTCCGTAGAGTTTTTCCATTTTTGTAATGAAAAATCATTAGCTTTCGCTCGTCCATCGATGATTGTCCTTTTTGTCTATTCAAAGTGAAAATCCAACTTATATTTTTTACAAAATGATTATAAACGACTTAACAATAGTTTTTTTTTATAACCAAAGTGACCAAACACATATTTGAAGAATATACTTTCTTAACACAGCAGTTTTCAAGCGAGAATAATTCATTATATGAGTTTCATTTTGATGTATTTTTTGTTAATTTTTCAGAAATTGTTACTTTTTCTGGAGTAAAAGTATTAATTTACGATTGAAATTTTCAAATATAATAAAAATAACCTTAATAAAGAAATTAAGCAAAAAAAATAAAGAAAACTGTTATTATATTAAAATATATGTGTAAAATTATTGGAAACATAACTCTGTATGAGTTTCACTATGACTCACTGTATATGATATGTTAATAATTTTTGTATTATCAATTGTTTAATTTCAATTATATTATTTAGCATTTACATTGTTTTAAATTTTCACAATATTTCCTCTGATTTTTTAATGACTTCGGGCAATATAAATACATTTTCATATGAATCGCATGCATAATTCAAGAGTTGATTGTTATTATGACAAATGATTGAAACAGATAAAATGATTTCATATTAACATGAAGTACATACATACATACATATTATACACATATATATATATATATATATATATATATTTATATATATATATATTATATATCACATGTGTGTGTATATTTATTACACACATATGTATATATTATATTGTATGTTGTGTATCTCTCTAAGTATTTTTTTTAGCATGCGTTAAATAATTTGCCAAATATTGACCCGGTTCAAACACCTCTCATTCGCGTGTTTTACGGCCGTCACTTAACAGCGTCAAGGTTGTGTGAACGCAAGCACGTCACAATCTTTGACATATCGCAAATCCAGTCAGGTTCCATTGAAATCCCGAACGAAATACGTGTCAGATTATTCTGTGTTAGCTAACACACATAGATGACGCAGTGTAAGATTAGAAATGCGACAAGCAAATTGATGGGACATCCCTTCAGCAACGTCTTGATTAGTAAACGAATTTCAATAGGCATGTCAATCCAATCGTATACAGTCATGAATACACTACCATTTGACAATTACGTTTGGGGAAACTATTATCTGTCAATAAAAAAAAATATTTCATATCTATGACAAGAATTTACATTTCATATAAATTTCATTTATATTTTACACTATATTTCAAACAGATCGACTATTATTTCAAACACATTGATGAAATATGTTTTCAATGATGTTTTATATTAAAATTTAAAAGTAGAAAAATCTTAATTACAGAATACCTCGATTACTCCGGCTTCGATTAATCCGGTTTTATTATAGGCCGGTTTGAAATTTTCAGAAAAAAAATTTTACTTGAAAAAAATTAATACATAAAATTTTTATACGCAAATTTTCAAGTTTTCCTCTTTATTATGAAAACAATAAAAAAAACGTATATGCACATTATGCGTAATGCATGCGCAATTCTAGTTTTGTGGTCTTTTCTTTTTCTATTAGCTTTCGATTCGCAACTCTAGAATAAAGTCGATTTTTTAATAATTAAATTTTAATAACCCATTTGAAATTGTATTTAAAATGAATGTATAAACCCCTGATTTTGTTTTGTTGATACATACAAACATTTGAATATATTACCCTCGTTTTATTTACTGAAAAACAGGAAAAAAAATTATTTTGGACCAACTAACGTTTTTTGTATTTAGTTAATGTTTCGATTAGTCCGGTTTCAAATAGTCTGGCTAATAGGCCTTTCCACACTAGTCAACATCCATACAGTATTCATGGCCCATTACCACTCGTCTCACACCCTCTTTCACGAAAACTATTTTTTTAGGTGGGGGAGTTCGTTGGCAAGAGGATGTAAGACAAGAGATAATGGGCATGAATACTGTATGCATGTTGACTAGTGTGGGAAGACCCAATCAGTGGAACCGATTAGCCGGACTATGCGAGGTATCCTGTATATAAAAAATAAAATTTTAACTATACAACATAGCACATTTTAACATTCATATAAAGTCATCCAATGTGACACCTAGATTTGTTTTATTAAAAAGAAATAAAAGGAACTATACACAAGTTTCCCTATACACATGTTTCTTTTTAATAGAATGCAAATCATCTGGCTTAAAATGTTTTGAACATATTTGAAATGAATTACTTTTAAGTGTCTGATGAATAAGTGTACTTAATTAATTTACTGTGTTGTAAATTTCGACAAGAAAAATTTTATTACTAATTTTTTATTAATTACACAGATATTTATATATAAAAAAAACACATCGGTCAACAGCCTGAAACATTTAACACTCAATTACATTAACTATAACGAGATGTTAAATCGTTTTTGCCAATATAATTTTAATACACTACACCTACAGAATAACTAGAGTAGCTATACGTATACAGCTATGCATATAGAATGAGATATGCTTAGTCATTTTTTTGTGTGTCTAGACTACTTTTCTAAAAATAAAAAATAAATAAATAAACAATTATCATAATTAAACAAGAAACAATTACTTTTAAAAATAAAGGTTTATTTAATACCGAAATAAGTCTTAATTCAAAAATATAAAAATGCATTCATGATCAGCTGATTTTCTATAAATGCTAACATTTTCATTAATAGATTACCAAACGTTATAAATGAATTCATGTGTAGGTGTATACATTTATGTATTTATAAATGTGTGTGTGTGAGTGCATACATATATATATATATATATATATATATATATATATATATATATATATATATATATATATATATATATATATCGTGACACTGATATCTGGTTAGTACATATACTTAAATGGGATTTAGTCACGAAAATTCAAGTATATTTACTTTTAAGTCGTTTTATATTTTTTATATAAGAAAACTAAAGGTAAATAAATAACTTCTTTATGCGACAGGTTTGCGTGTACTTCAGATTAAATACAAATTCACCCACAATATTGTTGGAATCATGGATTTTAGTTCAATCGAAGATAACAGAATATTTTAATATTTAAAGTCTATATATAAATACACACACACATCCATACATATATATATATATATATATATATATATATATATATATATTTATATTAACACAAAAACCCATTTATAAATAAAAAGTAGAATAAAAATGAGACGATATTAATTCAGAAGATATTCTTATATTGTATTATGAAATCGAACATTCATTCGCGTTTTCAGAGAAAAAAAATATTACAACTATTCCTACTTATGACAATATAACATTGGTCTTATATTCCATAGTAATTCGACGAACCCAGACAACAAAGAGACATTAAAATATGTATCTGCTGAATAGCATGTTGAAACAAAAAAAGAAACGAGCCGATCGAAAAAACAATGTTACAATTAAATTTTATTAGACGAGTGAAAAAATTATAATAGGAATGAGCTGATCATTATGTCAGGGAGAGAAGATTGCCAATTGACAATAGAAATTATTGATTGAGAATCCAAAGATATAAGAAAGCTGAAAGAAGGGGCCCATGAATAAAAATATGAGAAAATTCGTCATTGTAAAATTAAAGAGAAACATATTAAACAGAGACATTGTAAATGGAAAGATCAGTCATCCAACATTGAATAGAACGAGTCTGATAAAGATGTTACATACATACTTAATTATACATGGATTTCCAATAAGAATGTCAGACCTTTGACAGCTGTTGGCAATCATGTTTGAATTTTCACGTTTAACACTTCGACAATGCTTAGAAATTGTAAAAACTTATAAAAATCAATGTTTGATTCGTAAAACTTATCGTGCGCTTTGTGAAACTTACGGTCAACACTAAATAACGAAAATTGTAGAATTTGGAGTGAAATCAATTCACAAATCTTTGAACAAAGACCACTGCATCCACAAAAAGTAACTGTCTGGTATGTGTTGCATGCTGGTGGTATCATCGGATCATATTTTTTTCAAAATAAAGCTGAAGATCACGTTACAGTAAATAGGTGCATTGCCGAACCATGATTAATGATTGAAAATGGTTTGCACGATAAGTAGTTTCAACAAGACGATGCTAAGTGTCGTATCTACGGAAACAATGGACTTATTGAAACAAAAGGTTAATGAGTCAATTATTTCACGAAATGGACCCATCAATTGGCCACCAAGATCATATGATTTAACTCCATTGAATTATTTTTTGTGGGGTTATGTGAAATCATTGGTTTATGCTGATAAATCACAAACTACAGAAGCATTAAAAATAAATATTGAACATGTAATTCATGAAATTTGACCACAATTATGTAAAAGAGTTACTAAAATTGGACTAAACGAATTCATTATGTCAAACGAAGTCATGGTGGTCATATGAGTGAAATTGTATTCCATCATTAATGTCATAGAATATACTTAAAAATAAAAATAAAATAAATAAATAATGAAACATTTTTTGTTTTATTTCTTTGTATACCTCTGAAGCGCTTATTGAAAAATCATATATATATATATATATATATATATATATATATATATATATATATATATATATATATATATCAACAGCCCCTTTTTTCCACTGTTGATTGAAAATCTCTCCCAAAATTTTTCACTTCCAGCAATCAAAGCAATACTTTTCTCTTCCATTCCACTCCAACGAATTTTCTTATATCTCTGTTCCATTTATTATTATGCCTCTTTCTGATCCTTTATATTTCTGGATTCACAATCAATAATTATTTTTGCCTATCAAAGGTTTTTTCTTACTTTCCTACATGCCCATTTCTATTTAAAATTTTTCACTTTTACTATTATAGTATCCATCTGCCTTTACGTGTTTCTTTCTCTTTCTCTCTCTCTCTCTCTCTCTATATATATATATATATATATATTAGTATCTAGAATATTTGTTAATTTCTCTTTTATGGACTTCAAATATATATATATATATATATATATATATATATATATATATATACATATACAGTAAAACCTCGATTAGTCTGGCTTCGATTAGTCCGGTTTCACTATAGTCCGGTTTGAAATTTCCAAAAAAAAATTTTTTATTTAAAAAAATCATACCAAAAAGTTTTTCTTGGAAAAATCACAAAAAATTTATACATAAAATTATTTTTATACGCAAATTTTCAAGTCTTCCCCTTTATTATGAAAACATAATAAAAAAGAAAATCGAAATCATATATGCACATTATGCGCAACGCATGCGCAGTTTTAGTTTTGTGGTCTTTTTTTATTTTTCTATTAGTTTGATTCGCAATTCTAGAATAAAGTCGATTTTTTTATAATTAAATTTTAATAACACATTTGAAAATGAATTTAAAATTTATTTAAAATGAATGTATAAATTCCTGATTTTGTTTTGTTGATACATACAAACATTTTAATATATTACACTCGTTTTATTTCCTGAAAAACCGGAAAAAAAATTATTTGGAACCAATCAACGTATTTTATATTTAGTTAATGTTTCGATTAGTCCGGTTTCAAATAATCCAGCTAATCAGTGGAACCGATTACCAGGACTATGCGAGATATTCCTGTGTGTGTGGGTGTATATATATATATATATATATATATATATAGGTAATTTAAAAATAAAAATTAATTATGAATGACACGTCACGAAATAAAACAATGGTGAGAGTTATTTTATGAACTACATACAATAACTCGATTCAAAATTTCCATGCTCTTCAAAATATATTGTTAAAGTTCAAGGGTAAAGGTTAACGCCACGAATATAGAACATTATTATACGAGAGTATATCACGTGGGTGCTTAAAATTAATACTTTTAGCCACCCCTGTTTTATTATATATGACTCGTAATTGCTATATTAGAATTGTTTACACGTGTAACGTAAAGTAACTCGATGAATATATACTATATAATTCATCTGTCCTTCCTCAAGTCAAAATAAATTGACAGACCGAGGTCAGACTCGCTGACACAATATTGATTTTAAGTGCACCGACTTGAACACATTTAATAATAGTTTACCCAAAATATATCACTAGTATACAATTTGTGTTTATAATAAACCTCGAATTGAATTTTACAAATTTCAGAAAATATAAATAATATGAATTTAAATATGTGATCCGATACACAACTGAGTTTATGTGAAAATTCACATAAACTAGGAGATAGTATTTATTTTTGTCACGTGAAATTAAAAATTATAAATTGAATATCTATATAAAAATTATTTGAAGTTACGGACAAAATTGAAAAAAATTTCAAATAAAGAAAATAAAACGTAAATAAGAAAAAAAATATAACTGAATTTTTAAATAAATTGGAAAACAATACAAAAATAATAAGTTTATATTATTAAGATTGTATTAATCCATTTTAATACCATATAACATCAAATAACCTATTTTTCATTATGTTTAGTCAAATCTTTAATTCATTCTTAGTAATTAACGACAATATAATTAAAATTCCTCAACTTTTTAACGTTGTGAAATTTTCTTACATTGGCGTAAACCCTGCAAACAAAAATTTACAGTTTCTCAAGTGGATCTTGTGGAACCGATTGAAAACTTCAATAATTTCTCCCAATTATTCTGATTTCTATTTCTAACTATTATAAGTGTTTTTTGAGCATGATAGAATTTTAAATTAAATCCCTATCGAATGTTCTAACCTAAAAAAAAAACAACTTTATCATACCTTTATATACATATACTCGTACACACATACATGTATATATAAAAATAATATTTTTTTAGATTAGGTAGAATTTTCAAAAGAGATTCAATTTAAACTTCTTTGACGTTTAAAAAAATACCTATAAATTATTTTTCTTATAACTTTTTATTTATATTTTTGATCTTAACAAAACTTAATACAATAGCCTTATGATGTTTAGCTAATGGAGGTTATTTCGCTTTTATAAAAAAACTAAATTTTTGTTTATGGACAATATTTGACAAACACGTCAACTGAACAATAATTATACCACAACTTAACTGATAAACAATTTATTATTCACAACTTCATCAACTATAAAATTTAACAAATATTAAACACATAGCCTGTCTTGAAATTATTTGAACTTGAATTATACAGACAATATGAGTAGCGATGTTTTGAAATACTGTGTTTATTCTGAAACACTTCATTCATAACTATATCACTTTTGGTTAAAATTCCATGTTTATGTCATGAATGATGATGCTAAAGGTGACCGCACCTGACACTCATCAATAAATCAATATGAAACAAGAACAAAATTTAAAAAAAAAATACGAGAACGTTTTTAATGTAAAATAAAGCTTATGGAGAAAAGCTATCACGTACAATAGTTTACAAGTGGTACACAAAATTAAAAGAAGATAAACGCAGCTGTCGTCCTTCAACCAGTCAAAATAAAGAAACTATGGAAAAAGTACATGAATTAATTGAAAATGATCGTTGCATGTCAGACAGATTAACTGAGGATATCTTTGGTATAAATAAATATTAAATTTATTTCACTTTCATCGATTTGCGACGAAAAAAATCACATGCGATTTGTTTTTAGCATCAAACGCTGTCGTAGTACTTAGTCGTCTACCTTATTCGCCTGATTTGATATACTGCGACTATCATGAAGCAAAAAAAAAGCAATCAATAACATTTCAGAGATTCAAAAGGTTTCGATCGATGACATTGCAGCTATTATGAAAAAAGAGTATCAGATATGTTTACAAAAATTATATAGTCAATGCGAAAATTATATTTAATAAGAATTAATATATTATATTTTCAACAATGAATAATAATTATAAATATCAAATAATTTTTTTTATTTTTTAATCAAATTCGCATAATTTTGAAACAAGCCATCTGCATGTATGTGTGTTTATATATATATATATATATATATATATATATATGTGTGTGTGTGTGTGTTGTATAGTGGGTTTTTTTAGGTTAAATAGAACTTTCAATACGGATAGCTGTTAAGTCAGTTGTCAGTTTGCGCGTTATAAATGACATTTAGATTCAGTATTCTTTAGTAATCATTATGGAACATTTTACATTTGAAGAAATTGTGGAAATTTATTTCAAAAATCGGTGTTCTGTTCGCCAAACTGAGCACAAAATTTTGTTTAATGATGAGGTTCATTTTTGACTTAACGAGTGCGTTAATAAGCAAAGACTAATGCTGAAGTGATTCACGAGAGCCAGTTACGTCCAAAAAAATGCACCATATGGTGTGGATTGCACGCTGGTGGCAACATCGGACCTTATTTCTTTCAAAATGAAGCCCGAGAACGCGTTACCGTCAATGGTGTACATTACAGAACGATCATCAATGATTATTTGTTTATAAATTTGCATGACATCAATCTGGAAAAGATATGGTTTCAGCAGGATGGTTCCACGTGCCATACTTCAACCGAAACAATCGAATTATTGAAACAAAAATTCGGCGATACCGTTATTTCCAGAAATGGACCTGTAAATTAGCCTTCACGATCGTATGATTTGACGCCTCTGGATTATTGAAGTGAAACTTCTTTAGCGGCGTTGGGGTAAAATTTTTACATGTAGCGGAAGTTACGTATAGCGAACTATACAGCGGAAATCTAGTATACATAGTACACTTAGTGCATAGGGAAGAGGAGTAGTGAGGCCCATCACGCATGCGCGTCGATTTAATATGATTAAGCAGATATTACGTTGTATTTGCTATATTTGTCACTGTTCTGTAAGTAATTATTATTTACAAATAGTCTGTGAATTGTTTAAATAAGAGTGTTATTCAGTGTAATAACATTGATATTTTTGGTAAGTATATTAATTTATATAATCTCATATTATAATATTAAACTAAATAATCATACAAATAAGACTACATTACATCCACGTGGTATTTAAAAATGTATTAAATCGACGTGAAATTGAGATTATGGACATGTATACCAATATATATAGTATTTTATAAAATGTATGTACATTTAATCTATTTATCAAATAAAAGAAATACTATTAAAAACATGTGGTATTTAAAAATTATCGAAACCTATACAGTTTTGAGGTTATCTGTTGTTTTATTTGTAACAATTTCTCACAATAGTTTTATTTATAATTATGACCAAATTATTCTACACTTTTATCAAAAAATGTTATATTAAAATTATTATGAATTCTTTGTTCTCAGGTGTCATTTTGAATATTTATTGAATTTTACGTGGTGTTATGAAATTATCAATTATCTATAAATAATATCTAAATAGATGCTATTTATTGTAGTTGTATATTATTTGTGAGTATTTCCTTTAATTGTTTTATTTTTAAAACATTGATCTAATTGTATACTTTATATTATACAATAGTAATTAAAAAAATGTTTTTACAGGCTTTAAAATGGTAAAGTCTATGGTGCAAAAATTTTACTTATCAAAAACCAATTGTATCGTTTATATCTACTCAGTCACCACCGGAAAAGGAAATGGAAATCGAAGAAATTTCAAACGAAAACGAATAAATTTTCATAATTCATAGTTTTATAAAAGTTTTAATTTGAAAATAAATATTAATCTTAGTTAATATGAAATAATTGTAAAAATTTTATTTATTTAAAAAATTTATCATTTTCTCCTTAAATTTTTATCCCGTGTATTTACCTCCTCTCTCCCTACTACATTTCTACATTTTGTTACTTGTTTTATCCTGACGAATTTATTCACTTACGAGTTGTAGGCATGCGCTTGTCCGTTTACCTTTTTATTACTTTACTGAAAAGAAGTTTCACTTCTGGCATGCGTACATAAGTACACATACCCTTTTTTTCTTTTAGAGATATGTGAAGTCTCTGGTTTATGTTGATAAATCAGCAACGATTGAGACATTAGAAGCCAACATAACTCACGTTATTAAGGCCGTAAGGCCCCAATTGGTTAAAAAAGTGATCCGAAATTGTACTGATAGAATGTGGTATGTCAGAGGTAGCCGTCGTATACATATTTCCGAAATCATTTTTAAATATTGATGCCATAAAATTATCTTTCGAATAATAACAAATAAATGGTCAATTAGTTGTGTTTTATTTCAATTTAAAGTTCTATCATGCTTAAAAACACCTATAATATATATATATATATATATATATATATATATATATATCTTAATTTAAATATAAGTATAAATAACAGTCTTTTCAATTGTGAAAATATAATAATTGATAGCAAACTACAATCTTAATAATTAAATTAAAAAAATATTTTCAAAAATTAAAAACTAATAAATTCAACTAACAATACAAACTAAAATAAAATATTCATAGTGTTTATATTTGTTCAACAATTTATCTTGCAAAGTACATATTTCAATTTAAAATTAACACGCTGTAATTTACTACTAAATTAATAGTAAAACGGAAAATAAATTTCAAATATATTTATGGAACTTTTTACATATAGAAAACTCACTCATAACATTCGTGCACCTAATCAGTTCTGTGTTCTACTTTATTCGTAATTCAATATTAATAAAATAAATGTTTTTGTTACTTTATTAAATTGAATACTATTATTAGAACAAAGTTATAATGAAAAAATATACCGTACAAAATGATTTAAGAATAAAAATGGTAAAAAGAAAATGCACAGAATTATTGCCGTACTTAAAGACAAAAAATACTTTCTAATGAGCTATAACATTCAGTAAAATTATTTTAATAAATTTATATATATATATATATATATATATATATATATATATTACAACGCTTAACCCATCTTCAAAAAAAAAAATTGAAAAAAATCCCAAAACATTACTGTATCAAAAATTCTAATACAACACCAAAAATAAGAAAACCATTAGAATATAATAAAAAAATATGTTAATTACAGCAAACAGAATGATCCTAAATCTCAATGTATGAAGAGTTCAATCAAAAATCAAATACATATATAGATGAACAATTTTCCTGAAAATTTCCATATAGAAATGACAAACATTAAATTATTTCTCCTAATATTTTAATATCTATTTACAACGACTATTTCATATTCATTATAAATATATTATTTCACACCAATACAAAAACTTGTTACCATTGCAGTGAAATGATATGAGGAGAACGAACCTGATTGTTCAAGCGTAAGTTTAAACGATCGTTGGTATTTAGTGATGTCAATTTAAATTAAACAACAAATATGAAAACCGTATACAATATAGCATTCAATAACTAAAAGTTTTTGACTAAATGAAATGTTTGTAAGAATTTGTATAGTCATGTATTATTATGTGTGTGTGTATGTGTATATATATATATATATATATATATATATATATATATATATATATATGTATATATGTATATATATATATATATATTAGGTTGGCAAGTATCTCCCTTCCGCTTTTTTTTTTGTACATAGCTGCAAAATTCAAAAGACCAGAAGGCGGAAGGGAGATATTTGCCAACCTAATATATATATATGTGTATATATATATATATATAGAGAGAGAGAGAGAGAGTCATCCAAATGTAACGCCTAGATTTGTGTTTTATTAAAAAGAAACATGTGTATAGGTTGGTGTATAAGGAAATATATGTAGGTCGTGTAATATGAAATGTCAGATTATTAAATGGAAAATAATATAAAAATAAGACATTTCATATTACACAACCTAATCCTTTTGTTTCTTTTTAATAAAACACAAATCTCGGCTTTACATTTAGATGACCTATATATATATATATATATATATATATATATATATATATATATATATATATATATATATATATATATATATACATATATATACATATATATACATATATATACATATATATATATATATATATATATATATATATATATATATATATATATATATATATATATATATATATATATATATATATATATACATATATATATATATATATATATATATATATATATATATATATATATATATATATATATATATATATATATATATATATATATATATATATATATATATATATATATATATATATATATATATATATATATATATATATATATATATATATATATATATATATATATATATATATATATATATATATATATATATATATATATATATATATATATATATATATATATATATATATATATATATATATATATATATATATATATATATATATATATATATATATATATATATATATATATATATATATATATATATATAAAAGGTGACCAACATCCTCCTTTTAGAAGTTCTGTCCTCCCTCGAAAAATGTCTTCCTAGATGTCCTCCTTTTCGATATGTAAAAGCTAATTTGTAAATCTCTAAATATTTAATAACAAAAATGTCCCATAATGATGAAAAACCCACTTATTTAATTTTATGTAGGCAGTAATTCGATTGTGATTACAATCGGGGAGAGAAAATAATACTTCTCAAAAATGCAACAGTTGCGATTTTCGATTGTGTTAGTTTATTATTTGATTAACATAAACTAGCGATATCCTTCGATGAATTAATAGCCTTATTGACTTCTTAAAATTCTTACTGAACTGAAACACGACAGTAATTATTTCTTTACGTATTTACTATATTATAATGCTTTCTGTTTAGTTATTGTTGCAAAGAATAATTTATTTTATTTGCAATATTTGTTTCTTTAATTTATTTATGTCCTCCTTTTCATTGGAAAAAAGTTGGTCACGTTAAAATATATATATATATATATATATATATATATATACAAGGTCGTTTGATAAGTCCGTGTAAATTCCGAAAGATGGCACCACTGGTGCATATCGAGGTTATTTTTAATTAGTAGCACCTCTTGGAAGAACACACATCAAGTTTCAGCCATATCGGTCTATTCCTTTGTGTTTGACAATCGTTGGAATCAAGGAAATCAAGTGATTGTCAAATAATGGACGAAAAAGAATTTCGCGTGTTGATTAAACACTACTTCATTAAAGGCAAAACGCCTCAGGAGACTAAACAGAAGCTTGATAAACATTATGGTGACTCTGCACATTCGATTAGTGTGGTTTATAAGTGGTTTCAAAATTTTCGGAGTGGCCATATGAGCACAAGAGACGCTGAACGTTCTGGACGCCCTGTTGAGGTCACCACTCCAGAAATCATTGATAAAATCCATGATATGGTGATGGATGACAGAAGAGTGAAAGTGCGTGAGATTACTAGTGCTGTAGGCATCTCGTGTGAACGGGTACATAATATTTTGCACCAACATTTGGACATGAAAAAGCTATCCGCCAGATGGGTGCCGCGATTGCTTACGATCGACCAAAAACGAGGTCGTGTGAAGTGTTGCAAGAACGGTTTGCAGCTGTTTCAGCGAAATCCGCAGGACTTTAAGCGTCGTTTCATCACTGTAGATGAAACATGGATACATCACTACACTCCTGAGACCAAAGAGCAGTCTAAACAATGGGTTATCAAGGGGGAATCTGCTCCGAAAAAGGCGAAGACAATTTCTTCGGCCGGGAAGGTTATGGCGACTGTCTTTTGGGATTCGCAAGGAATAATCTTTATCGACTATTTGGAAAATGATTAAACCATTACAGGTGAATATTATTCATTATTATTGGATCGTTTGAAAACCGAGTTGCAAGAAAAACGTCCCCGATTAGCCCACAAAAAAGTCCTCTTTCATCACGACAACGCACCAGCTCACAACTCAGCAGTTGTGGCCGCAAAACTAATGGAAATAGGGTTCCAAATCGTTTCACATCCCCCCTATTCTCCAGACTTGGCTCCATCGGAGTATTATTTGTTCCCTAATATGAAGAAATGGCTCGCGGGAAAAAGATTTTATTCGAACGAGGAGGTGATTGCAGGAACGAATGACTATTTTACAGACTTGGACAAATCCTATTATTCGGAAGGGATCAACAAACTAGAGCAGCGTTGGATGAAGTGTATAAGCCTAAAAGGAGACTATGTTGAAAAATAAAAACGATTTATTCAAAAAAATGAAGCAGTTTTTATTTTTACACGGACTTATCAAACAACCCTCGTATATATATATATATATATATATATATATATATATATATATATATATAATAATAATAATTTGATTTTTAATAAAAAAATATCTTTTCTAATTATTGTTTCATTATAAATATATTATTGAATCATAGAACTAAATTACATATTAAATTATTTAATAATAAAAATACTACGCCACCTTTATATCAACACAAAATTGACATGACAAATTAATTTTTCAATAAAAAAATAAATAAAAAGACATTCTCATTCACACTTATTTCACTTCAAAATATTGTGTTATTTAGAAATAAATGCAAATAAAAAAATCGAAAAAATAAATATTTCTAAAATATGTAAATACAATACATAGATCATATATACATGTATAGCGTATTTTTAATTTAATTTTTAAATGCTTTTAATTTACCTTTATACTAAACAATTAATTTATGCATACTAAACATACTTTTCCTCAATATAATTATCAACAGATTAAAATATTAATTTCAACAAAAAAATAATTTGTGTTAATTAAATTTTACATATATATATATATATATATATATATATATATATATATATATATATATATATAAAGAGTGCATTTTAGGTTAAGTAGAACTTTCTATAGGAATTAAATTTAAAGTTCTATAACGTTTAAAATACACCTATATTTGTATAGAGAAAGAATAAATAATTTTTATATAAGAAAATATATTTTCAAATCATTAAATTATATTTGACTGCAAAAATGCTGCTCCATTCCTTACATCTACCAAAATTATTTTAAATTAATTTTAAAGCAATGGAAAAGTAAAGAAGAATTTCATTCTTGTTTATTATTACACTTCCAAAGACTGTATTTCAAAGTAGACAAACATTTTTAATTTAAAATACTTCAACAAATACATATTGTATGTTTGTGTGTGTTCGCATGAATATATATATATATATATATATATATATATATATATATATATATATATATATATATATATATATATATAAATAACTAATAAATATATATATATATATATATATATATATATATATATATATATTTATAACTAAGTCTCTTTTTACACGAAGAATGAGTACAGTGTAAAAATAATTGTGTTAAAAGTGTTGTAAAAATTGATTTGCAATAAAGTACAACAAATTATACAAGAAACACAACACAATTATACAAGTCACACAAACTATACAAGAAACAATTTAAAATGTAGAAATGGATAGACTAAAAATAATAGTATAAAAGAAAAGTGAATATGTTTAGAAAAATGAAAAAAATATTTCTTTAAAAAATTGACATTTTATTAATCATTTTCTATTACAGTAACGAATTGGTTTTGTTGCTACTGGAATAAAATCACTAAAAATAAATCGTGTAACTGAATAAAATGTGTAAAAAAATCATGTAAAATAAATAGTGTAAAAAGAGACCCAGGTGTGTGTGTATATATGTATTTATGTATGTATGTAAATATATATATATATATATATATATATATATATATATATATATATATATACTGTATGCAGTATCACATTTAAAATTTGCAAAAATTACTCACCTTTTCATTTCAAAAATCTTCTTACTTCAAAATATTTCTAGAACAATCACTTCAAACTATTTACAATCAAACTTACACCACTTAGAGTCAAACGTCTACTACCGACACTCGCATGAATGAATAGACATTGTATAACAATAATACCCCATAGATTTAAATAAGCATACAAAACTATAAGAAGTTACGCAATCATTATATAATTTTTAAATTCATAAAACAAACAAATTTGAAAAATTAAAAATGAATGCACATGCAGTACAGAGTATTTGTCTAAACTGTAACAAGTTTAAGATGAGTTTTATGAGAATAATTTATTATTACATCAATTAAAAGTATTTGTTCGTGCCAAATAAAAGAACTTCTACTTTTAACTACGATTCGTTTAATATTCATAATATCGGAGTGGCTTAAATGAGACAGAAGGGTTTAAATATGCATTTACTTGATTGCTAGCATTTTCTATTCTTTACTATCATTCAGTCTCATTTGAGCCACCTATATAAAATTCATTATACAACACATATCATATTTATTTATTTATATATATATATATATATATATATATATATATATATATATATATATATATATATATATATGTATGTATGTATATATATACACTGACGTGAAAGTATTCGCCATGTGGGTAGCATAAGCAATTCATTGATATAATTCAATAAAGTTGTTAAATTAATTTTTTTTTGTTTAATTGATAATAAATATAATATTTATTAGAAAAAAATACAAAAAACAATAATTATTTCCCTTATATAGTAAAAATTGTTAAAATAAAAACAGTAGGTTACATTTTTGTGGAATACAATTATTTGCCATTTTTAATATTATACAGAAGAAATATGAACATTTTTTAAAAAAATGAGTTTAATATCTCGTTTGTTTCCCTTTTTTTACTACTTCATTTGAACGATTTGGTATTGAATGAATTTTTTTTGTTGCTTCCGATGTTATATTTGCCCACTTCTTTTGAAGTAAGGATTTAAGTTCTTTCTTGGAGGTAATATGATGCTGTAGAATTTTTCTCTCTAGTAAATCCCAAAAAGATTCTATGTAATTTAGATTGAGAGATTATAGTGGTGTTTTCAGTGTATGAGGAGTATTGTAGAGAACCCAAAGCGTCTCTATATGAGCAGCATACTTTGGGTTGTTATCATGTTGGAAGTAATATTCGTTATTCAAACACAATTTTCTAGCATTTTCTTTTAAATTTTGTTTTAAAATATTCAAATATTGGAACTTATTCATGGTTTCGTCGATAAAAACTAGGTTTCCAACTCCAGAAGCGGCCATATAACCCTACCACCACCATGTTTAACAATTGTATGTATATGATTCTCTTGCAGTTCTGTATTTTTCGTTCTCCATACCAAAATGTGCACTTCAGAACGATAAATACAGAATTTACTTTCAACCTTGGTCCAAAACTCCTCGTTACATTTATTTTTATAATCATTTGCAAATTGAAACATATTGGTTTAGTTCACTTATAGTTGATTTTTTTCTGCAGACGCGGTCATTGCAACCAGCCTTTTTAAGAATTCTTCGTACTGTATAAGGATGTAGTTTTTTTCCAATATATTTTTCTAACTGTTCTGCGACATAGGACGAGCTTGTTTTAGGCTCTTTCTTAATAATAATAATTATATTACGTTGTTCATGTACTGTAAGTTTGGATGGCCGACCAGTTCTTTGGCGATTTTCTAAACTTCCGGTATCATTAAAGCGTATTATTATATCACGAACAGTAGTACGACTTTGAACACTATTTCCGAAATTTCCTTATATAATTTTTTTTTTGATGTACATTTATAATTATTTCTCTCTCGGATATACAAGATGATTTTTGTTTGCGTCCCATTTTTGAAATATCTTCATAAAACTCGCTAAATAATGAAAACTGGCAACGTAAACTGAATAGAGAATCTACGGAAAATATAAATATTTGATTATACTGCAGTTCTGCTACATTTATTTAACAAAAACTTTGATATTATATGCCAATACCAATAAGTGGAAAACACTTTTGCTCTGCAAAAATATAACCTACTGTTTTTATTTTAACACCTTCTACTATATAATAGAGTTAATTACTTTTTTTATATTTTTTTCTAATGCATATTATATTTATTATCAATTAAATAAAAAAAGTTTTTAATTTAACGATTTTATTGAATTATATCAATAAATTGCTTATGTTACCCATGTGACAAATACTTTTGCAAACCAATTTTTATATTAGGTTGGCAAATATCTCCCTTCCGCCTTCTGGTCTTTTGAATTTCGCAGCTATGTACAAAAAAAAAAGCGGAAGGGAGATACTTGCCAACCTAATATATATATATATATATATATATATATATATATATATATATATATATATATATATATATATTTAAATTATATGTTTCTTTGTAATAAAACACAAATCTAAGCGTCACATCTGGATGACCCTATTTATTGTATATACAATACAATACAATAATATTCTGTTAAATTAAAAAAAAAATATTGCATTACGTTTATGACCAATTATTTTATATAAAAGTTAATTTAATTTGTCATTCTTAGTATTTATACTATAAAACTGATACTTTAAAATGAGTACGTAATTATTTGACACAATGAATAAAAAAAACTGTTGTTTTCACCCACACAAATGATAACATCCGGAAAAACAAATTAGTATTGCTGACCTCTCTCCATTCTGTATAATGAATTGGAATCATCATGTTGTGTTACAATTTTAGTGACAGTAAAAATAAACTTTTCGACAAATGGAACATACATTTATAAGAACAGAATAAAATATATAACTAGTAGAACATATTAATACGTCCTTATTTAGAACTAATGAACAACAATTAACTAGTAAAAATATTGATTATTTTCAATATCTGAAAATATTATATAAGTACATAGAATAACTATGGATAATCAATTTTACATTTTAAACGATGTTTTACAAGGAACAGTGTTTCATTATCAGCCTATTCTATAAAAAAACTTTATTAAGAATATAAAAAGTTAAATATACAATAAAATTCTTATTTAGGTATAAAATATTCATCTGTATGGATTATTGTATATATAGGAGGCCTAAATGAAACTGAAGGGTTTAGATATACACTTACCTGCTCACTACCATTTACTATTCTTTACTGCCCTTCACTCTCACTGGGGCCAACTTATACATACTGGATTGAACGCCTTTTCGGTTTTAATGTATGAAATAAAAATATTCTTTTAAACTTTTTTATTCAATCGATTATATATATTTTTCATTACTATATTTCATATTTTAAAAAGTGTATTTTATCCTTATGAAAAAATATTGGTTTGTGTATAAAAAGTCCAAAATATATGAATTTGTTTGTTCATATGATTTTAATTTTTCCATTAAAATAACTTTGTAAAGATTGGAATACAAGGTAACGAAATCGGATGAATATGAAGGATGTGTCAGTTCGTATGATACCCAAACATCAAGTTTTAGAATCATGTTAAGTTCTTTTCAACCGATCGAAAACTCTCGTATGATGAACTTTTAGTCTATTTACTAATTCTCGTTAAATTACCACAATGTCATCATCAACAGTTAAAAGTGTCCTAAATCTGGGTTTATCGTTTAAGTTAAAATTACAAGAATGATTTTTTTAACCAAACTTAACATGGACGTTCAATGTATCAATGAAAGCCGATGGACAAGAGTAGTTACTAATTGAAAACTTAAATATATAAAAAGTCACAGAAAGAGACCCATGGATAGATGGAATAGAAATATAAACAAATTCTTCAGAATAGACGAAAAAGACATTGGATTGATTAATGTAGAAAACGTAAGAAGAGGCTTTCATTCAGCAGTGGGTAAAAAGAGGCTGATTATACATATATATATATATATATATATATTGACAACTAAAAATAAAATTTTAATAAAAAATCAAATACGACTTTAAAAATATTAGTAATATTCTTTTTTCATAACTTGTAAGTATTATGATTTTAAAATTTTATGAAAATATTATAAACGAACGTTGTTATTTTTTATAAATATACTTGTAGGTTGAAATCGAAATTTAAATCATTATTAAGAATTCTAGTTCAAGGTGATGATGCAAGATGAAAGTGAAAGCCGATTGGTAAAAAGGCTTGTTCTGCCCACCTGTTTTTATATTAATTGTATTGCATAAGTATACACTTTGGAGAATTGCTTAAATACGTAATTATACATATATAATATATACATGTATATGTGTAACTAAATATATATATATATATATATATATAATATATATATATATATATATATATATATATATACATAAGTCCTTAACTCAATGTCTTGTCAAAACTATAGAATCGAATCATAAATTAATCAAACCTACCGAAACACAAACTTCGCATTGAACTGTCAGTTAAGTACAATACATATTTTTTATCACTTATAAAAATTTACGCCAATGTTTTAGTTTTTTTAATAATAATAAATGAAAACAGTTTTTTATAGATTTCATAGATATTTCACAGGAATAAATTAACACCCAAATAAACAATTTCTTTTATTGTACCATAATATAGAAATAGCTTTGCTGGAATAATATAAAAAAATATACATAATAATAAAATATACAAAAAAAATATAAACATTCAATCGTTTAAAAAAAACAAAATTATCACACTTACAACACAAGTACAACTCTACCATACTGACATCTACGAGAGTCGTTTGATAAGTATGGTAAATTTATTTATTTTTTAATTTAATAAATTATTTAAATTAAATTTTTCAATTTAGTTTTTCTTACTTTTTTACCATACTTATCAAACGATCCTCGTATATGCAATACTATAACTATTCATAATTAGTCATTAATAACCACACCGTTGAGACATGTGTATTTTATATTATTTATTAATTTATGTGCGAGTGTATATGTGAGTTTATGTGTATGTATGTATGTATGTAGGTATGTATGTATATATGTATATATATATATATATATATATATATATATATATATATATATACAAACAAATTTGAAGTTAGAAAATAATTTATCAATAAAATACAGTTTTTAGAAGAAAAATCCTGTTTATTGGTATCAATGTAAAGTAGAAACGTGAAAATTATGAATGGAATATAATTTCAGCCAAATGGCCTTCTCTACTACATCGGCAGATTTTACTCTTTTGACAAAATTTTGAAGCACAATTTACAATAAATGAGGCTGTATTTCAGCTATAGCTGCACGAATTTCATCATTGAATTCTTCAATTGTTGCTTGTTTATTGACATTAACCTCATCTTTCAAATAACTCCATAAAAAAAAGTCTAACGGTATTTAATCACAAGATCAACGCGGCCAAATATCTCCATTACGAAAAATTAAACGTCCATTGAATTTGGTTGTGAGTAAATCGATTGCAGCACGAATTGTAAGGCTTGTGGCACCGTCCTGTTAAAACCACATAACACTCATATTGAAATCTTCAAGTTCCGGCCACAAAAAATCTATTATCATGCTTTAGTAACGCACCAAATTAACTGTAACACGAACACCTTATTCATTTTCAAAGAAGTATGAACAAATGATACCTCCAGCCCATAAACCACGCCAAACAATGACTTTTTGATAATGTAATTATTGTTCAATAATGACTTTTGGATTTTCACTTTCCTATATGCTACAATTTTGTTTGTTTAGATAACCATTTAACTGAAAATGCGATTCATCACTGAAGATGATTTTGTTAAAAATTCAACATTTTCTGCTATTTTTTTCTTGAATGATGATCAGCCGACTTCAGTTCTTGTATTAGCTGGACTTTATATGCATAAAGATGCACATATTTTCATTAAATGTTATGCAGAGTACTTCTTGTGATCTTTAATTGCTATGAACGTCAACAAAACGATGTTTGAGGGTCTTCTTCAACACTTTCACGTACAGCAGCAATATTTTCAGTTAAACGACCACTGCAAGCATATGTTTTTGGTCTATGGTCTCCAACAGTACCGACTTGTTCTAATTTCACGATTAGGTTACGAATAGCAGGTTCTAGAGGCACTTAATTACAAGGAAAAGATGCACGAATTTTACGCATTGACGTTGTAAATTTTCACCATTTTTATAGTAAATTTTCACTATTGAAGTACGTTGTTCAAGCGTGTAGCTTTCAATCACTAAAAATTCCCAAGTTTTTAATAAACAAAAAATAATGACAGTTCAATATTTGACATTTCATCAAATAATAGTCAACTTACTTCCTAACCTCAAATATGGACACATTATTATATAATTTTAAATTTATTGTTAAATTTACAGAAAAATAAAAAATATATATATATATTATAACCATTTAGTAATGTTCTTTAAAATATTATATTTATAAATTAGAATAAATAAGATGTTGAAAAAAATAAACATTTATAATTCAATATGCAATATTTACACGTAAATGTATATTCGACCGTCAATTTATCAACGTAGAACATAAATAAATCCTCGAATTTTTATTATTATATGAATAGATAATTTCGTGATTACAATAATATTATTTCTTTAACTAAAAAAAGGTATTTATAACGAAAACTTTTCCATGAGATTAGTATTCCATATAGTACTGTAGAAAATATTACTAGGAAATGTAAAACCGACAATTTATTCGCAAATAACCTAAATACATAAACACTTGAAATAATAAGAAATACGAGTATTATATATGAAAATAAATCTCTACGAATATTAGAGAAATATACATAGATGTAAATGAAAATATTGAGACTAAATTAATTACAATAATTGGGAAGAGATTATATTAAAAACAATTATATATAAATGAATTAAAAACAGAAAACTTAAATACCCAAAAAATTAAATATTAATTATAATTTCGAAATATTTGATTTATTTTTTTAAAAAAATCGTGTGAAGAAATCAGAAACAATAAGAAATTATTAAAAATTATTTTTGTCGAAAAAAACATGAACAATATGTTCTAACGGTATAGAATTATTAGATCAAAAAATTCCATCTGTTTTTAAGTAAAAGAAAAACAGTGGCGTTTCAAAACTAAACTGCGGCGGATATAAAAAGAGAGTTTGTGTATGGAGGTGGATTGGAAATAAGTACACGAACTGTTAAAACAAGGCTTCAGGAAGCTCAATTGTGCGCTAGAAAACCTGCCAAAAACCCAACACTCACAAAAAAATGCTTAAAAAATAACTTCACTGGGCCAAAGATCGTGAGAATTGAACTACAATGGACTGGAGAAATATAATCTTTTCAGACGAGTCCAAATTTAGCATATACGGATCCGATGGAAGGTTGTATGTCCGAAAAATAAAGGGTGAACGTTTCAGCGAGCACTGCGTCATAAAAACTGTTAAGCATGGGATCATCCGAATGGTCTGAGGATACTTTTTTTTCACGGGGTTGGTCAGCTGACTCTAATAGATGGTACTGTAAATGGGAATCGATATAAAAAATTTTGGAAGAAAGTTTTATGCCATCGATGGAAGAATACCTTTCACTGACAGGAGACGTTATCTTCCAACATGACTCTGCACTATGCCATCATGCTCAACTTATAGGTATTGACGCTTACGTCTTCCTGTTTATTTGAATAACTGGACAGAACATTCATTTTTTAATTCAATATCTCTTTTCTTTTAAGGTGGAAAAATATCTTGACGAACTACGAATTTCAAAGTTATCATGACCAGGGAATATCTCAGATTTGAATCCCATAGAAACCTTTGGAGCCTTATTAAGATTAAAATTGCTGAAAAAAGACCAAAAACATTAAAAAAGCTGGATTACTTCATTCAAAAAGTGTGATACGAAGAAATCACGCAGAAAACTTTAAAAAAATAATCGATTCAATGTCGAATCGCATCAAATGCGTTATTTAAAAAAGGGGAGGTCTAACAAAATATTAGTAATAAGTATTTTTTATGTTAATGCGTCTACATTTAAAAACAATTTAATTTGTAACAATTTCACGTTCCCATTAAATGATTTGTTAGAGCTTTGTTTGTTGAATAAAGACCTCAATAACACAGAATTCCTTCGCTTCACTCATTTTGAACAAAACTCGTCTAATAAAATGGATACTTCTATCCATTTTAGAAAGAGCATAGGCATACAAAAAACTTCTAGAAGGCACATTTCATCTATCTACTTACACAGAGGAAAAATACCGAAAAAAGCGTTTTATTTGCGTGTTCGAATTTCAATGACCGTAATTGTATATATCAACTACTGAGATTGAGAAACTTTATTTCAATGAATGTAAAATAGATCAGTTTGTTTACATCGACATTTTACAGTATAGGTTTTGTATAGTGTACTGAAATAACTTGAAATACTTTCTCAATCTTTAAACTTGAATTTTACAAAACATTTATGGCGAGAACTGAAGAATAGGCATCATATTTTTAATGATGAAATGCTGTGAACACATCTTCAGACAAACTAGGGCATCCATTAAACAAAAAGAATAAAAACTTATAGAATCGATCAGTTCTGAATCTTCTATCCGAATATTAGTTTTCAAAAGTTTAATTCTTTTTTAAAACTACAGAATGTTTTTTTTAAAAAAATGATAAAACTTTAAAATGAATCCCTATCGAAAGTTCTATCAAACCTCAAGAAAAACACCTTTATATATATATATATATATATATATATATATATATATATATATACATATGTGTATGTATATACACCTGGGTCTGTTTTATGCGGTAGATACGTTCCACAGAAAACCACATTAAAAAAAATCCCACAAAAATAGACTTAACTTACATTGAAAAATTAGAGATACGTTCCGTAATTTTCAAAAACCGCATAAAACCAAAACTACAAAGTGAAATTACTCTAAAATTCGCATAAAAAATCAGGAAATAAAGATTGCTTAAACAAATTTCACATATCTGCAAAAAATTGATACAAAACAAATCTTTTTTACTTTCTTTTTTAATCAACTATTTAATTGTATTCAAAGCAATATGTACATATGTATAATTTATTTTAGAATTTTGCATAAATATTTTAATCATCATTGCAATAATAGCTGTATTGTTTAGAATAAAAAAAATAAATTAAAAAAGAAACTAAATAGCTGCACTGTTTTCAAGACATGTAGGCCAAAACTTTTTTTCAATGGGCATTTAAAGTGTGTGGTTTTATTTGAGTAATAGCAAAAACAACATGATTTATAAAGTCAAAGATAGAACATTTTTCCAAGCGTCAGTTACTGTTATTGACTCATTTTCTAGTTTATCCAATATAAATTGAAAAGTGCGTTTAAGGTAATATTGTTAAAAGTTGCAATTATGCCTTGATCTAATAGCTGAATAATGCTTGTTGTATTGGGTAGAAAAAACATCATGTTTACATTTGGATGTTTTAAACATGGATGACCTGGTGCATTGTCAACAAAAAAATTAGCAGCTTCTTCATCTGCCGATGCAATCGCGCACGTAATCTTCTCCTTATGCAGTGCATTCCTTTTTAAAAACCCGGTTAACCACCCTTTGCTAGCTGAAAATTCATTATCAATTTGAGAAGCGGAAGTAAATGGCTCTGATTCCTTCATTTGTTCATAAAACTGAAGAGCTTTTCGTTGAATTAAATAACCGCTTAAAAAAATTCTTAAAAAAATCGTATAAAAAGATACTAAGAAGAAATATGATAACTTCAAAATCCCATTAAAATAATCCGCACAAAAACAGACCCAGCTGTATAAAGAGGTATGATAAAGGTGTTTTTTTTTAGGTTAAATAGAACTATCGATAGGGATTCAATTTGTAGTACTATCACGATTAAAAAACACCTACATATGTTTAGTTACAGGATAATTTTATGTGTATAAACAGCAGATTTTTTCTAAAATCCTTATTTATTCTATTAGGTCGTGTAATATGAATATTCAAAGAGAAATAAAAATTATTTTTTTAATTCATTTATTTTTTAACCTTTTCCATGTTCTTGAGATGATTACCGATGGTTTTGTAACACACCCCAAAGTTTTTCTGCAAGGGAAAACAATGTTTAAGAGGGATCAGCTTCCACCAGTGCTCGAAGAACGTCATCATCATCAAGGACAGGTGGTTTTCCGCAAACCTTATTCTTTAAATCCTTTTCTCCACAACGGATTTTTTCGAAACATCTCTGTACGATTCGTTCATTAACGGTACCTTTGCCAAACACTGTTGATATTGCAAGCAGCATATACCGCGCTATTACCCAATTTGAACTCGTACAAAAAAATAACCCTTAATTCCTTAGTCGACACCATTATAAAAAATTTCTGCAAAAATTAGTTATCCAAAAATTAAAAAAAAAATAACAGTACTTACTGAGAACTGTATGAACTTTAAATGAGCACAAAAAAACTTATAAATTTTTAACATCTAACTAATTACTTGAACGATCAACTTGTGACTGATGAGAATCCGATATTTCATATTACACGATCTAATAATTTGGAAATATAATATTTAGAAATAGACTAATAAAAAATAATAGAAATATCTTCTAATTTTTTTCTTAACTATAAACTTTTTTGTGGAGTAAAATTTAATGGAAATGAAAAATGACCGATTTACTTTCGTACCCGACTGGTATATATATGTAACAATATAAAAATTCAAAAGGTTCACTAATAAATGAGAAAGAAAATGAAAGAAAACGCATTTTAATTAATTTTTATTGGTATATTCAATCAATAAATTAAATGTGATGTATACATTCTGATTTTAAATAAAAAATAAATAGAAATATGTATTTACAATTTTACGAATCATATTCTTTTGTGTTTACAATAGACACGATAAAAAGTATATTATTTATATATTTGCTGATCTGCACATTTATTTAGATACATTATGTAAAAAATGTGACATTTGAACATTTCATATAAGCTGATAACATTGTGTTGAAATATTTTCATTGGTAATATAATTCTTACAATCATTACTAAATACTATCTACAAGAATGAATTTTATGTTATATCAATGATTTTCATGAATTCATTATGAATATAATCTACACATATTTCATATTTGAACAATCAGTAATCGTGAACAGAAAAACAGAACACACGTCTAGAACGCAACAAAATGGTAAACTTAGAGAAAATGTGTACGATCTGGAACTAAACATACACAATATCAATTCGTAAATATCGCTGCTTCCTTTCACATATATTATTATTATTATTTCATGTTCGAATGTAGTTAGTTGTTCATTAAGAAAAGATATATCAGTTAGTTTGAAGAAATTACATGCTATACAAATTACATAATAAAAATTATACATTATTCAAATACTTTCCACTCTTTTTGCACATTCAAAATGTAAAACAGAGAAACAAAAAAGAACAATGTGTACAAAATATCATGGTTATTCTTAATATAAGAATATTAATTTTTAATTAAGATATACAATAATAAACTAATTCGTTTTGAAAATAATAATCAAATTATAACATTAACAACATTACTCGTAAATGAATTGTAACTACTTAATTAAAAATATAAACGGAAACAGATTTTTTCAATCAATGATCGTTAACCTTGATACTTCATTAGAATTTATACAATATTTATATTGTTATCAAAAAATATATATTTTCAATGGTCGACTAAAAGACTATATATATATATATATATATATATATATATATATATATATATATATATATAATTAAAAAATAATTTATAGACTCAGAAGTAAAGCATAATAAATTAATAAATATACAACTTATATCATAAGATATTTAAATATTATTGAACAAAATGATATTTGAAATGTTTTAAAGCAAGATCATGATTGTTAATATACAAAAAGTTGATAGATCTAAAATGACATTATTCTAAAACACATATAAATACATATGATAATATGTTAGGCATAAAAACATATCAATATTTTTTAATATAACAATTTTTATCATAAATACAACTAACATAACTGAACATAAACATATATTTATTTGCAAGTTAACCCTTTAAATACCATCTTTTATATCTTCAATTTAAATGTATGGCAAAAAAAATTGAAAATTTCATAATACATAATAAAAACAATATTCGTGTTTAATGTAAATTAAATTTACTATAAAGAAAAACAAAATATTAATCTTAAGAAAAAATAGGTTAACCTGCATATTTTATGTATTTCAAATTACAAATGCCTTGAATTGTTTTTTTTAAAAAAAAATCTAAAAATAAACTGCTCGTATGATATTGCTGATATGAAAATATGTCAGTAGTACATTTTTTTCCAAATAGTATGTTTTTATTTATTCCAAACATATTTTAAATGCCAAATACTAAAAACATATATACTCATCACTCAATACTGACATAACTGTCACCATCACAGTGTTGAGATTCATTAATGCACAGTTCTTTATTTTAGAATTTTTTATATTAATCATAATACAAATATATATATATATATATATATATATATATATATATATATATATATATATATATATTCCAAAACACACATATTGATGAAATAACAATAATATGATGTGTAATAAAATGTAATATTACCTAATATACAACGATAAACATTGAAACAATTAAAGTAAATGACAGAAAATTGGTAACAACGTTTGCAGGTACTAATTACAGAAACATATTTGATAAGGATTATTGTTTATATTGTGAACTTAATTGAATTTTTGATTAAAATTTAATGGAAGCTTATTATAATATTTATTTTTTAAAAGAATTAAAACTTATACGAACTGTTTATATTGGCAACGGTTACTTGGTTACTTGATTATTGTTATTTTGTTTACTTGTAACAAAATTATTTTGTTATTATTTTCAGTTTATTATTTTGCCTAAAATATCAATAATATTAACCGAATTCAATATACGTATTCATTAATCTTCATAAATACTCTTGTTCAATTCATTGTCAAATAATATTAATTTAACATTACTTGAATTATTTCTCATCGATAACTAATAAAGTATACGACAGTTTCATTCTTTCAGTAAAGATTAATGAACATCACAAAATGAGTGTAACTTTTACTTAAAAGTAATATATATATACTAATTAATTAATTGCTAATTCACATTTAAAAATTGTATCAATAAAAAAATTACATTTGTATTTATCAGTGTTTTTTTTAATCGATAAAATATACACTTCCATAAACATATCTTATTTTTCCTATGAAGTGTTTCATTAAACTAATAGTGTGTTATAATAAATTTATTTTCAATTATAAAAATACATCTGCCTTTATTTTTAACCAAATAAAAAACGTTTCAAATAAACATGTTAAAAGAATTAAACAAACTATTTGATTCCATTATAAAATCAATTCATATCTAATACACAAGCATAATCATACAAAAACAATAGTGATATTAATTCTAGACATATTTAATATAAAATTTCATATAAATACATTTCGAATAAATTGAGTTTTCCAAATAAAAACGCTTGATGGATGAGAATTACACTCATATCACTACACATTAAGCTTTTTCCTTAATATACATTAAATTACATATTGAAAACTCTGTCTAATTATAAACGACATTGATACAGTGTTGTTTTATATGTTATCATGTTGAATATTAATGTGGAATCCATATTCATAAAAGTAAAATATTAACCCTTGGTTGAATTATACTTTTTCTTCCAATTTATTTCAGTGATATTCATAAAACAATTAGAAAACAGACTTTTTTATATGCATTGTAATTTTATTGATACGGGATTCCGTTCCATTAGATAATTGATTGATTTTAAAAGCAAAATGTTATTAATCAACAGATTTGTAAGAAACCTGTTAGCATCTATCAAAAGAAATACAATCAATTCATCTTAAATTATCTGTAACACAATGCAACTAGAAACATTTAAATAAAATTCAAATAGTATATATATATATATATATATATATATATATATATATATATATATATATATATATTTATATATATATATATATATATATATATATATATATATGTATATAATTTTAATTGTTACTGATATTTAAAACATTTCCTACAATAGTTGCATTTAGTATTTATTTATAACAATGTACGTATACGTACATAAAACTGTACGTAATTATCCAAAATCATCAAAATTATTATTGTCCAGAAAATAATTTCGATTCTTAAATCCTAAAATATATATGCAATTAAAAAACAAATCAAGAACATAGAAGCGTCACTAAAAACGAATATTGGGTTTTTTAGAATATTCAATACATAAAGGACAGCACAAAAACCGATTATATAAAAACCGTTTACTAACGATGAAATAATTGAAAAATACACATATTTACAAGGAAATAACTAACCACGATAATATAAGATCTAGTTAATTTTATATTTACTAATTTATCTCAAGAAATGTATATCTATACATACGCTTAAAGTAATGATAATGGTAAAAGCATGCAAGCAAATGATGATAGGGGTATAAAAAAAGCTACGATTTTTTTGTTATCTCGCTTAATTAATATTTTAATATATACTATAGAGTACGTATGATACTGACAAAAGAGACATTCTTGTGACGAATAACACATTTTGAATCAAATACACGTTTCACTTTCATTACCTCAATCAATTTCATACAGATAATAAAATAGGATATGTGTTTCTCCTACTAAACGACTATAAATATTCTTAAATCCTAATTTTATTTCTCTAATTTAATGTTATTCAGCTTACAAAAAACGACAAACAG
Organism: Neoneuromus ignobilis; assembly: GCA_029203775.1. NCBI lineage: Eukaryota > Metazoa > Arthropoda > Insecta > Megaloptera > Corydalidae > Neoneuromus > Neoneuromus ignobilis. Next base: position 10,235,949 of record CP092089.1, on the reverse strand, counting down.
TTTTCAATTACGCAAGAAATCATTTAAAAATACATTTTTATGTTTTGAAAAGATTTCAAATAATTTTTTTTTAAGTTCACTAGATTAATGCGAACACTTCATTGCACATATGTTATATACATACATACATACATACATACATACATATGTATATATACATACGTCATAAATTAAGAAAACATAATTATTAGTTAAGTGCATTATAATTTATTATAAATAATAGTATTGCTTAAACTTTTTATGATTAATCTCAAACTGACTACAGACACACTAAAGTCAAAATTAATTTTCGATAATCTTTAATAAACATTTACTTTATTCAATGAGCACTATCTGAATTTAATAAAATGATAAATGTATCATAAAATATATAAATACATAAATATGTTAAATTAGTCGTGCATACATATAAATATATATATATATATATATATATATATATATATATATATATATATATATATATATATATATATATATATATATATATATATATATATATATATATATATATATATATATATATATATATATATATATATATATATATATATATATATATATATATATATATATATATATATATATATATATATATATATATATATATATATATATATATATATATATATATATATATATATATATATATATATATATATATATATATATATATATATATATATATATATATATATATATATATATATATATATATATATATATATATATATATATATATATATATATATATATATATATATATATATATGTATATATATATATATATATATATATATATATATATATATATATATATATAT
>CP092089.1:10120125-10232625 GCA_029203775.1 Neoneuromus ignobilis | reverse complement strand
GGCGTTTGGAAAAAATGGCAATTTAAATCTATTTTGTTCTCTTTTAAATATGTATATTATTATTTTATGGTCTACTTTGGACAACAATAAAGAATGATAAGAATAATGAACTTGACATGTAGGCACATATACTAATAAACACATGTATTTTAACACATTTGTAGAACTAATGTTTTTTTAAAAAATAATAATAATTCAACATTTAACTAGACGACGATACTTTTCACTCTTTAGTTTTATTTTTAATCAATTGGAATACAACTTGTAAAAACATTTTTAGAATTGCGAATATCACAACAACAGAAGAAAAATTCATGGATTCGTGGATTTTTTAACGAATGTATATATTCAATTAACCAACTGCGATTAAAAAAATCATACATAAAACAAAAGCATTAATATGGATAGGTCATCTATAAATAACCGGATTTTATTTTATGAATACAATTTTTTGTAAAAATTTTTATGTTCACTCATTTTAGACATGCAATTTCTTAAACATACATTTCATTATTATTTTTGTTTAAAGCTAGCAAGTGAAATTTCTTTAAAATGACAGCATTTTAGTTTAGAAGTATTTACAGAAAATTAAACGAAAGCAATTTGACCCGTAAATATTCCTACACGATATATATTAATCAATGCCAGAACCAATTAAGATATTACATATAGTACTCCAAATATAAACAACCACCACATATTATATACGTATACATATAAATATATATGTATATATACCTATATATATATATATATATATATATATATATATATATATATATATATATATGCATGCGTTTAGTCGTATAAAGAATACTTTTTAGAATTCAAATAAGTTTTTCCTTAAAAGTGATACTCTACTATATTATTATTTGTCATTTAGAAGCTAACTTTTAAATTCAACCCTCTAATTTACATAACAAAAATTTTTTTTATAAACAAATATATCTACTCATAATTCCTTAACGAATGTTATAAAAAAAAGAAAGAAAGAGGTAGCTGACTAAAACGTTTTTAACATAAATTAATTATTTTTTTTAATAAATAAATGGCAAAAAGTGTATGTGTATATGTATGTATATATATATATATATATATATATATATATATATATATATTAAACATTGACACACTAAATCGTCATCTTTTATAGTTTCAAAGTAAGAAAATTAATGTAAATTTAAAAATGGCCACAAAAATATATTTTTTTAAATAATGCACATACATACTTATTAATTAAATTGATAAAAAAATATCATAAATGATATGCATACACATCAACCCTTTATTAGATAACATAAATGAATTTAAAATGAAAAAAAATTGAATCTTTGCATACACTTAGTTATTGATTTTATATTTAATGGTAAAACTTTTGGCAACATTATTAAATAGCATTGCCAACAATACAATTTGTAAAGCTCATATGTTAAATTATTTCATAATTTTTGGTTGGTAACATTCTTTACATTAAAAATACAAAATAATGTATATACATAAATCTACACAAACATTTATATATATATATATATATATATATATATATATATATATATATATATATATATATGCATGTATGTATCAATGTATGTATATATATTGAATTTATTTATGTATACTACTTATAAGTGTATACATATTTTTCCACTGAATTTATTTAAAAAAGTTTAAAAACATAAACAATGTTTTCAACCCAACTATACAATATTAAATAGTTCTCAATAGTTAAAAAAATATATTTTTACATAAATAACATTTGTGGCCATTTTATTTACAAATAAATTACAAAGGTCCAAACTGAAATCAAGACTGAAAGTACATTAATTTGAATAAAGAGGTAAAAAAAATTTTTTTGCAGTCATATATATATATATATATATATATATATATATATATATATATATATATATATATATATATACAGTTAGGACAGTGAAATTAAAACCGACCATTATTCATTTTAAAATCATTTAACAATGTTTTGTTTAAAACTACAATCTTTTTATGTAAAATAGAAATTTACTATTAACACAACTTTCTTAAACTAGGGTTGCTAAATACTTAAAAGAAATGAAAATAATTAAATAATGATTTATAATAAATATAGTAACAATAATAATATCAGACTTATTAAAAAATAAATTTAATTTCAAATATTACTTTACATTAAAACTAATCTCTCTAAATAAATTTTCGGTGCATTTTATACCATATACTTAATTTTAAATTACTTTTTTTAAAAAAGTCGACTGTTTTCAAATTTAGTTGCCAAAACTGAAGAATCAAATTTTTTTTCATAAATGGTAATTTATTTAATTAAATATACAACTACAACACAAACAATATGTAAAAGTAGTATTATTTAATTTTCTTCGGTAAAAAAAGCCTTCGAAATCAATCAGGTCTCAAATTTCAAAATGAACTTTATATATATATATATATATATATATATATATATATATATATAAACATACAAAAATATCATTAGTATAAAATACACTTTGTGTTCTAGACAATCTATTCGAAATAAAAATCGTTACATAAAATATAATTATACCCAATAAAAATTATAATTATAATAAACAATGCATATCAATCCGTACTTAGATTTTATAGATTTATATTATTTTTAATATTCCCAACTTAGATATATTTGTATTATACAGAATATAACTACTTTGCACAGATAACATTTCTTTTCAATGATTATCGGGAACTATTTTTAAAAAAAATGATACGTCCATGTTTTTATTACAAATTATTTCACTTTCAACAAATTCGATAAATAAACTAACGTTTCACAGATTGTAAGGTTGCAAACACATTTGACCAAATAGAAAGAAAATCGGTGATGACAAAATTATATAGACAAATTTAAATACATATATAATTAAAAAAAGTACAAATAACTTTTTTTAATTTAAATTTGTCAACACTAAATCATAAATAAATACAAAAACCTAAACTTGCAATAAAAACTTTCAACTTACACAAATATATCTATTCACACAGTTTCTCCAATAGTGTATAACTAAAAATGATTTTTAAAATAAAGGTTGAATTACTTGAGGTAAATAAAATAATTAAAACGACATGTTTATTATCGTAATCATTTATTAATTACTGTAATAGGTATATTAAAATTGTATTTTTAAATCAAGGAACACACATAATTCGCTAATCTCCATATGAAATTAACCTTAAAATAAATAGAAATAAAACAACTAAAAAAATATATATAATATAAATAAATATATTATTTCATAAATCAATTATGTGAAAAATTAGCAACCCTACTTAAGACTGCACTGCTTATTGTTTTTCTAATGTATTTTTTCAGATCACAAATATACAACATTTGTCATGATTTCTGGTTTCAACAAGCAGGAAATGACAGGATTTTAATTACAAATCGGATTTTAATTTCAACTTTACTTCTTTAATACTCTTATTTTATAAAAAAAATATGATTCTAAACAACATTAAGTTAACTGATTCTAAACAACATTACTATATTTCATGTTGACGTTTTCCCTTTTATACTATCTCATTAAAATTCAGCTAAGCAAACTTATATTCGAATTTGTCAAAACTTGATATTGAAAACCTATCTAATCTATTAACTCTATAAAATACACATTAAAAGCAACACACTTTCCGCCAATATAAGTTCAAGCATAGTATTTGATATTGTGAATATCAAATAAATATAACAAAAATGAAAAAGTACAAATTCAAATGACATAACAACGAACACGATCTCAAAAAATGTTATATTAGCAGTAAATGTATAATTTAAACTAACAAATTAAAAAAAAATCATAAAATGATTTACAAGATTTTACAAAACTAAAATTCACCTTTTACAAATAACTACAGCGATCTTAAAAAATTACAAACATAATTAAACTTGTTTAATTTTACATTTAATATATTACAAAATTTCTAAAAACAATGAATAACTTAAAAATATCTTACAAATGAACAAAAAAAGTGTTGAAACAATACATTTCAACATCAATTTAAAAAAGTCAGAATTATTAAATTGACTTGAAAGAAAAAAATCGTTAATGTACCTTGAAATAAAAAGAACAACATTACGTATATATATTTACAATTAAAATGTTTATGTGTATATATATATATATATATATATATATATATATGCATAAATTAAAAGACAAAATATTTTTTAATTTTAAATTAATTTATATACACAAAAAAATATTTCGTAATTTAAAGCAGCAAACAGTTTTATAAAAATGATATAAATTTCCTTGTCACACAACAAAATTGACTAATTTAATCAAAGACCATTATTACAAGACAACAGAAACTATTTTACACTATAATGGCAGTTAGAAACTTACATTACGTATATAAGAACAAACTACAAACACGTATGAAATATATAAAACAATTAATATTTGTCGTGTTACAAAATAAATTCATGACAAATTTATCTCCATAAAAGATAAAAATAAATAAATGATAATTATTCCAATTACTGGCATAATACACAACATATTTTGGGACACTCGTCAAGCATATCACTGATATTGAAAGAGAAAACGACAAACCTTTCAAACAACATAATTACAGTAATTGCTAAAATTCAAATTAATTCTAAATTTCATGTACAACATTTTTGTTTACAGAATTCAATAACCAATTCAAAAAAACAGTTAATAACATTTAACTGTCAAAAAAAATATTTTAATTACAAAAAAAAACATATATATATATATATATATACATATATATATATATATATATATATATATATATATATATATATATATATATATATATATATATATATACAATACTTATATTTATGTTTAATTAAGATTTAATTTAAACAAATAAAAACCGACTTTTCTACGTGACTGGGCATTTCATAACGATAAAGTAAAAAAACTTACAATATTTAGAACGTATTATTTGACTTAACATATTTACAAATGTTTTTTTTTAAATACTAAAATTCGGTATATAGCATAATATGAACACTATAGAATTTCATGAAATTAAATCAAAATTGAATAAATATTTCAGTAGAATAGAATCAAACCAAAATAATAATACACTGATCATATTTTTGAAATAAGTGTACCAATTTTTAATATGTGCTCTTTATCTATAATAAAGCAAAAAAATCTTCACAAGAAATGAAATTAAAAATATTTTTCACATTACTTGAACTACACGCATTGCTCAATTAATAAAAAAATATGTGTGTGTATATATATTATATATATATATATATATATATATATATATATATATATATATGCATATTTGTACGTTATCGAGAGAATATTAAATAAATATAATAGAAAAATAAAATTAATTTCAATGAGATTATTTTTTTATACAATTGTCATGAAATTTACAGATTTAATTAAATCTATTGATATCACAAGTAAAATAATATATATATATATATATATATATATATATATATATATATATATATATATTAATCCAGACATTAATAATGTGGGGATAAAAAAATATATTAAAATTTAAAAAACATTTAATTCAATTCGAACAATTATCTTTCATAAAAGATTGCATATGTAAATGATTTAGTTCTATACATAAAAGGTTGTATATTTTCATTGATTTCACTAATATAATTTCGGTAAATTGAAATAAAAATCAACATGATTGATTATATGAAAAACAGCAAAATACATTTCAAAAACAACAAAATATTGAAGTTTCCATTTTATTTTCTTTGATAGCCCAATCACGTACAAGAAACAAACTTTCGTCCCGTGTAAAACCCGTTCGTTAAAAACCTGCCACCAATTATATACAGAGCACATTTCATGTGACATTGCACATACTAAAGCTAGGATTCGAATGATACGGTCGGTGTAGAAGGATAATGAGTCAATAGTAAAATAAACTCGGTTTACATGTACTGTGTTGCGGTTTCAGTCGATGGAAACGCGTCGACGTCTCGATTGTTACGGCGATCATATCGTATAAAAAAAATAAAGTCCTCTTTCGTAAAGATGTCTTACTTCTTTTTATTTAAGCTTTGCTTCCGAAACATCGCAATAAGAATCTGGTAAATAGCTACGCAAACAGGGGTGATGATTTTGGAGTAAACGAGAACTTTGGATGCGTCGTACTATTATATCAATTATCTATCAGATGTGTAACGAGTTACTTTCAAAAAATTTACTGACATATATATAAATAATACGAGAAGGAGTCATCATTGATAAATATTTCGAAATGTCATCTAAAAACAAACGATCGAGTTAACGTTCGTTTGAAAATTCTCTTAAATATTTCAAAAGAAACGGTGGCTAAACTTTAAATATATAAATACTTACTATTTTAGAAATTATGTTACAATTCAAAATAATTCATTTATCTATCAAATATCGTCATTTATACATAAAGTTGTGAATAAATCGTCTGTAAACGAGTTTTAATGGATAGTTTTGATAGAAAAATTAAAATAATTATATTGGAATTTTGCTTGCGGCCAAATATATTATATTATAAAATACACTATTTTAAGAAAACTTTACACTCCACATGCAAGACACAATATTCTACATAAAATACATAAGTAAATAAATTAGATAAGTATATATAATAATTCCTCTCCTTCTAAAATAAAATAATTTTTCTCTTTTATAAACGCAGACCTATGACGACTATTAACAAATATCACACTTTAAATCTTACTAAATCATTTTCTTTCGAAAATTATTCACGAGATAATAATATATTAAAGCAAATACAACACACACATTCGTACACCAAAACACACAAACATATGTATGTAAACACAAATATTAACAATATACACTATCAAATAAATTATAATAAAATATACAAAAATAAACAGTACATCGAACTGTTATCTTTTTAAAATTCCTTTTTTCATTTTAATTCATCTGTGCACATTAATAAATGCACAATAAATACATAAATCTGAAAAATACCTATTGAAATTCATTTTATTTATTTGTAACGAAATCAGTGCAATACTTTTCACATGTATTAATTTCATTGGAAAAAATATTCTTTTATAATTGAAATTATTTACAAATGTAAATAACAAAATACATATATTTTACAGAATCAAATATTTACATTCCATAACAGGTAAATATTTTCTAATTTATTTACGATATTTCGATATAAATTATATAATAGTTTTAAATGTACGTAAAATAATTACCAATTTTATCAATTTAAAAAAAAAGATATGTTTGTGTGCATACATGTGTGTGATACATATGTATATGCATATATATGCATGTATATATATGCACATATATATATATATATATATATATATATATATATATATATATATATATATATATATAATGTGTGTGTGTATTGTTGTATGTGTGTGTATATATATAATCATACATAAAAATGCACACACAACTTATAAACTTATACATTTCATATAATTAAAAAAAATATGTAAATGTATATAAACTTATTTGATCATTTCATTTCAGATCTTTCAAAAATATCAATTTTAAAATACTATATGTTATTTAAAACTTTTAAATATAAGTTTAATTTTTTTTACTTTCATAAAAAATACAACACAACTGAGAATTCACTTACTCGCAAAAAGTGTTTATATGTGTATGTCTGTGTGTGTATACACACACATTTATTTATATATATTACAAATGGTTTTTAAAGAGAAATAAAATAATAAACAAAAAGTATATATCAACATTTTCAAAACTGAATAAACTTTTGCCATCACTTATCTTCATAATTAAAAATATTAAAATAGTATTTATAACATAGTAGGAGTATAAAATTCTTTTAAAACAGTAGAAAATTTATGATTATTTTGAATTTACATTCAATATTTCAGAAAATATAAGTGCATATACTTTTTAAATCCATAGAATTATCATAGAAATTCGAACTTTCTGCTCATGCTTCATTTATATTTTTTATATTGATAAAATGAGTATTATAATTCTTTTTATATTTTTTAATTTAAATACCTGCCTATATTCGGTGAATTTAAAAATATATTTCATAACAAAAAGATGTATCAGATGACTCCTGTATGTACATTTTAATGCAGTCTTATATTCCTCTTGACAAAATATTGAAAAATCCACAACTAAGTTCTCACATTCTCACTGTGACTAGAACAGACAGGTAACACATATAAGTAACTTGTTACATACCCTTAGTCGAAACACACACCAACTTGGCATCCAAAGCAATCATGTAAGACTAACTGACTTTTCAGCCAGGCAAGTAAAGGGAAGGAAAAGGGGCACGCCGGAAACGAAACACTTGCCGGCCAGCGTTCACGAACACGTCGTACCGAACCGTCAAAAATGGGCACTAGGCGGACGAGCGCACTCGCCACACCAGGCGATGGCACGGTGGCCGTGCGCCTCAGAACTCCGCAAACTCCTTTGCACATTTTTCCGTCGACGAGATCCGCAACGCCTCCTCCTCGTAATCGTCGAAGTTGCTCGTATCGCCGGGACCTTTACAGCGCGGCACGAAAGGAGCCTCGATCTTCTTCTGGAAGACGGCGATCCAATCGGTCGACGCGAACCATCTGTGGCCTTTGATATCGTCGACGCCGGCCTTCAAGTTTCCGTATCGCTTCGTAAGATCGACTTGCAGCAAATTACGTAACAGATCTTTGAGATCCGAACCGAAGTGCGACGGGAAACGGACCTTTCCGGACACGATCTTCTCGTAGATTTGAATCGGCTGATCCGCGAAGAACGGAGGATAACCGGCGGCCATTTCGTATACGAGAACTCCGAGCGCCCACCAATCGACCGCTTTGTTATAACCCTTGCTTAAGATAATTTCCGGAGCGAGGTACTCAGGCGTACCGCAGAGAGTCCACGTGCGACCTTTCACACGCTTTGCGAACCCGAAATCCGTGACCTTCAGATATCCTTGCGAATCTATCAACAGATTTTCAGGCTTTAAATCACGGTAAATCAAATCGAGATAATGGAGGTATTCGAACGCAAGCACTATCTGAGCAGCGTAAAAGCGTGAATGCGGTTCTGAAAATCGACCGACTTTACGCAAATGAGAAAACATTTCACCTCCGGGTACATACTCGAGCACCATATACAAGTTCGAGTTGTCCTTGAAGTGGAATCGGAGGCTAACAAGAAAAGGGAATCCTATGGCTTGTAAGATTCTCTTTTCGTTTAATGTATGTTCGACTTGTTTGAGTTTGACAACCTTTTGTTTATCAAGTATTTTCATTGCATAATACTCCTTTGTCGGTTTGTGCTGTACTATCATAACACGGCCGAAGGAACCCGTACCAAGTGTTTTGATACGCTCGAAATCATCGAGGCCAGCCGTATTCGTGGGATTCTTTTTCCATTTTTCCTCGAATTCTTCCTTAGCTTGATCAAGGAACTCCTTGACACTTTCGGCCGAGTCAACTTTCTTGTTCGCCGTAGCGGCATTATTGCCCATGGTTTTGACTTTTAAACCTTCCAGGGCTCACGGTGGATGCGTTTCCTTCACCCGTCTGTACTCTTTTCGAGGAAATCTTTTCTTGTACAAATCAAGACTGACCTCGCACGACGTCTTCCCTCCTCTACTTGGATGCTTGCATAAAAAAATCACCCGCAGAAATGTCACGCTCGTTCACTCAACACTGATCTGATGACACCGACATTTTGGCGACAGAGGGCGTCGAAGCACGAACACTTCGTATCACAGATGATAAATACAACACACACGTCTCACTCACGAACACAAATATTTACTTATATTGCACTCAAAGACACAACAATTCGATTTAATCTTAAAATGGCTTCCGTTGGCCTGGATTTCTCTGCTGAGGCCAGTACGGTCGCGCAAGATGGGTCAATTAAAAATGTATTATTACTCGGACCGGTAGATGTCTTAGCAATCAACACAGACATTTAACAACTACGTGCTGCCATACGACAACAGGAGGAACTAACATAATATGCTATAGTATCAAAATCGTTACATATTGAACACGTACAGTACGTTAATCTATATACAAAATTACATTGTATTACAACAAGATTATATGTTCTAAAAATATAAAATGTACATACATGGTCTAAAAATACTTATATATATATATATATATATATATATATATATATATATATAATATAGTTGCAAAAATATTTGCACGCTGCAAAAATACAATAAAAACATTTCTTAAAATATGAAAAATAAAACAGAAACACAAATACCTTCTATTTCTGACTTTGTTCAATTATGTTTGATGAATTTACTTATTTCAAAAAATATATTATATTTAGTAGTATGAAAGAAAAAATGGAACCAAGAAAAAATAAAAAAAGTAAAAATATTCATACCATAATTTTATTTCCTTTTTGATGTTTACATCACATCCAATCATAATTGATTTAGACATTATAATTTCTATTTGATAGCAAATCTACTATTGAATTATAAAAAGAAATATTCTTTAAATCTTCGAAAATATTTATAAAAATAATTTAGAAAAAGATGCATCACAAAAACAAAATGAGTCAACATTTTTTAAACAAATTGTTTGAAATATAGTGAAATAAAAAAAGAACTTAGTTTGAAAATCCCAAGACTATAAATAAATCAAAATCAAATATTTAATCCATAATAGAACGGTTTACTGAAGAAAAAAGTGTGCATAACGCAAACCACAGCGATCAACTTAGAATGTTAATTGACAGACAATGAAAAAAGTTCAATTAATCAACCAAAATTTCACTATAATCAGAATTAAACCAATATTTGTATACATATGTTTATCGTCACATTATTGGAAAACTACTAAATAGAGCAGGATGTAAAGTACGAGTATCACAAATGCAACCATTTATTTCAAATGTCAATCGACAGAAATTTCATTAAAAAGTATCAAAATGCATCGCAAGATCTTTGGAATGTTGTTTTCTTCTTCGATGAGAATAAATTTAATATTTTCAGACTAAAGGAAACAGTTTTGATTTAAATAAGTGAAGAATTGTTTGAAATGAACTCAAAAAAGAATGAAGAAACATTTGATCAGCAACAAAAATAAACTTAAAACGTCATTACGTGAGGAATGATATTTGACCAAAACTCATCAAGAACCTCGTAAATACTATGTCTCAAAGAATTACTACCGTTATTAAATCGGAAATATGCCCTAAAAAGTATTAATTTATTGTTTAATAATAATTCTAACAATTGTTACTTCATCATACAAATAACTTTAGGATGCGTTTTCTAATATTAATATTAGTCTTTAGTTTTTTTTTTAATATTGTTAAAATAAATAATTTGGAATTACATTACATAGAATTGATAAATATACTTAAATAAAGTCATTAAAAAAAATAAATACCCCTGTTTAATTTTTTCACAAATATAATTTTCCCTTTTTTATAATTTCTATAAAATAGAAACAATATCTTTAAGTATGTGTTCTGCAAACGATTCTACAACTTCTAAATAATATGATTTTTAATTTATAATATTTAAAATACAGAATCTTTTCACTATTCCTTTATTATAGTGCCAATTCACTAATACAAATAAATCTCTCATCCCAACGCAACAATATTTTTTAATGTCCAATAAATGTTTATTTTATTTATCATTGACAAATTTAGACTAATCGTTAATCACAGAATATTTATAATTAAAATTAACGCTTTAATCATTAGTTATTTTTACTGATTATGATTTACACATAATCATTAATCATATTTTTAAATTAAATTTTGTTCAACACTGTTTTAGTTATAGTAAGATGATTGTCAAAATGTACACTATCAAGTAAAGTAAACAATAAGCGATTATTAAACACTTAAAATTTTGTAGTATCGTGGCGAGTGATTCATTTGTATTAAATAGAATTTATTTGTTGATAACAAGTATAATCAAAAACAAATTTTACACTAAAATACAATTAACAATCATTAATAATCAACTTTTTCAGTACCACTGTTATTACTCAAAACATTTAATAGCATTTAATATCGTAAAGATTACATTTGATCAATATTACTACTTTTTAATTGAGCAAAATTACCGACAATACAAAAATCTTTCGGTTTAATTTGCGATAAGAACTGCAAGTACGAAAATATTATCAGTTACGAAAATATTTTTACTAACAGTAATATTTATCATGCGTTGACTGAATTACAATATTGAAAACCTATAAGGCTTTTTCGTACAAAAATCTTATGGTCAATAACTCATTTTCAAACAAAAAATAAATCATGAACTATAGATCATAAAATTTAACTTCTATGAACAATAATTTTGATCAATATTTTTTAAAATTGTTTTACGTCATTTCTAGTTAAAGTACTGTTTAAAAAGATAGGATATGTATTCGTACAAAACGAGGCCGATATTTAATGCACTACACGACCTTGAAACCGCAAAGGTTTGATGGCGTAACATCTGTACGTACAGTTTGTAGTATAAAGCGTTTTTTTTCTTAACAAAAAAAAAAAATAATGTCAATATTGACATCGATACTTGTAAATGGAAAACATTAGAATACGTTTTCTTGTAAAAGAATAATGAAATCTACATCAATGTTCAACAATCATTTTTCAATCGATAGTTGTATACTGTGACGTAGCGATACCATTAGAATAAAGTTCAAAAAACAATTCGTTTTTAATAACCGCAGAATACAATTTTTAGTATATATTTATATATATATATATATATATATATATATCATTATATCTTTTTTCGAATACACAAATACATATGTACATATCGAAATGTCGGACCTTAAAAATGCCATTTAAATAACGTTAAAAACCAAATAAAATTAAAAAAAACTGTTTAGATTACACGAAATTCTACTTGAATAATATTTTTAAAATTATATTTAATCGTGAAATAATCATCGTATAACATTAATAATAATTTATATACACTTTTTATATCAAAACCACATGTAAACAATTATTAGATTAAATTATTTATTTTTCTTGAAAACTAAATTCTACAATTTTATCGTATATTCTTGAATAATACTTTGATAATCTTTAATATCACTTATAAATGAAACGAAAAAAAAAATATGAACACTAGCAATATAAAATATTTTTTTTAACTTTTTAAAAAAATATTTTTCATTTTTAACAAACAAAAAATTCTTAAAAATAAAGAAAACATGAAGATGAATCAATATCAGATAGGAAATAACATTCATGAAGATTCTAATCTTGGAAATATTATATTTTATCAATATTTTGTGGCATATCTTTGAAAATTCACTTTATACCCTTAACGAAATCTGTCCAGGAACTTTTTGAACAGATCTTGTATGTGGTTTAACCAGTTTTCAAACTAGTTTTATTATAATATATTTCAAGTTTTATAATTGTTTAACATCTTAAATTCTCCCTTGTAAGTCTACCATATAAGTACTAATATACATATGTTCATATATATATATATATATATATATATATATATATATATATATATATATATATATATATATATATATGTATTTAATTCGGAAGAAATTTTCGTATTATGAAATCATATATTCTTCTATGTTTTTTTAAACAAATTAATCAATATATCCTACTTTTTCTCATTTATGATATTGAAACATAAATCTTGAATGCCAAAATAATTAATCTTCTCTAGATAACACAAAGAAATATAAAAAAATGTATGTTACAATATGTAGATTGAAAAAGAACTAAGTGAATCAAAATGAAAACAAAATTACGGATGTTATAGCAAAAGTGGAGGATTTAAAATGAAAATGGACCGGTCATATAACAAGAAAAGAAGATTATCGATGGACAGGAGATATTATTGAGCTTAGATACACAAAAATGTCCAGGAAAAGACCCATGAGTAGATGAGCTAGAGATATATAAGTTAATTTGTCAGAATGGAATGGTAGAGAAAGACATTAGATCTGGCGAAATAGAAAGTTTTGGGATAAGTCTTCATCTAACTATAAGATAGAAAGAGTCTGATGATTATGTACATATACATATGTAATATATATACACATATTTTTGTTGCAACAAAATCTAATTACGTTCCCAAGAATAAAATAGAACAATTAATAGCTTTGCAACGGTACTAAGTAGTAAAACAATATACATATTTTTAATTGAATTTTATTTAATAAAGAAAAGTTATTTAATGTCTGATTTCTCCAATTAATTTCGTTTTAATTATCTTCAAGAAGTGAATACACTTGATTAAATACTATAAACATATATACATATATATAAATATATATATATATATATATATATATATATATATATATATGTATTAATATTTTTTTCGAATTCTTCTATAATTATTTTTAATATTATGTTAAAAAAAGAAATTAATTATCATATTAAACGTAGACGATTTCTAATGCTACTTTATATTTCGTGACATTATATGTAGATTGAACAAACTTAATTTTCAATTTTGTGTATTCCGCTATTTGTTGAGAATGCTGGTACTACATTGAATACGTCACACGTTTGAAGTAACCAGCAGCGCGGGGGAGGATACGAATTCAACTCGTTCGCTGGTAATGATGGTGAAGAAGAAGGGAAGAATACGCATGCGTGTTGATATTCAGCCAAGCGCAAATACTGTTGTCGAAATCGTTTATAAATAGCACAACATAGTGGTTTCCTATCTGTATTTTCCTATTTGCGGGAAGACATTTTTTTATACATTTTAACATAGTACACAGTAAGGTTTACGAAACTACTGTGATGTAAAAGAAACAAAGAATATACTTCGTATTTAAAATTAGATTTTAAAAGTATATTTTCAACATTGATTCAAAAATCAGAAGAAGTAAATTATAAAAACAATGTATGAATATGTGTAAATTATATAGAGTCATCCAAATGTGACGCCTAGATTTGTGCTTTTATTAAAAAGAAACAAAAGGAACTACACACATGTCTCCTATACACATGTTTTGTTTTTAATAAAGCACAAATCTAGGCGTCACATTTGGATGACCTTATATATATATATATATATATATATATATATATATATATATATATATATATATATATATATATATATATATATATACAGTGATTTACAATCAAAAAATTATAAAATGTTAAGATTCATCTATGAAAATTTCAAAATCCACATCTTCTCATGTAGGCAAAAGAATTATTCTATAAAAAAATTATCAGTTCAATTATATATACACACATATATGTGTATACATATATATATATATATATATATATATATATATATATATATATATATATATATATATATACATATATATATATATATACATATATATATATATACATATATATATATATATATATATATATATATATATATATACATATATATATATATATATATATATATATATATATGTATGTATTTATTTTTTATGAATATTTGAAGCTACAAAAATCTAAGAAAAAGTATATTATTTTCTATGAAAATCTAAATTCTTTTCTGTTATATTATCATTTTATACATAAATTATTATTAAATCGATTCAATATAAAATTCAAACTTATGTTACTAATATTCATTTCGAAATTTATGTTAGAAAATATTCATTTTCATCAAGATTCCAGTATTTTTAAATTTATTAATTTATGCTTTCATGGCAATAATTACATTTCTTTCGAATATGGAATATACTTTCATTTTTAATATTCATTATTTCAAGATATATATATATATATATATATATATATATATATATATATATATATATATATATATATATATGTATGTATGTATGTATATGCACACACATATAGAAAGAGAGAGGCATACACAGTCATTTAAAAATATAATACAATGAAAATAATTGTAGTATTAACTTATACAACTAAAAATAACTTCATGTTATATATATATATATATATATATATATATATATATATATAATTTATTATTTATTTGTTGTTATATATATATATATATATATATATATATATATATATAACAACAAATAAATAATAAATTTATAGTTTGATTATAATAATTACTATTGTTCATTTTTTCAAAACTTGTCAAGATTAAATTCATTTCAAAACACCTGCTACACATGAATGTTAGTTGAAAACTAAAAACCTTGAAAGAAGGTAGTTAATAATGGTTAGTATATAATTCTACTCACTCAGATATAATTATTTTATTTCAACCGTTTTATATGTTTAATAAATAAATACATTTGTTGATGTATACAATGAAATACATTTTCGCTCTGTTTCAAAAATAAAATTGTAATAAACTTTTATCATCAATAATATAATTTTTTAAAACACTTATTGTTGTACACAACAAATTTACTATAAAAATTATATATAAAATCAATCTAGATTTCATATTTTTAAAATATAAATTCAAATTATACGCATGTTAAATTATATGTTTCTATTCAAGAAAACCAAATTGGAAGTATGTTAGACTAATACGAATAAAATGGAAAAGTAATAATAAAACCGGAACAAATTTGAATAGTAACAAAAAAATCAATGCGTTGATAAAAAAAATAATCACAATGAAAATGATTAACTGAAATGAGAAGAAATTTGTTAAATAAGAATGACAAAAACGGAAAATAAAGAAGATATTCAAATAGATTAATTACTATTCATACACACACACACACACACACACACACACATATATATATATATATATATATATATAAGTACAAGATCATTCAAATGTAACGCCTAGATTTGTGTTTTAAACAAAATTATTTTATATCTTACAAATTTAGTAAATCAAAGAAAAATCAAATTAAAATGAATAAAAATATAGTTCATTCAAATGTGACGCCTACACTTGTGTTTTATTAAAAAAACAAACAAAAGCAACTATGCACATGTTTCCCCATACATCACCCTATACACATGTTTATTTTTAATAAAGCACAAATCTAGGCGTCACATTTGGATGGGCATGTATACAGTAGTGTAAAAAAATAGGTGCGAGTCTTTGTTATAGACAGAAATCAATCAAAGTTGAAAATGCAATTAATATTCTCAAACTGTTTTTCTTCTCAGTTATTTGTCATACAATAAATGTCAATTTCGGGGGATTGCCGTTTATAAACATATGTAAAGAGTGGTGTATAGGGAAACATGTGTATAGTTTCTTTTATTTCTTTTCAATAAAACACAAATCTAGGCGTCACATTTGGATGACTTTATGTAACTGAAATTTACGAAAAACATTAATTTCATTTTTAATTATAAAAAATATTAATATCATGCTTATTGTGTCAAAAGTCTGATAATGTTTTTTATAAAAATTATAACAATTCAAATAATTTACATTCAGTGTAAAATTACCTAATCTCAGTAAAAGTTATACCACATTTCCTACTTAATTTGAATCGGATGTAATACGATTAAATAGAGTTAATATAAATTGAATGTTAACATTAAAAAAATATAAATAAATAAGCAAAACAGTGTGTTTATATATACACAAGTTCAACGGAAATGTTTATTTTTATACATACATTTCTTTTATTTAAAAAAAGGTGAAATGCCATGAAACAAAGAACACTTTCATATATACCATTTTAAATTCATAGTCATTTTTTATTTTTTGACAAAGATATTTACAATGATTCTGACAATTATTCAATTGAAGAATATGTATTTTTTGAAATGGAAGTTTTGTAAATATGAAGTTAAAATGCTAGAACACAATAACAAATTGTTACTGTGTCAAAGTCTCCTTGTTATTTTTTTTACTACGAAGTTTTTTATATAACATAACACTAATATGAAATTCAAATACATAGGTTTGTTTATAACAAAAATTGCATTGGATGCGTTTTTAAATATGCTAAAATTTCTGTTTCATACACAAATGTATTCATACTTATATATATATATATATATATATATATATATATATATATATATATATGTAAATATAAATAGAAATAGAAAGAGAGAGAGAGAGAGATCATAAAAGCCCATTGTTAATAAAAATTTCATCGAATATCATTAGACTTTCTTAAATGTTTACCTTAGATTCATCCATTATTTTGTCCAACTTGCACTTACATTATAATTTACAATTTCATCCATGTATCTTGATTAGGTATTTTCTTGTTTTTTTTGTCTCTTAAACACAATTTAATAATTATTTTTTGTGCATCTATTGTCTTCGTTCCTTGCTGTATATCCTGCCCTTTTTCATTTTATTAGTTTTATTTATTCTACTATATTAGTTTTATATATATATATATATATATATATATATATATATTCAATTCAATTATATAGTCATCAAAATGTGATGTCTAGATTTGTGTTTTATTAAAAAGAAATATAGGTATAGGATGGTATACAGAAAAACATGTGTATAGTTTCTTTTTAATGAAACACAAATCTAGGCGTCACATTTGGATGACCCTCTCTCTCTCTCTCTCTCTCTCTATATATATATATATATATATATATATATATATATATATATATATACATATACGAGTGTCTTTTGATAAGTATGATAAAAAAGTAAGAAAAACTAAATTTAAAAATTTAATTAAATAAAACAATAAATAAATTTAACATACTTATCAAACGACCCTCGTATATATATATATATATTCACATCACACATCCCATATCAATTCACTACTGGACGAAAGCCTCAATAGGCCTATTCACACTAGTCAACATTCATACAGTATTCACGGACCATTACCGCTCGTCTCACACCCTCTTTCCAGAAAACTATTTTTTTTAGGTGGGAGATTTTGATGATAAGAGAGTGTAAGACGAGCGGTAATGGGCGTGAATACTGTATGAATGTTGACTTGTGTGAACAGGCCCAATGAATGCTACCATTCACCAGGCTGACCAAGCGGGTTGGTGAAGATTTTTTATTCGGAGTTTACTCCCTTAACTTTTCGACAATTACTTTTTTTACAAGATGAGGTTGTCGGCCTGTATGCTCAACCCTCGAAAATGAAAGACTCTCCGACTGGGAATCGAACGCAATCTCCCGCATGACACGCGGTGATGCAAACCACTGTGCTACCCAGTCGTTATATATATATATATATATATATATATATATATATATATATATATATATATATATATATAATGTACATTAAAGTCTGAAACTAACGGAACTTTTGAAATAAAATACATAAGAAGTTATTTATTCATCAATATTTATTTTATCGCCTTTAAAGTACTCCCCATTGAAAGAAATACACATATGCCAACGCTTCTTTCAGTCCTCAAGTACCCCCTCCGCTTTGTGGTATACCCTTCAGTTCACATAGCGAATTTTCTTTTGTGGCTTTAATTGTCTCAAAACGATACCCTCGGAGCGGCAACTTGAGTATTGGGAATGGGACAAAGTCGCACAGAGCCTTATCAGGCAAATATGAAGCTTGCGGATCGATATTGGTAGAGTTTTTGGCCAAAAACTCACGAACAAATTCAATGTTCTTGGCACCATGTGAGAAGCGACGTGTTTCATGCCCAACATTTCAGCCAAAATGACATGACATTGTATTTTTGAGATTCCCACCTCAACTGATGACTCTCTGATGGACATACAACGATTTTTATACACAAGTCGATGTCTTCAGTTGATGTTGATGGGCGACCAGATCGTGGTTCATCATCGACGACTTCACGGCCTTCTTTGAACGCCTTATGCCAATCAAAAACTTTTGTTTGCAATAGATAATTATCAGGATATATCTTCAAACATTTCTAACGTTTGCGTAAAGTTTATTTAATTCGCAACACAAAATTTAATGCAAATTCATTGATCAACTAATTTCGACATCGTAAAAATGGCCGTAAACAGTCACCGTTTAACAAAAACCACTGTAAATTATTTACTAACTAGTGTAGCGACATGAAATTTGACACAGATGTCATTGGCAGACATACCAACTTAATAAAAATACATGTTATTCCATAAGTGTGCGCAGTTTAAATGAGAAAGTTTCGTTAGTTTTTGGACAGTATATATATATATATATATATATATATATATATATATATATGTATATATATATATAATATATCATATCAGCCTATTGCTGAGCGATAGCCTTATTGAATGTTATCAATTACTGGTACTACCTCATATCCACCACGCAAATCAGGCGGATTTGTGAGGATTTTTCATTTAGGTTTTACTACCTTAAGTAAGTTTCTTTCATTATAGGTAAGAACCCTGCCTGCCCTATTTTTCGATCGGAGATCAAATACTCTCTACTGCATAATGCAAGCCACTACGCCAATGATCGATTATATATATATATATATATATATATATATATATATATATATATATATATATATACGAGGTGTGATCAAAAGTAAGGTGAATTTTGAAATTTAGCGGGCTACATCCGTTCGATCTTCGATTTTTTATATTTGGTTATGTTGGTACACTCGTCTCGAATATATGTTCCAAATTTCAGCTATGTAGCATGTTTATATATGGCTCCACGATCGAAAATCATGGATCAAAGAGTTTGCATTAAATTTTATGTGAAAAATTGAATCAAGTGCTCCAAAACACTTGAAATGTTGAAAGTATACGATGAGTCTACTTCAAGCCAAAAAAATGTTTACAAGTATAAATCCAAGAAGGCCGAAAAGACACCAACGACGAACCTCGTTCTATGAGAACGTTGAAGAAGTGAAGAAAATAGTGTTGGGGAATCGTCGAATTGCCATTAAGAAATTGCTGATGATATTGGCATCTCGTTTGGTTCGTGCCAATCAATTTTAACGGGTGTTTTAGACATAAGATGTGTGTCAGCGAAGTTTGTTCCGAAATTGCTCAATTTAGAACCGTCGCATGAGCATCGCCCAAGAGCTATTGAATGACGTCAACGACGACCCAGATTTACTCGACAGGGTCATAACAGGTGACGAAACATGGGTATACGGTTATGACGTCGAAACTAAGACTCAATCGTCCCAGTGGAGGCAATCCGGATCACCAAGACCAAAAAAGCACGCCAAGTTCGATCAAATGTGAATGCTTACAGTTTTCTATGATTGCAGGGGCGTGGTGCATCAGAGTTCTTGCCACAGGGTAGAACAGTAAATAAGGAATATTACCTGCAAGTTATGCGCAATTTGCGCGAAGCAATCCGCCAGAAACGTCCGAATTTGTGGAAGAACAAAAATTGGCTTTTGCACCATGATAACGCCCCTGCTCACACATCGTTGCTTTGCGCGAATTTTTGGCTAAAACCAACACACTAATGATGCCGCAGGCAGCGTATTCCCAGACCTGGCCCCCTGTGACTTCTTCTTGTTCCCGAAACTGAAGAGGCCCATGAAAGGACGGCGTTTTGCAACGATTGAGGAAATAAAGACGGCATCGAAAGAGGAGCTGAACAAGATACACAAAAATGATTTTTGAAATGCTTTGCGGATTGGAACAAGCGGTGGCACAAGTGCATTATATCCGAGGGGGATTACTTTGAAGGGGACAAAATAAAAATTGATGAATAAATAAATATTCTTTGAAAAAAATAAAAATTCACCTTATTTTTTTGATCACACCTCGTATTTTATATATATATATATATATATATATATATATATATATATATATAACCGATCAGTAGCATGGTAATTTGCATCACCACTTATCATGCAGAAGAGCATTAGATCCCCGATCGGAGAAATAGAATAAACAAGGGTATAGTAGAAGAGATCAATGGAT
This sequence comes from Neoneuromus ignobilis, assembly GCA_029203775.1. Lineage (NCBI taxonomy): Eukaryota > Metazoa > Arthropoda > Insecta > Megaloptera > Corydalidae > Neoneuromus > Neoneuromus ignobilis. The sequence continues at coordinate 10,210,890 of CP092089.1, read as the reverse complement.
ATAATAGAAGTGAAAGGAATTAGACCTCTGATATTAGAAAATTTTAGGAGAAGCCTTCATTCGGCAATGAATAGAAAAATGCATATTATATATGTATCTTTCTTATATATTATATACATTAATACAAATGTTTGTATATATATAAATATATATATATATATATATATATATATATATATATATATATATATATATATAAATCATTTTAAATTTCTATCGCGCATAAAAAAGCACCATATATATTTATTAAGTCGTGTAATGTAAAATGTCAGATTTTTATTTTATTTCCGGTATATTAATCCGACATTTCATAATACACGACCTAATATATATGCATTAAACGATCTAATATATACACCGATTGGGCCTATTCACACTAGTCAACATTCATACAGTATTCACGCCCCATTACCGCTCGTCTCACACCCTCTTTTCCGAAAATTATTTTTTTTAAGTCGGGGAGTTTTGCGATGAGAGGGTGTGAGACGAGCGGTAATGGGCGTGAATACTATATGCATGCTGACTAATGTGAAAAGGCCTATTAGGCCATTCCACACTAGTCAACATACATACAGTATTCACGCCCATTACCTCTCGTCTCACATCCTCTTATCACCATACTCCCCCACCTAAAAAAAATTAGTTTTCTGGGAAACGGGTGTAAGACGGTGGGAATGAGCCATGAATACTGTTTGCATGTTGACTAGTGTGGAATGGCCTACTGGGTAGCATACATGGTGGCCTACATGGTGGCTTGCATCACGGCATGTCATGCAGAAGTTTGCATTCGATTCTCAATCGAAGAATCCATCACTTTCGAGGGTTGAGCATGAGGTTGACAACCTGTAAAAAACTACTGTTGAATAGCTCTGACAAGAAAAAGGCTTTATTGAGCTGGTGTTGTCAGAGGCATGGAACTGGAATATTCTAACGATGATAAAGATGAAAATGATGATATATATATATATATATATATATATGTATTTTTTAGTACTAATATTCTAGAAGAACATATATTAGGTTGTGTAATATGAAATGCCAGATTAATATACCGGAAATAAAATAAAAATCCGACATTTTATAATACACGACCTATAACATATACAATTTTTTTTGCCGATTTTCTGATGAATTGGTCCTGAGTTTCTCTTGTTCTTTTTATTATTTCCAACGTTCCTGAGTTGACTCAATAACCGTTATGTGTCATGTTTTTTTATTTAGTGTCTTATGATTTCTCTATTTTATATTTTAACGTGGGAAAACTGTCAAAAAACCCAGGCATCTTTTAATTAGTTAATTTCCCCCCCCCCACCGAACGGTATTTCCTCGTCGGTCCATCATGAATAAACATTTCTTTGTCTTTATATACAAAATACGACTTTTTGCAAACAAATGTTTCTTCTTCTAAGTTTTCCTCCGCGGTTATTTTTGGGCATCACTCTTGGCTGTCCTAACTCATTTATAATTAGATTGACATGGGGTCGTCTCGTATATAATTTCCATGCCATTTTGTCCATAAAGTCTGCAATCGTCTCAATATTTGCTTCCTCGTGTAATTTATTTGCTCTATAACTATATGGGTTTTCCATTGCTATCCTAAGCATTTTATTTTGTATTCGTTGAAGCCTCTTTACATCCATGTTGTGCATATTCTTCCATATCGGGACAGCGTATGTCATTGTTGGTCTTATCACTGTCTTGTACAACATTATCTTGTTTTCTACATTTAATCCGTTCTTTCTAGCCATCGAGCTGTAAATTTGTAACAGTGCATCATTTGCTTTTCTTATTGCACTTTAAACATACTCCTTAAAAGTGAGCTTCTTGTCCAGGTGCACGTACAGAAATTTAACTGTTTTTTGCCGTGGTACTTTGGCATTATCTATTTTAATATTATCCGGATTATAACATATTTCAATTATTGCCTATTATATCTAACAGCAATTAATTAAAACGATGGTATATATAAATATATAAATATATATATATATATATATATATATATATAAATATATATATATATATATATATATATAAATTTATATTCTAAATGTATTCTTAATTTTGCTACTTTCGTCATATTTGTAAATTTAAAATCAATTTCAACAGTTCATAATATAAGTCGTTTATTACATGTCAAAATTCAAACATATCTATTATAAGCAGCATGCGCACTAATGTTATATATATATATATATATATATATATGCATGTATGTACAGATGTGTGGTGTTGTGTGTGAGTATATTTGCATGACTTGTATATTCATGAGCAATGTAATCGTTGTGAAAGTAAATTCGATTTTATATGTATCTTTGTTTAATCCCGTTTAAGATATTATGACGAAACAGCAGATGGCAGCAGGTGTGCAATGTGATTCGATATTCAACACGTGTGAGGGATGTAAGCAGCTGCTTACAGATATCGTTTTTTTTTTTATATTGTCAATCCGCAGATTTATTTCAAATGTTGTGTTATTAAAATCATTTAGTTATTAAATAAACATAATTTAACATTTTATGATTTGAAATATTTAAATAGTATAATTACGTTTATATATATATATATATATATATATATATATATATATATATATATATATATATTTATATACAGGATACCTCACCTCGCATAGTCCGGCTAATCGGTCCCACTGATTAGCCAGACTATTTGAAACCGGACTAATCGAAACATTAACTAAATACAAAAAACGTTAGTTGGTTCCAAACAAATTTTTTCCCTGTTTTTCAGTAAATAAAACGAGGGTAATATATTCAAATGTGTGTATGTATCAACAAAACAAAATCAGGGGTTTATACATTCATTTTAAATTCATTTTCAAATGGGTTATTAAAATTTAATTATCAAAAAATCGTCTTTATTCTAGAGTTGCGAATCGAAAACTAATAGAAAAAGAAAAAAGACCATAAAACTAGAACTGCGCATGCGTTGCGCATATACGATTTCAGTTTTCTTTTTTATTATGTTTTTATACTAAAGGAGAAAACTTGAAAATTTGTGTATAAAAATAATTTTATGTATCAATTTTTTGGGATTTTTTTCAAGAAAACCTTTTTAGTAGGATTTTTTCAAGTAAAAAATTTTTTTTTGGAAATTTCAAACCGGACTAATTGAAGTATTACTCTCTCTCTCTCTCTATATATATATATATAATCACATCATAAAGCCCATATCAATCCACTACTGGACGAGAACCTCAAATGAATGCTACCATTCACTGGTATTTGGTCATATTCACCACGCTGAACCAGGCGGATTGGTGAAGATTTTTTTATTCGAGGTTTACTCCCTTCTCGACAGTTATTTTTTACAAGATGAGGTTGTCGGCCTTCATGCTCAACCCTCGAAAATAAGGGACTCTCCGACTGGGATTCGAACGCAATCTCCCGTATGACACGCGGTGATGCAAACCACTGTGCTACCTAGTCAGTAATAAATATATATATATATATATATATATATATATATATATATAATCATCATAACGCCCACATCAGTCCACTACTGGACGAAAGCCACAATGAATGCTAACATTCATTGGTATTTGGTCATATTCACCACGCTGACCAGGCGGATTGGTGAAGATTTTTTATTCGGGGTTTACTCCCTTCTCGACAGTTATTTTTACAAGATGAGGTTGTCGGCCTTCATGCTCAACCCTCGACTTGAAAACGAGGGACTCTCCGACTGGGAATCGAACGCAATCTCCCGCATGACACGCGGTGATGCTAACCATTGTACTACCCAGTCGGTATATATATATATATATATATATATATATATATATATATATATATATATATATATATATATATATATATATAAGTATATATATATAGATATGTATAAATCAAATATAAAATAAAGGCTAATTTCATATTTATAAATATATTGATTCCATAACAGTTATCGAATTGTTAGAAAAAGGTCTCTTCTAATTATTCTCAATTAAATGATTTATTTTTATATTTCTAATATGTTTATATTTATTCATTAGTCTTTTCCTTTGACTTATTATTGCTCTAGAGTTTCGAACAGTAATTCAAGAAAAGATACCATTAAATTTTAATATGGTCCTTTCGTTTTTACCTTTATACTTTTATTATTACGTTTGAAATTCTTATATTTGTCTTTTCATCTAATCTATTATTGAATATTCTTTTGTTATTTTTGACATATGTCGTTCTACACTTGTTTATTTTCTGAAATTGTTGATTTTTCAAATTTAAATAAATTTAATATTGTTAAATTTGTAATTTGCAACATTTCAACCATACATTCATATATATATATATATATATATATATATATATATATATATATATATACACGAGGGTCATTTGATAAGTATGGTAAATTTATTAATTGTTCAATTTAATTACTTAATTAATTTAATTTAATTTTTCAATTTAGTTTTTCTTACTTTTTTACCATACTTATCAAACGACTCTCGTATATATAAGTTATATGAAACATATGTAACTTTCCCAAGGCTAGTCACACGGGAACAGCATACATTGTCCACGTGTTGATTGTTGAAGAATAATTCCTTTAGGCATTATTTAGAACTATAAAACACGCGACAATCAATTTTTGAAGTAAATAAAATACCTTAATAATGAGAACTAGAGGTTTCTTTGTTACTTATTACACTTGGTAACATCAGTTCTACACTGGACGTTGCAAGAACAACATCAATTCTAAAATGGAGGATGTAACCAAGAAGAACTCCTCAAGTCACTGTTGTTGATAATTGAAGAACCTGATTTTAAATGTTGTAACTGATTGATTGATAAATAAAAATATGTTTATTTTAGAAACCGTACTTTCGATTATTTAAAAATAAAACTTATATATATATATATATATATATATATATATATATATATATATATATATGTATATGTGATGGAAAAAGGGTATAAGGATAATTGCAAGTTGAAAGTTTTAGGAAGCATTCATCCATTCTAGTCTATAGTTTCTAGTAACATCAAATACTAAAAAATATATAATCCTCTATAGAATAATGAATACTTTAATGTTTTTTCTGAATATATATTTATATGAATCATTTCTTCAACTGTCGATTCCAATAATGAAAAACAACTTTTTAATCTGAAATCATATATACTTGTATTTCGAACAAAAGGGGAAAATGTTAAGTAATTATTGAACAATAAAATGCAATGTCCAAACTCATAATTGATTCATTTATGAAAAAATGAGTAGCCACATTGCCAAACTAGATCGTGTCGTTTTCATTTACTGATATGGTTATGTATTATTTATTAATATCATTGTTATTTCATAAAGCTCGTATAATAAAATGAAATCAATCTGAACACACCATTAAAAATAAAGAAGATAAACTATACCTTTTAATTGAATACATATTGGGATTATCGAATAAAACTTTCGCCGCGTGCGATTTTATCATCTTACACAATCTATTCATCAGAACTAGCGTTCTTTAACCATGAGGCTTTTAAATACATCAAGTAAAGAGTATATTTTTATTCATCTTAATGACTGAATTCGTCTATATTCAACAGCGTTTAGATATCAAATATAACAAATGCATATTATTAAAAGTCCTTTATAATAGTAATGTGATTTTTTTCCATCGTTATTGTTTAAGCACACATAATTAATTAAAATAATATTATTTGTCATATTTATCATCATCATATTAATTTATAAACTGTTAGACGAAAACCTCATTGAATATAACCCACTCACTTATATTTAGTCATGCTTACCAGGTAAGTTGGTTAGAAAAGAATATATTTTATGTGTATGTATATATATATATATATATACAGTGAGTCAAAGTGAAACTCATACAGAGTTATATTTCCAATAATTCTACACATATATTTTAATATAATAACAATTTTCTTTATATTTCTTGGTTAAGTTCTTTATTAAGGTTATTTTTATTATATTTGAAAATTTCAATCGTAAATTAATACTTCTACTTCAGAAAAAGTAACCATTTCTGAAAAATGAACAAAAAATACATCAAAATGAAACTCATACAACGGATTACTCTCGCTTGAAAACTGCTGTGTTAAGAAAGTATACTCTTCAAATATGTGTTTGGTCACTTTGGTTATAAAAAAAAACCTATTGTTAAGTCGATTATAATCATTTTGTAAAAAATATAAGTTAGATTTTCACTTTGAGTAGACAAAGGAGACAATCATCGACGGACGAGCGAAAGCTAATGATTTTTCAGTACAAAAATGGAAAAACTCTAAGGGAAAATAGTTAATAAAAATTACGTTACAATGCAATCTGTAATAAAAAGATTTAAAAACGGTCAAAATGTTGACAATAAAATCAGAAAAAGTCTCCGCAAGATTTTTAATAACCATGACAAGCGTTGGATTCTATGAAAAATTAAAGAAAATTCGAAAATTAGCTCACCCAAATTGACTTTAGAAGTTTAAAAGTATCTAAATAAAAAAAGCAAGCCTCCAAGCAATTCGCAATATACTAAATAAAAATGGGTTTCATGCTCGTATTGCCAGGAAGAAACCTTTCATAAATCTAGCTAATCGCAACAAAAGGTTTGGGAACATATTAAGAGTTTTGATTATTGAAAATATGTTTTGTTTATGTTTATGGACGAAAGCAAATATAATTTATTTGGATCCAATGGGAGAAATAATGAATGGTAGAAACCAAATACAGAAAAGTCTTTAAAATACTTACGTCCTACAGTCAAACATGGGAGCGGTCATGTTATGGTATGAGGGTGCATGTATACGAGAGGGGTTGAAAATCTAATTTTATAGATGGCATTATGAATAAAAATGTTTATATTGATCTATTAAGAAAAAAATTGAAAGCTAGTGCTTAAAAACTTGAGATTTTACAAACATTTAATTTTTATCAGGACAGCGACCCCAAGCACAAAGCTTATAAAACACGTAGTTGGTTGTTATATAACTGCCCCAAAGTACTGGAAACACCACCATAATCACCTGATATAAATGTGATTGAAAATCTACGGAATCACTTATTAGTTGCCATTAGAACACACACTATTAGTAATAAAAATGATTTAAAAAAGTGTTATTAGAAGAATTGGAAAAAATTGATCTAGCTTATTGTGAAAAAATAGTTAAATCCACCCCAATTCGTGCAAAGGCTATAAGAATTAATAAAGGCTACTTTACTAAGTACTAAAATAATTCATTCCGTTGTAAATTTTAATTTAATAAACAATTTGTTAATTGTACGAGTTTCATTTTGATGTGTTTTTGAATGATTTTTCAGAATTCGTGCTTTTTTTTGGTCTTTAAGTATTATTTTATGATTTATTTATTTTTATATGATAAAAATATTCTTAATAAACAATTTAAGTCAAATATAAAAGGATTTTTTTTATTTAAAAATGTATATATATATATATATATATATATATATATATATTTATATATATATATATGGTCATCCAAATATGATACCTAGATTTGTGTTTTATTAAAAGAAACAATACACATATTTCCTTATACACTACATATACACGTGTTTCTTTTAATAAAACACAAATCTAGGCGTCACATTTAGATAGCTATATATATATATATATATATATATATATATATATATATATATATATATATATATATATATATATATATATATATATATATACATGTAGTACATATATTGGAAGAAAACCGTGCTGTTTGTTAAATAAATACCCACATTTAAAAACTATTGTATTTTGCACGCAATTCGTTGATTTCATTAAAAACTCATAATGAACGAAATATTCCATTGCTCGTAAGATATGTATAAATATACGCAGCACGGTAACAGGTCACACATCAGAGGTAAGTTAGTTCAAGAAACTTTCCCAGGAAGTCAAAATTCTTCACTAGACTGTATCTACGTATAACACAACTCAAGCACAAATCGCTTTATTTCGAATATAGTTGATTTCGAATGTATTGCAATATATTATATGAGGAACCTCTTCGGCTTTGTAATGTTTAAATAATGAAATAAAAAAATGCAACGAAATGAAAAATACGTGTTGATATAAATAATGTACGAATTAATTTTAATATAAATGTAGTCTAGAATTTATTACGATATGTGCATTAAAATACGATTATTAGAGTAATAAAATATTACTTTAAACACAAATAATAAATAATTGTCAAACAATAAACTAGTAATTTTAATCAACAATCAATTCATTATTGTTAGTCCAAATATTTAATTTATTATTCTAAATTACTAATATTTATATTAAAACTGGAAATAGAAAAGACTATATAGTTAAGTTCATTTCTATATATTAAAATTAAAAAAATATCAAATAACCTCAAATAATAGAGTAAATGATTTTTAATATAGGCTAAGATATAAATAAGTTATTAAAAAAAAATATATATTTTCATAATACTTATAATAAATATCAATTGACTTGAATGATAGATCTTTGTTTTCAACGTATTTCTGAAATAATTTTCAAATCAAGTGTATTAAATACATTATAATATTAAACGTAAGTTGAAATTTATATTTTGATGAACAGTTGTACATCTTTCTTGATCTAAATGATATATATATATATATATATATATATATATATATATATATATATATATATATATATAAGAGATATAAACATATATCTTGATTTTTAGAAGTCACGTAGGTTTTTTGAACATTGTTCTGGGTTTACAATACCAGTTAAAAATCGGGAACAAGATTCCGTCAAAATGTTCAGTAATTCATTATTCCTCACTTTATTTGTTTATAAGATTATGACCATTTTGGATTTTAATAGCAAAAAGGCTCAGACGATAATGGCATCGATTGTTATAAATAAAAAAATGTACAATAAGTGCTTATTGAACATTTTATAACATATTGTGGTGTTGGGGGTAAAAATTCATTTGTGTTAAAATACTTTCATCATTCAAGCATTACATTATAACATCTTTTCGTCCTAAGTACATACTAAATAACTGAATATTTTTCTAACAAAGATCAGCTATCAAATCATATTTTTTTCTAAAAAACAAGTACATATATAAATTAATTTTACAATATTTATGAAACGAATTATACAAAACTCTACTGCCTGTAATCATATACACCCACGAGAAAGGAGAGAGAAACACCGCGCATGTATATGACTTGTTGTCTATCTTTATCTGACTATTTATTACTGTTTTATGTATGTTACAAATAATAAGCATCTAAGAATAATTTAATACAATTATGAGGTATGAAACTTAAATGAAACAATAACATATAGAATTAATATTTTTATTTGGCAGTTAATTTTTGTTAAAAATAATTAATTTACTTAAAAATACTTCAATCATAATTTCATAATTGCGTATATTTGAAAGTATCAGTTTCACTTTTATAATCTATTTCTATTAACAATTTTTTTTTCTATTTTCTAGTCATCATTAATTTAAATTGTATTAAAATAAAACTAAATTAAATTTGTAGTATAAAAAGTGTTACTTTTATTCTTATTACTAGACATTTTTAAAAAAACAGTAACTATGTACATATATACAAAAAAGTTTAAGAATAATATAATCATTGGTTTTTCGATAATCATTCTTAGTATCGATGATATTTGTACTTAAAAAAAATAATTGAGATGATTTTTCGTTGCCTCCTCAATGGTATGTTTTTATAAAGTGACACCATATTTATATTAAAACCATTAATTGTCGTCCAGCAGGTGTTTTTCCAGCAATAAAATACAGATGATGGATGTCTCCGCAGCGGAGCCTATGGAGCGTTAAGGGTTAATAACTTTCTATCAAGGATCGAATGCAAATCTCTCACATGACAAATGATAATGAATGCCATTACACCACTGGCTGGCATATACATAGTAAATAAACCATTTTAGAAAAGATGTACATTTTTTTTATATTTTTCATAAATTTTTATTGCATTTAAAAATATTTTTAATTTATCTACCCAGTATATATAAACTGTGTTTTTATTGTTTTCAATACTCAGTGAACAATTTCTTTTATTTCTTGCTTTTCGCTATATATATCATTAATTAGCATATCAATCCCCATATTATTCTGATTATATCTCTAATTTTTATTTGTTTATATAATCATTCACTTCGTCATTATTTATTACACATTACATTTCGTGCTTGTTTGACTCTTTGTAATTTCTAAATTAGTTTAAAGTTTAAAAATAATATAGGTAATCCAAATGTGACGCCTAGATTTGTGTTTTATTAAAAAGAAATATGTGTATAGAGAAACACGTGTGTAGTTTATTTTGTTTCTTTTTAATAATGCACAAATCTAAGCGTCGCATTTGGATGACTTCATACATATTTTGTAATTAAATACAGAAACACTTTTATCACCATGTATTACACAAATACTTTTGATGTCAACATTGAAATATTTCGTCCAGATAAACTTTATTGCATACTTATCATTTGTTAATATTTTCAATAATCCTTTAATAATGAATTTGGAGCAAATTATTATATTTTGTGACTTTTTTAGTTAATTTGTACATATATTAATTTTGTTCAAACAAATAAATGTATTACTACTTTTTTATTGTCGTTGAAATTAAAACGTATTTATTGAACCTCTTTCTTTATTTTTTCAATACTTTTTTCTAATTCTCTCAAAGTGTTTATGAAGAATACAATATTAACAAAACAAAGTTAAAGTCATTCACCTTTTATTTTTATCTTTTCAGCTAAATGATTTTAATACTTTTTTAAACCTACATTAAATACTTTTGGCAAATTATATTCTTTTAACTTTATTTGGTTTTAATTTTTCTTATATAGATGGTCCAAATCAGACTGAAGATTAAATACATTATCATTTAAGAAATTTGTTTTATTATTTACTTTTGATGTTTTCATATAAACAATTAAACTAATATTTTTTTATAAAAATTTATACAAATAAGAATGATTTTCCGTGACAGTAATTTCGTTTTTTAATCTGTCAAGTACATGTACATTTTTTATCATTTATGTGAAATCATTTTCAGTTAAAATATTATATTCATAATCTTATCCGGTGCAAATATAAACAGTCGCTAGTAAAAATTATTTTATAAAGAAAACAAACAATTTCCTAGAATATACTTGTTAGCTATATTGGTATGTAATAAACGGGGGTTGCGGGGAGTCAGAATAAACTGCCATCTGTAGAGCGCGGGAACCTTTGCGATATGAGCAGCAAAGGTGCGCTATTCACTTCCTCTTTCATTCGAGCGTCAGGCATCAACCGTTGTGAATCGTTTGTGTGTAGTGGGTGCAATAGTTTATCAGTTAATTTCCAGTAATTTGTGTAAATATCTATAAACAAATAAAATGGCAGATACTGTAGTTGAAAAAAAGTAAGTGGTCATAACAGAATCAGATATTTTATATTATGTCTTACATACGAATAAGTATAGTAAAAGTTGATTGTTTCCATGAAACATGCAATCCGGGTTAACTAGAAAGCCGGACAAGATGGCTCCAGCGTTTCTCGCTGGGTTGCGTATTGCTTGTTCATGTTATGTTTCAGGTCGTATAGTGGTTATGTGTATCTAAAGTAGTTGTGTTTACATAATTTATTTTTGTTCAGAATGAATTGTTTGTCAAGTAAATCTTTTCAAATTTAACTTTCATTGACTATCGACTGTTACGTCATAAATACACTCATAATCAATTAAATGCAATGTTATTTTTCTATTTTCTCATATATCTGAGTTTCATTACAATTCTAATACAGCTTTATTCAAATATTGCCGGTATTTTGTTCCATTTTTTAAAAAAATAGCTAACTAGTTTGGCGCCATTAGTTCTACTATTTACCACTGAAATATGTAGCGCTATTAAAAAGCGTCATATAGTCAAAATTCGGCGGGAATGTGGTATACTAGCATATGTATATAGTATAGTATGATTAAATTATAAACTTCAAATTTATTTATATGTAAAATGCGAAATTTAAATAATTTTTTTAAAAGTTTTAAAAATTATCCATTCTTTACGTCTGCATACACACACACGAGTGTGTGTATATATATATATATATATATATATATATATATGCATGTACATACGAGGGTCATTTGATAAGTATGGTAAATTTATTTATTGTTTAATTTAATTAAATTTTTCAATTTAGTTTTTCTTACTTTTTTACCATACTTATCAAACGACCTTCGTATGCACATATGCATGTACATGTGTATAGATTTATGCAAAAAAACAATTTCAAATATATTAAATATTTTATTCTTCATTTATTTTCCAACAGAGAAGCTATTGCTTCATCACCTGAAAAAAAAGAAGTAGAAAAACCTGCACCAGAAATAGTTGATGAAGATTCAAAAGCCTCTGAAAATGGTGATGCTGAAAAAACAACAGAAAATGGTACTGCTGACGAAAACGATTCTTCTAAAGAAACTGCAGAAAATGGTGATGCAAAAGGTAAGGCTAATATAGTTTATTGAAACTTTTATTAAACATAACAATATTAGCTTTTCTTCCTCATATACATGTATATTTCATTTATATACTTGTAAGTGTTAGAGATAAATAATTTCCAATGAATTTTATATATATGCAATATATATTTGAATTTTAAGTCTAAATTTGTTACTGTTTAGATGCTTGTATCAAAAGAAAATCTACTGGAGGTGATACTACAGATGAAGCAAAAACAGAGGGTGCAACACCAGAAAAGAAAGCTAAATTGGATGAAAAACAAGCAGAAGAATCAAATGGTGAAACTGAAACGACGGCTTAGAATGTTATTTTTTTTTAGGTTTAGATTTATTATTTAATTTGTCTTTACAGTATAATAACATTACTTGTATAAAAATCAGTGTGTATTTTGCCTGCATGGATCCAGTGAATAATTTTCAGTACTATTTTTTTTCCCCCTAATCCTTTGTTCTAATATCCTGATCAGATATTTTATTCAAATATGACTGGATTCAAATATGATGAGCAGAGCAAATATAACACGCTCATTTAAACCATTACACTGCACCGCACCAGTTACATATAGGCAAAATGCATTTTCATTTTTATACATCATAGTCGAATATCGTTCTATATTTTACTTAACAATTCATTAACATTCCTTCATTAATAATATGCATATCCAGTGTATGTGTGTGTGTACGTATATATATATATATATTTATATATATATATATATATATATATATATTTATATATATATATATATATACACACACGCACGCACATGCATACATACGTGTTTCTTTTTTTACTTAAACTTTTAATTTGGTGCTGTTTAAGGATGATGTAAATTTAAGAATCAATGTTGAAAACTGTTCAGACGATTTAAAAATTTAATAGATCGTAAACGAATCGATTTAATCAAAAACTAGTTTCGATCTATCACAGTTAATACAAATAATCAGATAAGTAAAGTACAATATAAAAAAATTATAATAGTTTTACTGTGGATCAATGTGTATAAGTACCGTTTTACCTATATGACATTTACCCTATTGAGTACAATATTATAAACACACTGACTAAATATTTTTATAAACTTATATTCAAAGCATTTAATATCTTCTAATAAAGCCAATATTTAATATTATTGCAGTGATATATATTCAACAAAAAATGCAAATTGAACAAAAGTTCCTTTTAATGAGGTATATACATATATAAATATATATATATTACCTTTATTTTTCTTTTTTATTTTAAATAATTCAACTTCTATTTTACAAATACTTAAATTTAGTAACACTCCAAATTACAATTTTTATATTCAGTATTTATACTGTTTGTAGTATTTTATTTCTAGTAAACAAATTTCATAACAATTTATTTGTAAAAACTAAGTAATTCTACTTAAATATTTTTATAAGGAGTGTTTTGTGATTTACTGGTTACTAACAAAAATATGATTTTTGAAATATGAAAAATGTAAAAAAAAAATAGGTTGTACAAATATTGACTATATGAAAATTGTGCAAAAATATTCATAATTTCGTACCTTACAATAAATTTTTACAAATAAAAATGGTGTAATTTTTTCAATACTAACAATGTAAAATTTACTAATAGTAATTATATACCTATGTGGTTTTTATAGCTGTTAAATATCATAATTTGTTCACATACTCTATTTTATTATCTATTTTCTAGATAATTTATTACGAAAACTAGATTTTAAAGTATGATAAGTATTTCCAAAATATATTTTTTCAATAAATTGTTATATATTTAGGCATCAACATATCTATAAAAGTATCAATTACCATTTTTTTCTCTGTTGTGTTCTCGTTTTTTTAAAAAAATTAAAAAATGAGTTTATTTTCAAATTTATTGTTAGCAAATTGTATGTAAGTTTTCATTAATGATTAATTGTTAAAAATATATTTTAAGTTGAATATGTAGTTTTTCCCTATAATTCATAATAATAAAAAATATATATTTAAGATTAATTCATTAATGATTTAGTTTAGTAGTGTAATAGTGATTTGTTAACGAATTTATTAAAAACAGTCGTCTGAATAATGACATGTATATTTACATATTTCTACATATGTGTGTACGTATTTATGTAAATATTAGTTACGCATACGCATATGCATAGTTATTTATGATATACAGCCAAAAAATAAAACGTACATGTATACAAATTCAATATTAGTTTTAAAATAGTTTAAAACATGAAATACACAAAAAATGTATTGCATTTTCCACATGTACAAATTATATAAAAAAAGTTCAAATTGTTAAACATGTAATTTTTATATACAAAAATAAAAAAACCAAAAACAAAAACGACAGTAATATAAATATCTACTTTTATCAATCATAATTAATGGTGCCAACTTAAGTGTGGTGCAATGTGTTTCTTAATAAACGTGGTAAAAATAAATAAGTATATATTTAATCTTTATTAGTTCAGCTGGTTATAGTCATAGGTTTATTAAATTAAAATATTTTCTTAATGTTATTACACAATGACATTAATTTAAAATAACAGAATCGATGAAGTCTTAATCATTTATTTCTTTTAATAGGTTTCATTGCACTTCATTTTTGTATTTATAGTAAATGTTATTATGTAGAATTAAAATAAGTTGCAAATTAATTTTATACTCTACATCCTCATAATGTTTCGTTTATTATTTTTTTAAACATCTGTTTTGATTTCAAACATTTTATGAATAAACAAAAATCGTTTTGTTCTGTTATTAATTTTATTCTCTGTAAGTAAAATAAAGCAATACTATTATATATTAATAATTTACTAGATGTATCCAGTATGTATGCATTACAAATTATATACATATATAGTGTATGTTGAAAGAAAGAGAAATATTAAAAAAGCAACACATTTTTAAATTTATTAGTTCGTAGATTACAGCGAATAAAATAATTTACTATAAATTATTAGTAATTAAAATGTTTGGGATCATAACGGCACAAATAAAAAAAATATTCGACGGCCAAAGTTTATCTTGAAACTTACAGTCTGACTATACAAATCTACTGCCAACATTAAATTTTTTTATTTTCACGTATGACGTGTTACATTCAATAATTTAATAAATAAAAAATATTTATAATTAAAATCTTACTATTTACTGGTTATAAATATCAAAAATAACAATAGTTCAATATTAATACAAATTATATTTTATTAATGTATATCTATTATACATAAGTATATATACAATATATTCTGTAATCTGTACAAAATGTTTAAATCATCTATTTGATAAACAGGCAATAAAATGTTTCCAGTTATTAGTATTCTTTTTAACCATTTATTTCGTAACCCAATATACATATTTTCAATACATTTTTTTTAGAAAAAGAAAACAGCACCGGTTTGAAATGAGTTAAAAGAATTCTAAGTCTACTGTTAATAATATTATTTTCTAATATGGTAGATGTAAAACAAAAATAATATGCTAAATGCAACGAAATGGATTTTGACATTTTACTTGTATAAAAATAATTACTAGTTTTCTATCTATGAATATAATGATTAATCATATTTTGTCAGAGAAGTCATCAAGTTCAATTATAAACAAAGACAATGTATAAAAGACAAAAACAGTAAAATTGACTCATAGTTGAACTACTTATTTTCTTACGAAAAGTTAGTACAAATGTAATATGATAAACTATCAATTTAAAATGTAGTAATACATTGTTTATATATATATATATATATATATATATATATATATATATATATATATATAAATTCATAATTGAAGTAAACAAAGTATAGAAATATATTCATTTGAAATAAAATTGTTTTATTGTGCAATTCATTTTTAATTACAAATTATAATAAATAATTCTTTGACATTAAAAAATATGCAATTTTGTTAGAATCTTAAAATCATCTTGATTGATTTTGTATCTTGTTACATACATATATATATATATATATATATATATATATATATATATATATATATATATATGTATATATATATCGTATAGAAGAATACATCATAACCAAAACTGTACAATCGTAATAAAAGGGAAACTTCCAATAATAGTAAAATATTATTTGAAAGATATTCTTAATGAATTTAAACATAAAGAAAGGAAATTCAAATAGACTATAATAGAAAATATCAGATTATAAATTTGTAAACATCGAGTTTTAGTTTTATTGAAAAATAACAAAAATCGCTAAGTTTAACATAATATAAAACATTATAAGAAAAAAAACAGCCATTGATAAACAAAAATAATAACAATTTCAAATGAATAGAGTGTGAAATAAAACAGAATGTGCAAAAATTTTTAATGAAGAAATTTAAACAAATATATGAGCTGTTATTTTTGAAAGTGGTAAAAGTCCATTTTTGAAAAAAAAATGAATTAATGATAGTTTCAGTGAGACGTAGATGTTCTCTTTTTATATTTATAATAACACATTTAATGGTGTACAATACTCTCATATATTAATCAAAAGAAATTTAACTAAAATATTATCTCAAGAATGTTTTTTTTTTGAAAGTGGAATAAGTCAATTTATAAAAATCAATAATTGAAACAACTTTCTAATTATATTAATTATTATTATTATTAATTATATGAAATGAAACGAGAAGATTTTGTCTCAACCAAATCCCTAGAAGAGGTAATATCAAACAGAAAAAAAATTACGAACGGAGAAATTATAAAGTAACTGAAGATATACTGGATGCGTTTAAAAGGGATGAGCTTACAAAATTTTCTACAAAACCTCTATAGAAGAAAATGCACAATTTAAAGTTATTAATTTATTTGGAAAACGAGGAAGGCCTAAACATTTTAGCAAAATTTCTTTGTTATCACTGTACTTAACTTCAAGACCTAACAAGAGAGAAATATAATGATATGATGAGTTTACTACCTTACATACTTCTTATTCACCATAAATATTTCACTATGCTTAGTGTAAAGGAGAAATAAGATTGAAATATGAATAAGTTTCTTATTGTTAATTATTCTAACGTAGTTATTTACTTTTCATAATTGTTTATTTATAAATGTTTATATAACTAAAAAAAAATATTTCTTAATAAAGTCGATGTTTCGTTTACTTACATGTCTTCATTTTAATTATTATTTTTTACATTAGAGAAAAAACATTTCAGGAAAGCCAACTTCAATTAAAATATAAATTTAAAATTGCTGTTCATATTTTTCATAATTTGTTATTATAGAAAATGGTATAAGTCCATTTGTAGCTTAAAAAATCGGTTATTTTCTTTAACAATTTTATTAATCATTATTACATAATAAAACTTAACAAGTTTATAGTTTTAAAAACATAACCCGAATTTATTAACGTTTGCTAATATTTTTTAGTTAATTCAAATGCAAACCTTTAAATTTCTCAATGTATGAATAAATGAACTTATACAATTTTTTAAAACAACTGCTCATATGTATATATATATATATATATATATATATATATATATATATATATATATATATATATATATATATATATATACGAGGTGTGATCAAAAAATAAGGTGAATTTTATTTTTTCAAAGAATATTTATTTATTCATCAATTTTTATTTTGTCCCCTTCAAAGTAATCCCTCTCGGATATAATGCACTTGTGCCAACGCTTTTTCCAATCCTCAAAGCATTTCAAAAAATCATTTTTTGTGATCTTGTTCAGCTCCTCTTTCGATGCCGTCTTTATTTCCTCAATCGTTGCAAAACGCAGTCCTTTCATGGGCCTCTTCAGTTTCGGGAACAAGAAGAAGTCACAGGGGGCCAGGTCTGGGGAATACGGTGCCTGCGGCATCATTAGTGTGTTGGTTTTAGCCAAAAATTCGCGCACAAGCAACGATGTGTGAGCAGGGGCGTTATCATGGTGCAAAAACTAATTTTTGTTCTTCCACAAATTCGGACGTTTCTGGCGGATTGCTTCGCGCAAATTGCGCATAACTTGCAGGTAATATTCCTTATTTACTGTTCTACCCTGTGGCAAGAACTCATGATGCACCACGCCCCTGCAATCAAAGAAAACTGTAAGCAAAACCTTCACATTTGATCGAACTTGGCGTGCTTTTTTTGGTCTTGGTGATCCGGATTGCCTCCACTGGGACGATTGAGTCTTAGTTTCGACGTCATAACCGTATACCCATGTTTCGTCACCTGTTATGACCCTGTCGAGTAAATCTGGGTCGTCGTTGACGTCATTCAATAGCTCTTGGGCGATGCTCATGCGACGGTTCTTTTGGTCGAAATTGAGCAATTTCGGAACAAACTTCGCTGACACACGTCTCATGTCTAAAACACCCGTTAAAATTGATTGGCACGAACCAAACGAGATGCCAATATCATCAACAATTTCTCTAATGGTAATTCGACGATTCCCCAACACTATTTTCTTCACTTCTTCAACGTTCTCATCAGTTGTTGGCGTGCTGGGGCGTCCAGAACGAGGTTCGTCGTTGGTGTCTTCTCGGCCTTCTTGGAAGAGTTTATACCACTTGTAAACATTTTTTTGGCTTAAAGTAGACTCATCGTATGCCACTTTCAACATTTCAAGTGTTTTGGAGCACTTGATTCCATTTTTCACACAAAATTTAATGCAAACTCTTTGATCCATGATTTTTGACAGCGGCAAATCGTGGAGCCTGCAAAACACTTCTAACTTTTATGCCTCTCACCAACAAACTAAACATGCTACATAGCTGAAATTTGGAACATATATTCGAGACGAGTGTACCAACATAACCAAATAAAAAAATCGAAGATCGAACGGATGTAGCCCGCTAAATTTCAAAATTCACCTTACTTTTTGATCACACCTCGTACATACATATATACAGATCTTGAGTTTGATGATTTAGAATTAATTTCATATGATCTAAACGAACAAATTATCTGAATATTTTTATGATAGCATTAAAGATTCTTTAACACAAATTAATTTTTATCCCCAACACCACAATGGTTATGAAGTGTTCAATAATCACTTTTTGTTTATAACAATGTCGGCTGGTGCGCATTTCGATGGAACTGCTATCATCATCAGAGCCTTTTTGTTTTTTTTTTAAAGATTCTGCTAAAATATTTTGAGTTTTATAGTAAAAATAATTCCATATATATATATATATATATATATATATATATATATATATATATATATATATATATATATATATATATATATATATAGTGAATAAACGGCATATAATTGTCTAAAAGTAATATAAACGTCTTTTCAAAGAATAAATCTTAATATTATAGTATATGTTTAAAATCAATTTAGATAAAACTAACATAATGTTTAATCAATAAGATTTTAAACAAACTAAGAATGATAACAAAAATGAATTTAATTCTAAAGAAAAATTATTCAAATCAATACAATAGAGATAATAGATAATAAAGAAAAATAAATGTATCCTACAAAGAATTAATTTCAAGAATGAATACTTAGATCATTTTCTAAAAAAATGTCATAATTTTTATATGCAAATTATATTTTTTAAAAAATATATAAATATTTTCTTCTATAGGATGTATGATTTTGTTTCCTATATACACGTATAGTAGTTTAAAGTGAAATTAGATCTCTTGCATATTAATAATTTACGTAAAATAAAAAAAAATTTCAATTAAAAGCGAAAAATAAATTTATTTTTATTAAGGAAAATTAATTTCAATCTAGACGAAACAAAAATAAAACCAAAATTTATTCACAGAAAGTTAAAATGATAAAACAATTATAAATCTTAAAATTCGAAATAAGATGGACAGTTAGATAATAAATCGATGCCAGTCAATATATTAAATGAAATTTAAGAATATAATTTGTATTGTTTTGCAAACTGTATATATCTAGAACAACTCATAATCACTAAAGTAACATTTATAGATGAAGATTAAAAATGGGATAGTGTTAATTTGTGGAAGAATTCTCTTATAAAATCGGATATTCCTCTATATTTAAAGAGAAGGGTTTCTAATCAATACATCCTGCTTGTTTTTGCTTATAGTAGTGAAACGTGGATCTTAAATACCAAAATAATTCAACGATTCTAGACAACAGAAAAAAATATAAAAAGATGCATGTTGAGAATAAAACGTTGAGACATAAAGTTATTAAAAACCCAAATATATAAAATGGCCAGAACGATTAGGAAAAGACCCCATGGAGATAGATGGAATAAAGACAAGAAAATTTGTCGAAATGGATAGAAGAAAGATACTGGGATTGGTAAAAGTGAAAAGGCTTTTATTCAGCAGTAGTTAGAAAGAGACTGAAGATAAAAATAATATGATTATATATATATATATATATATATATATATATATATATATATATATATATATATATATATATATATATATATATATATATATATATATATATATATATATATATATATATATATATATATATATATATATATATATATATATATATATATATATATACATATACAAGTGTGTGTGTACACAATATGTTTAACTACTGATAAAGCATATACATGCATATGTATATACATTAGTGTATCGATTAGTTTACAAAATATTGATTAAGAAAGTAAACTGCAAATTATTTATCTTCATGTAATATTTAAAAATATGAGATAACTTACATTAAAAAATAATTGTAATTAATAATTATATTTAAGGAAATTAATTTTGTTTTTCCCAGAAAGTGAATAAGAACTATAATTGTTTTATATAAGTTGTATTTGACCCTTCATGTTTTTAGCCGGCCAATTGCTTGACCTTGATCATTTGATGTTAGATGTTTAATGTTTGATAACAAAGTGTGATATCTTTAGTTGCAAGTTTCACAAAGTTGTTGTGAATCAGTAGGTTGAAGTAAACGTGAGCCATAATGCGTCTTATTGTATTTACATTAGTCATTTTGACGGGCGTCAATTGTGATTTCATAAGGTAAAGAAAAACGTTAAAAATACGTACAATACATTTTTTAAAAACTACATTTATTTGTTTATTGTAGGGTACCTCTTAATAAATATGATACAGCACGGAAAATATTAAAGGAAGTGGGTACAGATTTACAAAGAATTAAAGCACGTTACGGCGGTTCCAAGAATCCAATACCAGAACCATTATCAAACTATCACGATGTAAGAAATTAATTGTCCATAATTTATTTTTTGTTTTTAATAATTTATGTGTACATTTCAATAGGCTCAGTATTTTGGACCAATTAGTATTGGAAATCCTCCTCAAAAATTCACAGTCGTCTTCGATACAGGCTCGTCTAATTTATGGATCCCATCAAAAAAATGTTACGTGACGAATATTGCATGTCGTAAGTTAAATTTAAACATTTTAATGACGTTGAAATTTTATTATGTTTAAAACATTTTGTAGTTATGCACCATAAATACGATAGTACACAGTCAAAAACATATGTTAAAAATGGAACTGATTTTGCAATTCATTATGGAACTGGAAGTTTGACAGGCTTTTTATCGACTGATTCAGTACATGTTAGTATTTTAATATTTTTTTCATAAGTAAATATAATTTTATGTGTATGTATGTTTATGCACAGCCATAAATTAATAATAAATCACTTATAAAGGTTGCTGGTGTTGAAATCAAAGGCCAGACGTTTGCAGAAGCCTTAAGTGAACCAGGTTTAACATTTGTAGCTGCCAAGTTTGATGGTATATTAGGTCTGGCATATAATTCTATTTCTGTAGATGGAGTGCCTCCAGTATTTTATAATATGTATAGTCAAGGTTTAGTACCAGCTCCAATTTTTTCATTTTATTTAAATAGGTAATTGAATTTAGTAGTTTTGTATTTATAATTCATCAATTATATTTTACTGTGTAAAATATTTTGTAATTAAAGGGATGCAGATGCACCTAATGGAGGTGAAATAATTTTCGGTGGTTCAGATTCATCTCATTACAAGGGTGATTTCACATATCTTTCAGTTGATAGAAAAGCTTATTGGCAATTTAAAATGGATAGCATCATAATAGGTAGCAACAAATATTGTGCAAATGGTTGCCAAGCAATTGCTGATACAGGCACTAGTTTAATTGCTGGTCCTGTTTCTGAAATCACCAATATCAATAAAAAGATTGGAGCTACTCCGATAGTAGCTGGAGAATATATGATAGATTGTAATTTAATTCCAAAGTTGCCAACAATTGACTTTATTTTGGGTGGGAAGAACTTCACTTTACAGGGAAAAGATTATGTTATAACAGTAAGTACATTTAAAATAATATATTGAAGATTATTTCTAATTAAACATTAAAATATAGTAATTTATTTTGAATGTTATAAATGTGCAATATTTGTATATCTTTTACATTTTTGGTAGTTAAATATTTGGTTGTAAAAATATTTTAATATTTTTTAGAGTAATTAATAGTCTGTTGTTTTCAGATGACTCAGTTTGGAAAAACAATCTGTTTATCAGGTTTTATGGGAATTGATATACCACCACCTAATGGCCCATTGTGGATTTTGGGCGATGTTTTTATTGGACGAATGTACACCGAATTTGATATGGGTAATAATCGTGTCGGATTTGCAGAAGCTGTTTAAAGAAATATTCTAGAATCACTGTAGATTGTAACATATTTTGTGAGACTGGAACTATTGTAATACTTTTTACATGAAATATATATTATTTGTTTTTAGATGTATGGTTATGTGTATGCATGCATGCATGTATGTATATATATATATATATATGTATGTATGTATGTATATACACAAACACATATATATAAAACATTGAATAATATATAACACTAAATGTGATATTAATAAGTTTGTTTTTAATGTTTATTCAAATATTTGTAACCAAAAGATTAGAAAATAAAAATCATTTTGTTTAGCAGATTAAAGTTACATTTTCTTAATTATTTAAAAATGTAATTAAAATTGAAGGAGATAGTACGATATTGTTTTTTTGTGTATAACGTGAAAGCAGATACTTATTTATAGTAATATCATTATATATATATATATATATATATATATATATATATATATGAATACAAATATATACATAAAGTATTAATAAAAGCTTTAAATTTCTTGGAGGTTATGTGATAAAAAGAAACCAATACTTCACAATACATTTATATTTTTATCTACACTCCATATAGAGTCCTTACATTTATTTCACAATAAAATAAAATTATTTTATGTACTTAACTTATATTTCAATAAACTATGTCCTGCAACAACCTGAAAAATGCTTAGAGTCAATGGATTCATTTCATCTACAATATATACAAGTATTTTGCTGCGCCATGCGAGAAAAATTAATTGAGTTTAATAGCATTACACTTAGAATTCAAACACTTCACTGTAATATATAAAAATCCGATTCCAAACGTAATCTTATATAAATGTTCATATATATAATTAACATATGTAGAAAGTTTTCAATTTTTATCCATTCGTACTGCTATATCTTCAAGAAATTGAAAGAATGTATTGTAATAAATAAACAACCGTCAGATCAAATATAAGATGACACCACTGATATCAGTTTCAGCTAAGATACAAAGTAATGATTGATAAAGGATTTATCACATTTATTCACTGATGTTTGCAAATAATCCTGTGCCTGATCAGCTCCAAAATGTTGATTTTGCCCTAAGAATCATACGTATACACATATATATATAATATATATATATATTTACATGATTATTTAAAATTCTTAATTTAATAACACTTTAATTATTGACAATTTTAAAATAAGTTACTATACTTACAAAGCATAATAACTATACTCAGAAGGCATTATTAATAAAATTATAATAAAATACAAACTTTCAAATATTACAAAAAATTAATAATTTTTTAGAATATATTCAATTTTTAGTTAAAAAAATAATTAATTAAAAACATTGGGTTGTTAACAAAAAAACAAAAATATTAATTTTATAAAATTACATATATTACAAGTTACATAAAATATCTTTTCATATTTTTCTGTATTTGTACAGTGATATTTTTTTGTTGCTTATTAATAAGTACATAAAATAACTCATTTTAAGTCAAAGAAGTAAAAAATCACTTATCAAAAGATTGTTTATATTTAAATTGTTTACTCACGGTTTTGTCTGAGTTTGAGGAGGATTTGTGCTCGTGTTATTAGTACCTTTACGATTTGTCATTCTTGCTCTCTTTACGTAAGCTTCAATCAAGGCCTGTATCTTTTTTGGATTAATTTCTCCCGTTTTATTGTGGCATATCTAAATTAAAATATCATGTACATTTTATTTTACAAATTAAATTTAAAATAATAATATTTACCTTCGGCACTGATCGTCTTAAAATATCTTTATATTGCTCTTTTGTAACATGTTTTTTATTATAATGTGGTTTTAAAACTAATTTTACTTCTTCTACTACTCTTTCTTGCCTGTTTAATTTTTTCAAAAACTGCAATAATACATCAATATTTAACATGTCTAACATTTAAGAAAATCTATAATGATAATTATTTAGTTTCATAACTATAATGTCTTTAAAAACTCTTTTAATATATGAGCATATACATATAAATATTTATTACATTACACAAATATTTTAAGGACACTATAACAAGAATCGAATTAAATTTTATACAAGCACATACTATATAAATCATGTTAAATGATAGAAAATCAAAAAAAATATTTTTTCAATCTACATTTTTGATATGGGTGAGAAACCATACCTTATCTTTTACCTGCATTTCTACAGCTGAGCTTGGTAATTCATCGAGTATTTTTAAACTATCTTCATCTAATTTAATTCCCACTTGATTTTTTGTACCTGAAAATTATAACAGATTAAGATAATAACCGTTTTAACGATTGTTTAATGAATTACCTTTAGAAACTGGTTTTTTATTATATTTAACAGGGACTTTAGTAGCTGATGACTGTTTAACTTTTTTGTTTGCACTCTGTTGAGGTCTGTACACTGGTGAACTGGCTCCAAATAAACTATCAAAATTTCCCTTTGCAGGTGATTTTGAGTTCTTCTGATTAGTATTACTTCTAGATGTCGAATTGCTTTTTACAGCATCTGTTGGAGGTTCAAATAAATCTTCATAATCACTCGAACCTGGCGAGTAAGGAGAATCAAAATCTAAGTCAACATCTATAACTTCATTTCCATTTTGACCCGATTGACGGCCTGCCGATTTTGATGAATTATTTTTATTTTTGGAACTTCTTGGATTGTATGGTTTGGCAGTAGGAAGAGGTAACTTTGAGATTATAGTTTTTGAAGGCATTGGTTTAATAGGTGTTGATTTTATTGGCCCTTTTGAAGGAGATGTTTTTAATGGAGAAGGCTTTGCCGGACTAGGTTTTGAAGAAGGTGTAGGATGCACGACTCGTTGAGGAACCGAAGTAGGGGCACCCCATGTCGGAGTTCCTCCGAATACATTATTTCTTGAAGTCGACGTGTTCTGAGTAATAGGTGTTGAGCAAACAATTGTTGGATTAACAGCTGAATATGCTGGAGTAGCTACAATCGGTTTAACAACTGCTGGAAATATAGAAGCAGCTGGAGGTTGTGTTGCTTGATCTATAACATTGACATTATTTGTGTCCGATGGTCTAGGTAATTCCGGTGTTGAAGTGTTCTGAATTCGTTCCCGTTCTACTGAAATATTACAAATTGGTGTTCCGACTGACCCATCTGGAGTATCTGCAAGGTGTTTAGGACTAGTAACTTCTGTAGCACTATCAAAATTAGATTCATCTTTTTCAGTCACTTCACAAGTTGTTTGTATTTGTCCAATAGGTGATGCATCTGGTCCAACAACTGAATCTCTTGTCGGAGGTGCTGTTGGTCTTGTAACAGGTTCAGGTGTTGGAGAACGTGATTTTGTCGGTTCAAATGGATCATAAGCATCTGGAGAACTCGGTGGGGAGCTGGGAGGTTCAGGAGGAGTATTTGGTCCTTTATGGGGTACAACTTCTACAGTATGTATTTCAAGTTCAGGTCTTGTGTCTACGTCGTCATCTTCCGGTTCCGAAGCATCATCATGATCATCCCTTAATGGATTGCTTACATTACGTAATGATTGTTGAGGTTTTTGAATGTGGAATTTAATTTGAGGTTCTGGTGGAGTTTTCGGACCGGTTGGTGCATTAGAGTAACCGTTTTCTCTTGGCGACTGTGGTGTTGAACTCGGTTCATCACGTGAACCTATTTCAATAGGTTCATCACGAGGAGATTCACGACGTTCTACATCTTTAGCAGGATCATCACTATCACTTAATACAATAACATCTTTAGGTGATGGTGTAATTTCTTTAAATGGGGATCGATCTAAATCAATAATTGCAACAGGTTTAACATTCGATATGTCTTTGTTCTTCTTTGATTTTCCTAATAAACAATTTTTTTATGTTATATACAAACACATATACAAACTTTGATTTATACATATATACACATATGCATATATATATGTGTATATATATATATATATATATATATATATATATATATATATATATATATATATATATATATATATATATATATATATATATATATATATATATATATATATATATATATATGTACACATACATACACACATGAAAATAATTATTCATATTGTTTTTACCTTTTTTATCACTTTTCTTGCTTCTTTCCCGAGTAGATTTATCTTTCTTTGATCGTTTAGTACCTTCTGCATCTGAAACATCTCGTTTACGTTTTGCTCCTACAATCTCACGTGCCGGTTGTGTAGAAACAGATTCATCAGTAGTTTTATTGAAACTAACACTAACAAGTATATTATCTCCAGAAGCAAAAACTTCTTTAGAAGGTGGTGGAGTTCCTTCTCTTCTACGTCTTTTACGCCTATCACCAACATTTTCTTTCAATCTTTTCTCTCCTTTCTTTTTCTTTTCTTTTTTTTTCTTAATTGCCTCATCATTTGTCAATATTACAGTTAAATTTTGAGGTTCAATTGGTGATCCATCCCGTCTTACCGGCGGTGTCCAAGATGGAGATATATTTGCAACAGGTCTTCGTTGCCGTGGACTCAGAGAACGTGACCAAGATGGAGTCCACTCTCTTCGATATCTTATACGTTCTGGCTCACGTGATCCTCTAGCCGGTGCTCCAGGAATATGTTCACGTTGTTTTGGTGATGCACTTCGATTTTTCTTTTTTATCTAACATAAAAAATATCTATTGTAAACTTTAAAAGTAATGTTTACTTACCATTTCATGCATTATAAAAGAAAATATTTTTTCTTAATGTTACATATTTTTTAAATTTATTTTTAATCTTACCTTTTTTGATTTATTTGCATCATCTGTTACTCGTTTATTAGTCTTTGGTTTGCTATTAGATCTACGACGTCTAGGTTTAATTTTTGTGCGTGGAGTCTTAGATCTTGATCTTCGAACTGCAGGTCTATTACGTCGAGGAGAAATCGATTTACTTTTGGATCGTGATCGTCTTATTCTACGATTTCTAGAAAGAGACAAACTTCTACGAATTCTAGACACAGATCTCCTATTACGTGAAAGAGATCTTCTTTTCCTTGATGATGATCTCCTACTACGTGACAAAGATCTATCTCTTGATAAAGATCTATGAGAAGGTGATCTTCGACGACGAGATGATGATCTTCGCCTGGAAATTGATCTACGGCCTCTAGAAAATGAGCGTCTACTTCGGGAAATACTTCTATGCCTTGATGATGATCTTTCTCGGGACATACTACGACGTCCAAAAGGTGATGGTGATCTTTCTCTAGATTCATCTCTGCCAAAAATGTCAGCAAAACTCTTTCTTGCTATTTTTTGACCCACCACATTACGAACATTATACCTTTAATTTTTAAGAATAATATTAGGAAAATTTAAAACATATATATATATATATATATATATATTTTAAGATATATATATATATATATATATATATATATATATATATATATATATATATATGTACACACATACACATATATGTATATGAACTGTTATATTAAAAAGTAGACTAACTCCATTTATTCATACATTGGGATATTTAAAGGTTTGCGTTTGAACAAATTAAAAAATATTGGCAAACGTTAATAAATTCGGGTTACGTTTTTAAAATTATAAACTTGTTAAATTTTATTATGTAAAAATAATTAATAAAATTGTTAGGGAAAATAACCGATTTTTTTTAGCTAAAAATATAATTATTCCACTTTCATTAATAAAAAATTGAGCAGTTTATTTTTTTGGCAGATTAAGTCCATGTATTCATACATTGAGATAAAGGTTTGTGTTTGAATTAAATGAAAAATCGACTGAAATATTTTTAGCTATATTATATATTAAAATTTAAAAATAAACAATTATTGTTTATTTATAAATTTTCCAAAAAACCTTTCAAAGAAATTTTCAAAACAATTTTGAAATGTTTTTATATTAATAATTTTTAAATATCTTAATGTATGAATAAATTGACTTATACCACTTTCTAATATAATATTCTTGTGATAAAACTATAGAGAAAATTTCTTTTGATTAATTTATGGGTATACTGTACACCCTTGACTGTGTTATTATAAATATAAAAAGAGGACATCTACGTTTACCTAAAATTGTCATTAACTCATTTTTTTTCAAAAATGGAATTATTCTTTCAAAAATAATAGCTTATATATATAATATAAATAACTAATTCCTTTCATATATCTTTTATTCAAAATAAATATTCAATATTTTTACTTAATGTTTTTAATTTAATTTGAAAACAAAAAATAATAAGGGTATTTGTACGGCATTTATATATATATGTATAAGTTCATATGTTTATGCAATGGTATCATAGTTTTCAACTCAAGTTGAAGAATACTTATCTATGATTGGTTAGTTAACTTACAAAGGCTTCACATTTTTATCCAATGTTAGGGCATGTGTTTAAACATATTCAATACGTAAACAGCACAATCACTGCACTTCATATAATAATATGAGCATACAATGATATGCAAGCCTTGGGAATACCCCTAATATGCACATTAAATGTTACTTTAATAAAAAAAAATAACACTAGAAATATCTTAACACTAATGAATTATCACCCCCAACACCACAATATGTCATAAAGTTCTATAATAATTTGTTTACTTTGTTGTTTAACAATGGGTTAACGTGCGTTTTAAAAATAAAATAGATTAAAAAAAATGTTATAATAAAAAGGCTCTGATGATGATAGCATCGTCATCGAAATGCGCATTAGTCCATTGTTGTTATATACAAAAAGTGAACAATAAATGATTATTGAACATTAAATATTGTTGTGTTTAGAATGATGATTCATTTGTGTTAAAATGATCTTGCCGTAGTTTCAAAACAAACAGCAACTAGAAACATTTTTAAAAAAATTAAAACAACATACAATTCAATATAAAATAAACAGTTAAATATAAGTACCTTTCAAGTTCTTTTCTTTTTTCTTTTCGTTGCCTTGCATCTTTCTTCTTAGAATCTCTTGTTTTTCTTTCTTTTGATTTACTTTTTTCTCGATCTCTATCCCGATAATTTCGATCTTTTCCACCTTTACTGACTTTTTTAAATGAAGAATCTGCTGGTTTTTTCTTTTTGTCTTTTGGACGTTCTTCAATATCCTTATTAGTCTGTATTTCAGTTTCAACTCGTTCTAGTTTTTCTACTTCAATTTGAGGTATATTATTTTCTATTTTTTTATCAATTCGCTTTTTTTTGCCTTCAACAATTTCACCTTCTTCATAATCTTCTGGTCGTACAGCTAAATCGAGTTCGTGTTCTTTAGCATTTATTTCAAGTGCTTCTCCATCTGAAGCATTTCTTATTTCATGAGATTCATCAAAATCATTTTTTTCTTCATCAGAGACAAGTTCTGTATCAAGACCACCAATTCCAGGTTCTCGACGCAAACCTTCTATTTCTCCATTTTCATCCATGCATGGGGTATAACTTCTTTCTTCTTCACTTACTGCTTCAGTTAATTTTTCAATTTCTTCCATAACATTACGACTTTCTAGTCTATAATAAATTCAAATTTCATTTAAATAAAAATATTATTAAATTTTTTATTTTAAATTAACTTTATACAAATTTTTTTATATTAGGATTGTTAAAATATGTATTTTTACCTTACAGATGAACGATTTGAATTTTGATCTTCTTCATGGATTTTTTTTTCCATTTTTTCTTCCTCACTTTTTTCATTACTTTCAGACCATTCTTCTAAATCACTATCATCATATAATCTCAGTGTTTTTTGTGATATATTTTCAATTCGATTTTTTACAGTGCTAGACTGAACGATTTCTGTACTATCACTTCTACTTGCTTTAGATTCTGCATCAATATCATTTTGTGTGGTTGATATTTCTTCGATCTGATTTGAATTTTCAATAGGTTTATTAGTTTTGCTTTTTGGTGACATTTGAGAAACAATTGCTAACTCATTTTCTTCTTCCATATTATTCGAATCTGGTTCCGCTGAATCGACAACTGTGGTTGTTTCTGGTGATTTTCGCTGTGAATCAATTTGTTCAAAATCACCAGTACTACTTTCAACTTCATCATTTTGAACAGAATCAGGTTCAGGTACCTCCTCAAGATCATTAGGAATAGCAGAATCATTTGAAATTGCCAGATCATCTGACTTAAGAGGATGTGTCTTCAATATATAAAAATACATTAATTTATATTAAACAAAAAGAAGATGAGAAATTATAAATAAATATCTTACAAGTTATAAGAAAAATATTTATCTCTATTACATTTAAACATATTTGAAATAAAATACATTAAAAAATGTAATATGCAGGTAAAAAAAAGTTAAAATAATGAACAAAAAAAATTATCAATTCAAATATTTACATAAAATTAATTTTATATTCGATGACATCAATACTTACCACAAGTTCACTTGATTCTGCTTCTATTTCTTGCTCTGTTGTTTTCGCAATATTCAAAGTTTCTGCTGAATAAATGGAAAAATTTGGGCACTCATCATCTGTGTCTTCATCTGGTGTGGTACATCTTTCTCTTAATTCGATAGTACTTTCAGATGTATAAACACTAAGATTTGGACAGTTTTCATTTTCTTGCTCAGCAGGTGCAGGTGAAGATAATAAAACAATTCTAGGTCTGGCTGTACTTGCAACAGCAAGATCTGTATTATTCTCAAGTAAAGTTTTCATGTCTTCTGGTAATTTTGGACCAATTAAATCTTTAGAAAATTCAGTAGAAGAAGTATCTCGACAATCAATTGAAGTGGCACCTGTTGTATCTGGTTCACTATCTGTATCACCAGATGGTTTTGTAGGATCATATTTTTCATTTTTATCAGCATCATCTATAACAAGATCAGCATCACTATCACCATCATCTGAATCACTGCCATATACAATTCCAGGTAATGCAGGAGGAATAGGAGGAGGCAGTAAAGAAGGTGCAGCAGAAACTGGTTCATCAATATTTCTTGAATCACCATCTTCATCAAATGCAGGAGTAGCTTCTATATCACTATATATATCAAAATCTTCATCCCGATTTGCAGACGCATCATGAACATCTAAATCTGGTTCTGTAGATCTTGAAATTTCATTTTCCTGAACACTCATGGAGAGATCAATTTCATGAACATCTTCATCTTGAGAGTAAGTTGAAGATGAATTTCCACTATGATCTCCGATCAATGGTCTTCGTGGAAATCTCGGTGCTCCACGACCTCGTTGAAATAAAGGAACACCTCTATGTGCAGGTGACGGTCCCCTATGTAAATAGTCTATATAACCAGATCGGCTTTCACGTGAATCAAAAGGATGGGAGCCAAAATTTGTTCCTCGACCTCTAGATCCATTTCCATAGAAACCACCTGTTGCGTAATTTCCTCCACTACCACTATAAGAACTATTATTATAATTACCGGTACCTCGATATCCAGTACCACTTCCACGATTGAAACCGTAGGGTGCACGATTTCCTCCTCCTCCAGTATATCCTGGATACATTGGTGCTTGAGTAACACGTTCGTTTGAATCTAAATCAAACGAACTAGATTTTGAACCAGTTACTGTAAACTTGGTGTCTACATCTGATTTATTATTTTTAATTACACAATTATCTTTTGTGCCTTTCAAAGATACTGTTCCATTACGATCTATAGACATAACAGAACTTTTTGAATGAAATTTACTTTGACTGTCAAGAATACTATCAAGTATATCACAGGCTGTAGATGCTGCAGGTGGACTCGGCAAAGAAATTGCTTTGAGATGTCCATGATGGCGATGACTTATTAAAGACTGCCGTGATCTAGATGCTAATGCAACACCACCTGCAGTCAAAAATTCATCTTCATCATTAGAGTTATCAAAATAATCAAGTTCATCCTGTCGACCAAACAAATCTAATCTCGGTATGCCTGTAAAAAAAATTTATAGTAAATACTTACTTATTCGAACATTATATTTAAGCATATGTAATATTGATTTTAAATATAAATTATCATTTATTTAATTTTTTTATAAAATAAAAAAGAAAATTTATATAATTACACAAATAAGCAATTTAAATTATTTTTATATATATATACAAATAATACCTGCATGAAATCTCTGTGTTTCAATTCCATTAGAAATTGGTTTAACCTTTATATCAGGCAAACTCTGTCCTACTTTTTGGGATGGACACATACCGAGTTGGGATGCCAAGCGTTTTTTAACAGTTTTTGGAATGACTCGTTTGACTCTACTTTTACGTTTACTTTTCCTCTTTCGTCTACGTTTTATAATTTTCTTCTTTACAGCAAATTTAGTACCAGACTCTTCATCAATTTCATATTCTACTGTTTTGTATCGTGTTTTCCTTCTTTTTCTTGGTTTACGATTTTTTTTCATAGTTTTACGTTTTAAATTTTTCGTTTTCACTTTACTCGTTGACATTGTTGAAGGACCTGCTACAGCATCTACGATGGATTCAAATCCTGAAGAAGTTGATGGCTGATCTGCATCAATACGATGTGACTGGCGTTCGCTTATGTTTTCTCGTTCAAGACGATGTGTTTCAATTCTGGCTCTAACTCTTTCACTTTGCCTTGTTCTTGGTAATAAACGCGGTTGATCATTTACTCTAGTTCTACGCAACTGAGTTCCATACCCCATTTGTTCAACATCCTCTAATAAATCTGAAAAAGTAGATATATTATATATTTACAAATATATGCATTTTTGATAAACATACATATGACATGCATATATACAAATATATACATACATACATACATACATACATACATACATACATACATACATACATATATATATATATATATACATATATACATACACGCACAACACACACACATACAGAATACACAGTTCAATGAATTGTTATATAAACTGCAAAATTTTCAATAAATTCTGTGGTACAATCACTAATTTCTGGTCATTAACATTACATAAAATCTAGAATTTATTACATTTAAAGAATTTGAATTAATTTCTATATAAATAATAACCATTTGACCAAAAAGTAACTCTTTATTTTTAAATTTCATACTCTATGTGACGAACTATAAACTGAAACTTGATTAGAGATTGCTCTTTACAATTTCAATTACCGAGTTGAAATTATCTATTTCACATACTCTGCAATATGGATAATATACTTCATAACTTGTAAATATATAGTTATATAAATATATTTATACTAGTGCACACACAGATTCATATATATATATAAACATACATATAACTAATTCATGTTAATATAAAACATGTTAATGAAATGTTATAAATACTTAATATTATTAATACTTTTAATTAGTGTTTTCTTTCATTACAAAATATTATAAATGGCAGACTATTTTTTTAAAAAAATATCAACCTTACTGGTTTTCTTATATTTAATTAGCAATTCGTTACTTCTCCTTTGAAAATGATGCTATTTTTAAAAAAAATTAGTCTTAAAGAATAAATGAATATTTTTGTTTCAAATTCTTTAATACAATTTATTTTTTTTTGATTACATATTTATTATTTTTTATAAATTTAAATAAATTGAATCTATTCTGTTACTGCAATACTTTTATTTAAAGATATTTTATTATAAACAAATAGGACCGTCATAATTTTAACTTTTATTTATTTGTATGTGTGCATGTGTATGTATGTATGTGTATATATGTGTGTGTATATGTGTGTGTGTGTGTGTGTGTGTGTGTGTGTGTGTGTGTGTGTGTGTGTGTGTGTGTGTGTGTGTATAATATATACAAACACACACACACACACATATATTCATCTAGATATAAATTTATTAACTGAAATAAATAATATGAACTACTATAAATTTATATTTTAATGCCTTGAAATTAAAATGAAAATAAAAATATTTTTGTATTATTTATTTTTTTCAAAAGATATATTTACTAGTCAATATAATAAACAAAAAAAAAAAGAAAAAACATTTCTGATCATTAATATGAACACTAATTAACATTCATGAACAAATGTGATCAAAAAATTATTGAATATTTTCTTTTTGTTTATAAGATATTAATGAGATGAAATAAATTAACTGAAATCTTAAATATATAACCCTCAGAATTAAATATTTCAAATAATTTTTTGATTAACTATAAAATACAAAGAAAAATCAAAGAGAAAGTAATATAATCACACAAATTTATTTTTTACTATTGACTTCAAAGAAAAGCAAATGCTTAAAATTGTATACAAATTAGTTAAATTTTTGGATATAAAATTACATATTTATGTAACATAAATGTAATAAATTTTATCACAAAAATTTAATTTCAATGAAGAATTCAAAACAAAATATGTAAGAGACATGCGCACATAAATAATTGTATGTTTATGTGTATGTTAAAAATTAAAGACACACATACATGATTTAAATTATGCCCTTAATTTTATTAGATATCATTTTTAAATACTATAATTTCAAAAAAGTTATGTATCTGATAACAAACCATTAACTTCCCCCTCGTAAATTTCGAAAACATCAGCAGCAATAAACCCTTCTTCACTACACTCTGAACAAAACCATTCTTCTACAGGGACTGTATCTAAAGGAGGAGTTAAGCACTCAAGATGATAACCAAGATCACACCCATCACATAACAACATTCTGTCCTCACGATCACTACGACCACAGACTTCACAAAAGGTTTGATCAAATTCCTGACCACCATCTTCATCATTCATTTGTTTTTTTTCAATAGGTATACGCCGAATTATTTTTCCATTAAGTTTACGTCTAACAAGAATAAGATTAAATTCTTGTCTATCTACAGGACAGGTGTTAATATTTTTCGACCATTCTTGAATACATTCAGCACAAAAACTATGATCACAAGTTTCTGGTGTACCAACTTCTTGTTTTGAAAAACTGATTAAGCAAATAGGACACTTTTCTGATTCTCCATCACTGCTGTCTGACAGAATAGATGCATGTTCAGATAACACTTTATTTGGTCCTGATTGTACATTTTGTTCTACATCTGATGTCTCTGATTCAGATGACCAATCTGAATTAGAATTATCTTCATCTGTAGAATCATTATCGCTAGACAAAGAACGCATTTTTCTTAGATTACGATGAACTTTTATCACCACTGAACCACTGCTGTCTGTATTGCTTTCATCATCACTAGCAACTCTCTAGATAAAAGAAAATAAAATTTATTATACATATATATATATATATATATATATATATATATATATATATATATATATATATATATATATATATATATATTCATAAAAGGGAGAGGAGTGTAGAGGCCCAAATGAGGCTAAAGGTTTAGATACACATTTACATATATATTACATCCTTTAGTCTCATTTGGGTCACCTATATATAAATATATATATATATATATATATATATATATATATATATATATATATATATATATACATATATATACACAAACACACACACATACATACATATATTAAATAAATATATATTCATTATTTTTATTATTGTTTCACTTACAACCAAAAAATAAAACATCTCTGAACACATGCTATTAGGATGAGTTCTATTTTAAGCTGTTTTAAAAATATAAACTATTGTTAGTAATAAATACTATTATGTTGCATTTGACTATTACGGAATTAAAATTAAAAAGTAATTTTACAAAATGTAATAATTAGGTCTTAAAAAATACTACTTAATGCATTATAATATTATATGAAGTATACAAAGTGAGATACTAAAAAAAATTGTTTTCAAAATGTCATCACTGTTAATAAATATAATTTATATACTTGGTGCAAAATACACATACACACATGTAAACATTTATATTTATATATATATATATATATATATATATATATATATATATATATATATATATATATATATATATATATATATATATAATACTAATAATAAATTGAAAATTTTAATTTTTTAAAATTATTAGTGTAATTATTACTAAAATATTAAAAAATTATTCAAAACAAAGCATCAATCATGTCTGATTTAATTATATGGTTCATCTTAAAAGTTGACATTATTTGAACTGTATATTTACATAATCCTTTATATCTATTAAATGTTATTAAAAAAATTGTTGGTTTATAATTAAACAATTTATAATTGAAGAAAATAAAACAGATTCTAACCAAATAAACATTTATAAAAATACATATCAAAAAATTAATTTATTTTTAATGGTTACTGAAATCTTTCTTAAAGTAAAATTAAAACTATAAAAAAACAGATATCTAGAAATACACATCAACCATCACTTAAAAGCAATATTTTATTTTCCTTAAAGTAAAATAATTTATAAAATTTCAATTGCGATAAAATATTACTGTTAAAATACAATTTTTATAGGCCAATTTAATAAGCATTTAATCTGAAATTACAAACTGAATGGAAATGAAACTACGAAAGTATAATTTCAAATCAAGTTTTTCTTATTTCATAAAAGGTTATAATAGTCAAACCTATGAAAATTATATCCTATTAATTATCAATTAAGACAATTACGTACAAATACTCTTTTACGTCGATGTATCTTTTCAATTGAACTATCGGATTCACTGGATGATTCTGAATCATCAACTATGCAACGAGCTTTTCTTTTTCTATTTCCTGGTACACAGCTAAGGCTGTCTGTATCACTGTCGTCACACATTCTTTCATTAATCTGAAAAACATTTTTTTTAAAATATAAAACAAATGATTAATGAAAACAATACACATTTAACTATTATACTACTATACCTATTTAAGATTATTTCAGAATTAATTTCTATTTTAATAATCCCATCACATAAATTAATTAAGTATAAATTAATGTTTAAATATGTACATAAATATTACTTTTTCTTATAAATCTACTCTAAACACAAAAACTAATCGACCACGATTGACAGTCAGAACTATTCATAGCTTTATTTCTGTCGGCCATTCACATCTACGATAAACGCGATGCCCATCTACTACGATGCTACGATAATGTCATATGCACAACTGAAATATCAGTACCTACATAGTTAATTTAATTGTTATTAATTGCAAATCAAAAAATTACTATTAACATTTATACAAACAATTTTTTTTCAAATTTGTAAGATAATTAAGAACATTTAGAATATATGCAATTTACTTTCACAGTTCACTCTAGCGAATAAAATATGTACTATTCTTTTCAGTCTCCGGTCCGGACGCCATTGAATTTATCTCCCTTCATTTTATAATTAATTAAGAAAATGGGTCGTATGCACGCGCCAGGGTAAGTTTTCTTTAAGATTTACGTTATTAGTTACAGAAAATATTTTGTGACGAAAATAACAAAAAATAAAATTCAGAAAAATGTACACCAATACATGTGCTAAAGTGTTACCATACTAATTCCACGTGTTTCATTTATTAATTTAAATTTTTCAGAAAGGGTATATCCCAATCAGCTTTGCCATATCGGCGTAGTGTTCCGACGTGGTTAAAATTAACACCAGAGTATGTCAAAGACCATATACTCAAATTAAGCAAAAAAGGCAAAACTCCATCACAAATTGGTATGAAAATATTTTACTAAGTTATGTTGTCATTAATTATCTTTTTATTTATGTATATATATTTTTTATAGGTGTTACATTGAGAGATTCAGATGGAGTTGCCCAAGTTCGGTTTGTTACAGGCAATAAAATTCTCAGAATTATGAAAGCATTGGGACTTGCCCCTAATCTGCCTGAAGATTTATATAATCTTATCAAAAAAGCTGTCGCTATACGAAAGCATTTGGAAAGAAATCGTAAAGACAAAGATAGTAAATTTCGACTGATTTTGGTTGAATCACGTATTCATAGATTAGCTCGGTATTACAAAACCAAAAGTGTACTTCCATCAAACTGGAAGTATGAATCAAGTACTGCATCAGCTTTGGTTGCTTAATATGTTTTGTAATTAAAAGTTCAATATAAATTTTTTAAAATGAATTTTTTCCTTTTTATTGCTGTATGTATTTGATCCTTATATTACTTCAAAACTTTAATATTAGTTATAAAGATACAATAAGATTCTTTTTTAATAATTTTAATGTTAATGTAAAATCTACTGAAAAAGATTTTCAATTTAATTTTTATAATTAAGAATTAAATTTTGTTAAATCATTTATATGGCAATTTTTTAAAAAAACAATTTGTAATAAAATTGTATTTCACAATATTTCATTACATTTTATATTATAAACCTGCAGGTTAGCAATATAACATTTGATGAACATTGGTATACTTTAAATATTTAACAATTTCATAGGTATATAGGAAAAATCAACCTTAACAAAATAAGGTGCATATATAATTAATTAAAAATAACGTATCCACAATATTTCAGTATTATTTCATGTATTTAAATATATATTTTACATCAGTTTTTAAAATCGTGTTGTACTTTTTTCCATTTTTCTACTAACGATGACACTTTTTTCTTTTTTAATGTTAAGCCAGAAGCAATTTTTACCTGTGAATTAATAATTGTCACTTCAAAACATGTTAATAAAATTAATTTGTACAAAATAAAGTAATTTAAAATCCTACATACATATATACACAAAAATAAATATGGTTGAGTGGGTGCATGTGTGCGTGTGCGTGCGTGTGTATATATATAAAAGCACAAAGTATACATACCTTATCTTTTTTTTTCTTTTTTGCTTCTATTACAGTGGAACTAGAATGAATGTCAATATTTCCTTGATTTTCTAAGCTAATAAAATCTTGAATCTCTGTATCATTAACTACTTGTTCATGATAGTTACTTTTAATTGATTCTAAAGATGCAATATCTGAATAAAATGATTCTAATTCTGAGCCTAAATTTTTGTTGTCCTCTACTTGATTTTGTTTTAAATCTTCTACATTCTGTGTATTAAAAGCTGAATAATCTTGAGTTGCATTTTGAGCAATTTTTTCAGTAGCCTGTGACAATCAATTTATTTTGTATAATATAATGAAATACTTATATAGAAAAAATAATACTAATTATTTTTAGTTTAAGTTTATAAATTAATGTCAGAAATAAGTATTTGGTATTAATTTTAATATACTAATTTAATGTATATTTCTTTAATAATATTACCGAGTTTTCTTGTGAAGTAGAAATATTATTCGTACTGTCTGTAGGTTCTACCGTTGGTATCACAGGTACATTTAATTCTTTTGGTTTTGCAATCATATACGGTAAATCTGGCGGATCTATGCCTGGTGGAAGAGGTTCATTATGAGTTGATGTAATCAATAATGATGGTAAAGGAGGTTTGTTTTCTTTTGCTTCAACTGGTGGTAAAGGTGGCAAAACATTTAAAGGTTCTGCTATAAATGAAAATAAAATGATTAGAAACAATTTTGTTAAAATTAATTTTATATAATTATTTGGAAATTACTTTCATCTGAGGTTTGTTTATTTTCTTCCGATTTCAAAATAGAATCTTTTGTTGACTCATCTTTATCAGTTATCTCTTTACTTTTTTTTTGCGATGGCCAGTTTGTAATTACAGGTGGAGGTGGAGTTTTAGGCTTTTCTGTAACGGAAGGAGACTGTGATTGTTTCTCAACTGTTTGCTGCATTGCATGTTCATCATCGGGTGGAGGAGGAGTTGTGCATATATCCATAGCTTCAGCACCACCAACAATGTCAGTCGAAACATCTGGATACTGCCACTGTATTTCACCGGACTGTTGGTTTCGATAGAAATAGCGTTTGTTTGACCTAAAACACCGCAGATAGTTGTGGAAATGAAGTAAATGTAAAAATATCTTTTTGTTTTACACAGTTTAAATTTTATATTATTAAATATGCAAGTTAATGTTTATTAAATAAAAGTACAAATATCAGCTAAATTACCAAAAGTAAACATAAAAAGAAAATTTATATTATTTTTATAATGGTTTTAAATATTTAACCAATTAAAAACATATTTCCTATAACAAATTTAGTTTCGTAATATAAATTATCATTATTAATACAACCCTATTCAAGAGAATGTATATTAATATTCATATATACATACATACCTCAAAATATATAAATATTAACAAATCAATTAAGAAAAAAGTCATACATAAAATAATCTTTTATAAATACATCTCTTATATATCATAAAAGATTCGATATTTAATGCAAATAAATACTAAATCATTTTATAAAAACAAAAATAAATACTATACAAAAAATGTACTGTTGAAATCTTGATATTATACAATAGACTAAGTGAAATTGATGTATTAATGAAAAATATTTTTTTCCTTCAACAATTGGTACTTTATAGTGAAAACAACAGTAAAGTAATTGAAATGTAAATAACCAATTACTTGCTAAAATATATTACTGTTTGATAAAATCACAGTTTAGAAATATACTACAAATTATATATTTTTTTTTAGACATATGCAAGTATTTTAAAAGTTTTTAAATATTTTGTAATAATTAAAATCGTTATTTTACAATTCAACCTAATATAATTTATATTTCAAAATTAGTGATTACATTTTTATTCTATGATAATTATTTAACATAAAATTTTATTTTTAACATATGTTTGAAAAAATAAAACTTTATGAAAAATACATAAATTTAATTTAGAATTTAACAAAATCATTCATTTCATATATTGTTTTTACATTAAAATGTTAAGTAAAATATTTTACAGTTAATATCTAATAGATAATTCTAATTTTATTATATATTGAAATAATCACTTTTCTATAATTGTATTATTTACTGTAGTAATTAAAAATATAACTTAAACTTTATAAATATTTAAATTTTTTACATCTTAAAGATTCGAAGGACAATCAAAATTAAATTTGTTTTTAAGATGTTTCAATTTATATATGATTTGAAATTTCACATACTCCTTTGCACTTACATGTACAATAAAAAAAATGTTACACTATTTTAATAAGTTTTCTTTTAACTTTTTTTATGTTTTAAAAAGAATTACTAGTTGCCACTATTTCAATTGTTTAAGCATTCTTAAACACAATGTATAGATTTTAATTATTTAGATATTAGTTCCATTATTTTCTTTATTGCTTTAGTGTAATATTAAATTATTTATTATTATTATTATATTACAAATAATTGTGTTCAGACTAAGAGTAAATTTTATAATGTAGAATTTATTTTCTTGTTGAACTTATATTAACTTTAACCTTTGATTGCCTTACATAAATCTTTTATGTTTCAATGTAATATAATCATTAATATTAAAAATCGATATACAATCAATTTTTAATTGGACAAAAAATACTCATTAATTAAAAAAAAAACAAACAAATAAAACATTTCTTTATAAGTTTACTATACCTTCACAAAATTACCTAAAATGGAAGTAATGATTTTTTACTAACTATATAAATATACATATATACTAAAAAAAGTTTTTTCTGTAATTATTGGCTCCATCGTCGACATGATTGAAATTGGATAGATGTGATGCCGACTGTACCTCTGTAAGTCAGGAACTCTTTAACAAAGAACAAGCAATGATCATTCGATTAGTTATGTTTACCATTTATAGAACGATGGGAATAAATTACAAATACGTACCTTTTGTTAATTATCTGTGTAAACATACACTATAATTGGACATTTAACCATAATATTTATGAGAACATAGATGAATTTATCATAGTGTAGATATGTTAATTCATTTAAATAATAAATTCATACTATCGATTGTCCAATTAGTTTTAAATTTAATACAAACATGAATTAAATATAGATATTAATAAAACTACTGTACCTGTCCCATTGACATGTCCAACCGGTTGGTGCAACTTCATCTTCCAATTTTTTAAGCTCTACTGAAGTTTCTTCCAGCCAATTATGTAAATAAATACTTTTCAAGGCACCTTCCTTATGAGCAGTAATTAAAGTCTAAAAAAATTTATGATTTCAAAAATATTTTAAAAAGTAAATAATATATTTATATGATAAAATTAAATTCACTAACTAGTATATAATTCTTTGTAACACAACTTTTAAACCTTTTCAACCAATATTTTGAAAAAAAAACAATATAACAATTTATCTAATACATAAATTATAATTAATTTCTTTTTATTATTCAAAAATTCAAGACAATAAAACATATGTGCGTGTTGTGTATGTATATATGTATGTGTGTGTATGTATATATATATATATGCATGTGTATGTAGGTATGTATATGTATATGTATATGCATATATATATATATATATATATATATATATATATATATATATATATATATATATATATATATATATATATATATATATGTAAGTATGTATGTATATATATATATATATATATATATATATGTGGCGGTCACACACGCTCACAACAGGCGACTGAAACGATCAGCCGCAAACGATGACGGTGGAGTCGAGCACAAAACAGCCAATTCAGATGACTCAGCCAAATCTGTGCATAAAAAGAGCGCGATCCGCAGAATCGCTAGCCAGTGTTCGCACTGAGCTCAACCGAGCCAGTGCTCCCATGTCAACAAACGAAGCACTGAGCACAAACAAAAGAATCAGACACAACAGAGACACAAGTCTCTCGCAAACAGAAAACGACCTGGACATCCACGTTAACCACAGGGAAATAAATACCGTAGTCATCTGCAACTCGATGTTTCATTTCCCACAAACGGAGACCCGAGTCTCCACATATATATATATATATATATATATATATATATATATATATATATATATATAT
This sequence comes from Neoneuromus ignobilis, assembly GCA_029203775.1. Taxonomy (NCBI): domain Eukaryota; kingdom Metazoa; phylum Arthropoda; class Insecta; order Megaloptera; family Corydalidae; genus Neoneuromus; species Neoneuromus ignobilis. Next base: position 10,167,088 of record CP092089.1, on the reverse strand, counting down.
ATATATATATATATATATATATATATATATATATATATATATATATATATATATATATATATATATATATATATATATACACACACACACACACACACACACAAAATTTTAATATATACACTTTTACATTTACTGACTCATATATGATCAATACTATTAAGTATTTATTACCTGCAACTGAATTGCAATTGCCTGAACTGCTGGAACTGGTTCTTTTCCTTCTACTAAAAAAATTACTTTTTCATTCACTAATTCAATCATATCATCAATTTCTTTTTTATGTTCATCATCACAAGTTTCATTTGTTGTTGTTTCTTTCACCATATTAATAGTTTCTGCTTTAACAAACATGCCTTCATATTTATTTTTTACTTGTTTTATTTTTACAGAATCTTCTTCAGATTGTGAAAATCCAAAGCCTTTCCTTTCTTCTAGAATTGGATCTACATACTGACTTCCAGTAAAATTATCCTTAGAAACATTTTGTGCATTTGTTCTTGGAAATATATCCAGAGCTATACGTCTTTTTCTTTTAAATGCCTTTGTATCTATTAATTCATCATCATTTGGTAAATCTAAATAAGAAGGTTTTATCTTATGTACTTCAATAGGTGTTGAATCACATTTTGATTCATTTTTAGGTAAAGTATCAGATAAGTTATTCAATGAAGATAAATTTGCTATTTCATATTTAGAATTAAATTCTTTAACATCATTAACAGTTTTCTGGCTGCTGGAAATTTTAGATTCTAATATAGGAAATAGTGTTTTTTTGTCTTCTTTTGATTCATTGACATCTTCATCTACATCGGAATCATCACCATAACCAGCAACTAAAGGAATCAAAAGATTCTTTGATTTATTTATGACAGAATTAGATTCAATTTCAGATAATTTATTTAATTCTTTATCTAATGATTGTATGTTTTCATTTGGTTTTTCTACAGTATCTGAAACTTTTTCTTTAAATGATTCTGTATAAGGAACCAATTGATTTAAAATATTTTTTTTATCATCTGGTTTGTCAATTGTGTCAATATTTACATCTTTCTTTAATTCACTTTGAAAACGAGTGACAGCATTATGTAACTTTTGAAAAGATGAAGGTGGTTGCAAATTATAATCAAGTAATTCTTTTGTAGTTTCTTGTCTTTTTTGGTGTATTTTTACAACTTGTGGCTCAGGTTGTATTCGATATATTATAGTGGGGCCGATTGGTAACTATATTAAAAAAAAAATTATATAAAATGACACGTATATGAACATGTACACTCATACATATATATATATATATATATATATATATATATATATATATATATATATGAATATATTCACATAAATAATTAACATTAAACAAATCAATAGGTAATTATTTTGAAAAATAAATGAGTAATATAATGATATCTCAGATTGAAAACTTATAAGAACATCATAACAATTCGAAATATATTTTATTTCATAATTGTTCTATGCATATGATTTCTTCACTGATATCATTTAATACATTAATATAAATATTTCAACTACTATTATTAGAATTTTAAAATACAGTTATAATTTGCTATTGTGGTTAATTGATTTTTTCAAATTAATGAACACATCAAAATATCCAATAATTACTTATTATATATTTCAATACATTAACATATATTTTGATTGCAGTGTTATCATTTTTAGAGTACATGTAAAGAAAGTTGAACTCTATTCTCATAGTAAATTTTAAGGTGTAAAAATAATCATTTCATTTATGAATTACATAATCTAAAAAGTCACATTGTTTTTAAACTCAAAAATCCTTTCTATAAATAATATATTATTTACATTAATAAAATTCATAATGTAATTAAATTATAATAAATTTATAAGTTACACATATTACATTTAATACTTACTGTTGGCAACTGTAAATTCTTTTCAGATGATAACATTTTTTTTGTTGCTAAATCTGACATTTGAGAATTGTCTTCTTCAGATCCTGAATCTTCACCATAAGATGTTATCATTTCAATTTTTCTGCAACCATTAAAAATTACAAAGTGTAAACTAAGTAAAAAAAGATTAATATCTTTTCAAATTGAAATATATATAATCAATATTAATTAACTATATACAATCTTCATTAAATTTTAATAATTATATATATATATATATATATATATATATATATATATATATAAATACCTAAATAATAAAAAAAAAATAGGTATATATATAAAATTTCCTAATTTTTTTAAATACCAAAAAATATTTTTTTTAAACAAAAAATATGAAAAATATAATAATTTATTAAAAAAACAATAATTATAGAAATTGGCCAGAAAATAAATTTATCAAAATATGACTGTTCATGTTTTATGATAGTCAACAAAATAATAATAGTTAATGAAATCTAAGTAAAATATTCATTTTCATGACTTACTCATCTTCTGAATCACTTTCAAGAATACTTGATTTATTTTCTTTAAACAATTTATCATTTTTATATTTTTCATTTTTGATACTCATTCTATATACAACTCGTTGAGGTGAATCTGACTTATATTTATTTTTGTCAGATAAAGATTTATTTTGTACATTTACTTGCTCTGCATTTGATACTGACGTACTATTTGGTAAAGCCTGAGTTTGTAACACTACTTTATATTCTGGCGGCATTTCCCAAGTAACTTCATTAGTCTCTATATTCCAATAATATGAATAACCTGTTGATTTATCGTAACATTCTTGCCATACACATTCTACAGTGAATTAAATATTATTAATACACACATTTTAAATGTTTCCCAATATATTTTACATATAAAATGCACGTGTGAAATAGCATATACACATACATACATACATACATACATACATACATATATATATATATATATATATAAATATATATATATATATATATATATATATATATACATACATTAGACAAACATCAATGTATTAAATACACATATAAAAAAAATAACCTGATTTCTTAGCAACATGAGATGATGTTGATTCTTGACTATTAGACTCAAATTCATTAATTTCTTTTAAAAAGTCCTTAAGTTTTGAATCTAAATTGACATCTGATGTGTTATTTTCATTATCACTATCAGAATTATATCTCGTAATGTTTCTAAATGAAGATTTTGATGTTTTACAATGATCATCCATAGATGTATAATGTTTCTGTTTATTTGCTACAAACATATACATTCATATACACATTATATATATATATATATATATATATATATATATATATATATATATATATATATATAATGAATAATTATATAAATAATAACAAAGTATGGTATCATTAAAAATTCCAATGAGTTTTTATTTATTATTTAATAAACATTAATAATTAATTACTTTCATGTATAGCCTTACTATGCCAATTTCGACGGACAGATCTCGACTCGTCTGGTTGGAGGTCCAATACAGGCCTTCTTGAAGAAGTACGTCGTTTCATAATGTGATCATTTAAACAAGGTTATGTTTTTTGATAACCAATATACCAATGTTGTTTTTATTCTTTTTTAAACATTGAATTACAATTTAAACATATTTATTACTTTCATTACTAGATTTTCATATTTCTTGGTTAATATAATTGATTTTCAAATATATTTACGTTTTTAAAATTCTAACAATTACAAAAATGTCCAAATTAAGCAATACATATGCACTTTATGAAATAATTGTTTTAAATCTTATTTGTTTAATGTTTTATGAATTAAATTAGAAAAATATATTAAATTTTAATTTACTTCAAATAAAATTATATTGAAAATATTTCCAAACTGTTTAAAGAATCTTTTTATTATTTACGTTCACTGAATCATCAATTTGACATTTTTCCCATAAAAAGTATAAATTAAAATACAACATTTGTACTCGGTGATGACATGTAGAAGTATTGTAGTACATATACACTATTAATAAAAATCCAGCTAGTCATACACTTTATATTAAAAGTACATTATTTTTTCATAAATACATAGATTTCTAGAAAAAGTATACTAAAATAATATAGAATAAGTTTACTAAAGTATCTTATCCTGTATATATATATTTCTTAAATGATTTATTTTGTTTACCTTTGAGTAATTATTTCTGTATTTTAATAGAATAAGTTAAATTTACTTTTGCTAATAAATATGATCTATTTTTAGATTATTTTTTTATTTTTAATAAATACATTTTAATAAATTTTATTTTTTATATGATTTCGGAAAATTTCCGATTTCTAATATATAAACTATGATTTTATTTTAAATATATACTGTAAATAAGTCAGCTGTTAACTAAATATGATAAAATATAAAATGAATGCAATGTTCATAAGGTTTATTTATGTATGTAAATTAATCTGCATGACGTGTGATTGAGCAGGTAGAAAAACGAGTTTATATTTATGTAAATTTATATATATATATATATATATATATATATATATATATATATATATATATATATATATATATATATATATATAAATATTTCAATTTGAATTGTTAAAGTTAGGGTACTTCTGACCAAAAGGCTTATTTGGATAGATACAGAATCACGAAATATTTAGAAAAGAAATAAAACGTATTAATATTTTGTTATACGTATGAGCCTGTTTCATTTTAATATAAGAAAACAATTTATAACTTTTATCTGTATTTAAATGTATCTTATGATAAATTTATTTATGTTTTCTGCATTCATTTCTAACAATAAATAAAAAAGTTAAATTTTCATTTACATTATCGTTTGTATTTTAAAGAAAGCACTTCGGACATGTTTCTTTCAAAAAAATGTTTCAGAAAAATAATGGTGGGTTTTTAAACTCCTTGAATATATGATTAATAGAAATATTGCCTTTGAAACATTTTAGACTAATTAAATGAATTCACATAAGCTATTCCTTTTATTTACAATGAAAGTTGCAATAATCGTAGCCTCTTCAAGGAACTGTACATTTAAATGTGTGTTTTTTTAATACATTGGTTCAATTGCTAGTCGCTATTTCGTATTTATTTGACAATTGTATCATTTGTAGGCAACATCTGTAGCTCATACACATTTATGTGAAATACTGAGAGTCATATTAATTTTAGAATAAGATAAATATACTTGCATCAAAGTTTGATACTTTAAATAAAATGTTATCGGATTATACATATTTATAAAAATAAAATAATGATAATTATAATAGACTTGCATTAAAAATACAAGTCTATTACAAATGCATTATATACAGAACTTTTTTTAAATCGGCAATTGTTTTTGTTTTGTGAAAAATAATTTTTAATAATGTATCAAGTTTTAAGTTTATTTATGTTCATCGTATATTTATTTATTTCTTCAAATAATCTTAGATTTACTTATTCTTTTGATATTAATTTAAAAGGAAAACATGGTCAAGGATATTATTTAGATGTTTTGATAGGCACATACCCACAAAAAGTATGTAATCAAAGTTCCACATTGAATTTTTTCTCTAAATTAATTTTTTGTTTACTGTTTTAGTTAAAAGTTTTAATAGATACAGGAAGTTCGAATTTTGCAGTAGCAGGATGGAGAAATCCATTTATAAAAACATTTTTTAATTCATCCAAGTAAGTTACATGTTTAAAGTAAAATAAATTCTTATACTTTGATATTCTTTTAGTTCTTCAACACTAATTGATTTACATAAAAATGTAACTGTACAATATATGGAAGGTAACTGGTCAGGTAAATTAGTAACTGATTTAGTGCAATTTCCTACAGTATTTATGACCAATGTTACTGTACGAACTGATATTTCTTTAATAGTTAATTCGAGTAATTTTTATAGTAATAATTCTACCTGGGAAGTAAGTTTACCTAGTATTTAATTTGTTGTACATTATTTGTAAAAATGAATTAATTTTCAGGGTATTTTAGGTTTGGCTTATTCTACAATATCTCGTCCTGATAGTACCGTTTTATCATGGATTGATACATATCAAAGAGAAACAAGTAGTGCTTCAGTATCATTTATATTGAAGTTATGTGGAACAAGAGTTCCACGAAACAGTAATCATTTTGGATCATTTGAGATAATAAGTATGTGAAATATACATATATCAAAATTGTCATGCAAAATTACATATTTAAAATAATGATCTACTACTAGAAAAAGATCTTTTTTAATTTATTATAATTGAATTGATCTAATATTTTTCTTTTATTCTTATTCTATTTTTATTATTATTTTATGTATGTAAAATAGTATGTATATATATATATATATATATATATATATATATATATATATATATATATATATATATATATATAAACATCTTTAATAACTTCTCTTAAAAACAGATGGTTTTAAAAATACTAGTAATTTTATTATTACTCCACTTGTAAAAGACTGGTTTTATGAAGTAGTATTAAAAGATATATTTGTTGATGAAGACAGAATAAATGTAACATGTCAAGATTTAAATAATGATAAGACAGTAATAGATAGCGGAACAAGCAATTTAAAGTTTCCAGAGAAGGTAAATTTTATTCAGTTTTTAAAAATATTTTTTAATATAGTAATATAAATAACATTAAGTAATATTAATTTCTTATGTATATGTAAAAAGAATCAGAAAAATAAATCTCGGTACAATTGAAAAAATCTAGTTTAACAAATAAACAAAATTTAATTTTGTAATTGTAATACATTACTGAGAAAAAGATTGCATATTTTCTTTTATTTGTTTGTAATATGATTAGTTATTTGAAGTTAGTTATTAATGAAGACAATGGTATTTTTTTTCTGTAAATTTTTAGATCTGTTCGAATTTTAAGATCCTAATTAAAAAAAAATATTTCAAAAATTATTATATCACTTAAATTTTGCACTTACATATATGTTGTTAAATTAAAAATGTTTTGTTATAACATTTAATTTTTTTTCCTATATCGTAAAATTATAAAATAATTTTATATTAATAATTCTTTGTAGGTGTACAAAAAACTTATTTCTCATCTTTATAATAAAACAGAAGAATTAGATTTAATTCTCACATCAAGATTTTGGAATCCTAAAGAACTTTCGTGCTATAGTTCCCCACAAAAATGGGACATTTTGCCAAGTATAACTATTGCTGTTGCCAATGGTCGCAATTCTTATTTTGAACTGCATTTACCTGGTTCAGTAAGATAATTTATTCTTGTTAGGTAATTCGTAACATTAAATTTATTATTTATATTTTTTAGTCATATATTCGAGAATCATATGATGATTCAGAAAAATTATTAAAATATTGTTATAAATTAGCAATTGAAGAGTCTTCGTCAGGAACAATATTAGGTAATATTAAATGCGTTTATTATTTATTTATGTATGTATGTTTTATATATATATATATGTATGTGTGTATATATATATATATATATATATATATATATATATATATATATATATATATATATATATATATATATATATTCTTGCAAACATACATAATTTAATAAGTAACTAAATAGTTTAATTTATTTTGTTAAGGATCATTTAATTCTATTTTATTTTGTTATTCTATATAAATATGTTGGTAATATATCAATTTCTTTTTTGTTTTAATGAATTTATTTTTTAGGTGTTGTAGCTTTAGAAGGATTTGAAATATTATTTAATCGTACTGCAAAGACTGTAGGTTTCTCTAAATCTGAATGTGGACCCAATGTTCAAATAAAAGGCCCTTTTTTTATAACTGAATCTGATACAAATATATTTGAATCTTGTATTAAAAGTAAAAGTATTGTAAATACATATGAAAATGTAGTTTCAACATATAAAATCTTATTGCTTCTCACTAAATGTAAGTTATTATTTTACTTAATTTCAATGGGATACTTTTTATCTAAAGAATTATCTTATATTGTAAATTTTCACTATACATTTATTATATAATTGTGACATTTGTATATGTAACATATTTTTTTTTAGTAATTATATTATTATTGTTACTTCTGATTATGTCCGTATTTATTTTGAAATTTAAATCAATAAGATCGTTGCCATCAAATGTTTTTTTAACTCTTAATCGAAATTAATTAACCAATGAAGATTGTTGACTATTGTTTTGAAATAATGAAGATTGATTCTGATTTCTTCTTAATGAGAAATATATTAATAAGATATTTTTAGTATAACATTTTATGAAATATTCTATAAGACTGTATTTTTATAACATCAAAAGTTTTAAAATAAATATTTTTTTTAATATTATTATGGAACACAATTTATTTGGGTAACCTTTCTTATATATTGTCTGATTCTAAATATGATTTATTAATGAAAGCGACTATTATTTTTGTTTTATAAATAAAATTGAGACTAAGTTATTAGATAATTTGAAAAATATTTATTGTTTTAATAATGTAAAAACCAATAGAGTAATAATAATTAAGTTAAAATTTAAATATCAAATTTAGGTTATAACATAATAGAACATAACAGTTGAATGATAGACTTCAAAATGCTGAGCCTGGGCTTACATTATGTAATGAAACGATTGAAAAACCCTAAACAGACTTCAAAAACCTCTTAATGATTGCCATTGTAAGACAATTCAACATCTGTTCACACCTCATTGATCCTCATAAGTGAAAGCAAATATATAAGGTTTTCCAATAAGCGCTTCAGAAATTTAGATGGAAATAAAACAAAAATTATTTAATTGGTTATTTTTAAGTATATTCTATGGCATTAACGATGAAATACAATTTCACTCATATGACCACCATGATTTCGCTTGACATAATGCAATCGTTTAATCCAATTTTTAGTCGCTCTTTCACATAATTGTGGTCCAATTTCATGAATTACATGTTCAATGTTTATTTTTAATGCTTTTGTTGTTTGTGGTTTATTGGCATAAACCAACGATTTCACATAACCCCATAAAAAATAATCCAATGGAGTTAGATCACATGATCTTGGTGGCCAATTGATGGGTCCATTTTGTGAAATAATGGATTCATTAAACTTTTGTTTCAATAAGTCTATTGTTTCTGTAGATGTATGGCACGTAGCACCATCTTGTTGAAACCACATATCGTGCAAACCGTTTTCAATTATTTTTGGAAAAAAAAATTCATTAATCATGGTTCTGTAATGCACTCCATTTACTGTAACGTGATCTCCAACTTCATTTTGAAAAAAATATGGTCCAATAACACCATCAGCATGTAACGCACACCAGACAGTTACTTTTTGTGGATGCAGTGGTCTTTGTTCAATGACTTGTAGATTGCTTTCACTCCCAATTTTGCAATTTTCTTTATTTACAAAACCATTTAACCAAAAATGTGCTTCACCACTGAACAAGATTTTTCTGTAAAAATTTGGATCAACTTCCAGGTGCTCCAGAGCCCAATCAACAAGTCGACGACGCATTAAATGATCATGTGGCTTTAGTTCTTGCGTTAATTGAAGTTTGTAAGGATATAAACCCAAATCCTTCCGCAAAATACGCCAAGTTGTTGTTTGTGAAATATTTAACTCTTGTGAACGACGTGGAATCGATAAATTCGGATTATCTCTAACACTTTCACTAACAGAAGCAATATTGGCCTCACTTCTTGCATTTCTTAGTCTTACAGGCACTGCTGTATCATGTGGAGTAAAATTGTTTTCAAATTTTTTAATAATTCGATAAATGGCACGTTCACTTGGACGATTGTGTTGACCGTAAGTTTTACGAAGCGCACGATAAGTTTTACGAACCGAACATTGATTTTTATAATAAGTTTCTACGATTTCTAAGCGTTGTTCAAGTGTTAAACGTTCCATTATAATTTGCCAAACTATATTGGTTTAAATGTCAAAATGAGCTTAAAAAAAATCAAACATGGCTGGCATTAGCTGTCAAAATTCTGGGGAAACCCTATCATACATACATACATGCATACATACATGCATACATGCATACATGCATACATACATGCATAGACACATACATATATATATATATATATATATATATATATATATATATATATATATATATATATATATATATATACACGAGGTCGTTTGATAAGTATGGTCAATTTATTTATTGTTTAATAAAAATTTTTAATTTAGTTTTTCTTACTTTTTCCATACTTATCAAACGACCTCGTATATGTATATACACAAGTTCGAAAAGGTGTGCGTACACTTATCAATACGGATATATTTCTTAATAAAACAATCTTATTTAATGTAAATTTAAAAACAAACATATTTTTCAATAATTCTATAAAGTACTAATTCTTTATAGGTGGAAATTCAAAATATTTTAAATTTATAACAAATAAAATAAAAAATAAAACACAAAAATTCATACAAATTGAGCAGAAAATGTCTATGTACACATTTTATTAAACGGTAAATTATCGATTTTTTGCAATATTTGCACTTACTGTTGTTTTAAAATTATCACAGTTTTATGTCCTAGTTAATATGTTGCAATTGAAACGCTAAAATATTATTTTTAGTAACTAATAGTAAAGTTTTTTGCAAAAAAATAAATAAGATGGAATTCACAAAAAAGGAAATTTCTGTTAGTGAGTGTAAAATTATTTTAAAGTTAGAAAAAGAAAGAAAAATTTTTCGTGAAATACGAAAGGGTGTTGGAAGATAATATTCTTTCATTCAAAGGGTAGTAATCAATTTTAAATCCACATTTGAAACCGTTTTTTGATCAGCCATCGAAGTTAACATTTAGGTAAAGGCGTAAGATTGTGGATTCAGTGAGAGAAAATCCCCGAATAACTGCACTCCAAATTGCAAAAGATAATAAAGTACTATTTAAAAAACAAATCTGTGCTGATACTGTGCGAAAAATAATAAAAAAGGGTGGGTATTATAAACGTGTTGCGCATAAGAAATCACGTATTTTTTTATTTCACGTATCAATAGATAAAAGCGGATTGCATATGCAAATGAACACATTAATAAACTAATCCAGTTTTGGGAAAACATAGTTTTCTCAGTCAAGAGCAAATATTGCATTTTTGGAATAAAAGGATTCAAAATTGTATGTACATCACTGGATAAAAAAAAATCTTGTTCCTACTGTGAAACTAGGTGGTGGTAGAGTAACGGTATAGGGGTGTATAACAAATAAGAGCGTGGGACAAATGGAGTTTTTAGAATCCACGATAGATACATATGCTTACTCAAATATTGTAAAACGAAATATAAAGCAAACAGCTGAAAAATTAAGTCTAGGTCCTGATTATAATTTTTTGCATGACAATGATCCAAAGCACACGGCAGAAGTTATTAAGCTATAGATATTATATAACGTTCCAAAACAGTTGCATACACCTCTTCAATCTCTAGACCTAAACTCTATAAAACATATGTGGAATTTTCTTGAACGTAAATTTGCCAACATGGCATAAATGTAAAGGAAATGAAGAAAGTTATAGAAAAAGAGTGGAATAAGATGAGTGTTAAAGAACTCACAAAAATTGTACCATTCCACGCAAAAACGATTATAGGAGGTTTTTAAAAAAAGAGGCTATCCAACCTGTTACTAATTCACTTGAAAAGCTTATTTTACTTTATATTATTTTTGATTTTCATTTGTTGTACGCAGACTTTTTCTGCTCATTTGTATGAATTCTTGTGTTTTTTATTTTTTAGTTTATTTGTTCTAAATTTAAAATGTTTTGAATTATCATGTATAAATAATTAGTAGTTTATAGAATTGATAAAAAATATATTTGTTTTCAAATTTACATTAATAAGTTTCTTTTATTGAGAAATATATCCGTATTGATAAGTGTACGCAGACATTTTCGAGCATGTGTATAGATATAGAGTTAGTCACAAAATTGAGCGTACACTTATAAATTATAATCGTTTATTCATATATTAACAGAATTAAATATCTTTTTTAAACAAAAAGTGAATATTTGTAATAAATGCTTATTGTCAATTATAATTTCATTAAAAATACATAAAAATATTATCGTATTCACTCTACATTCAATAAAGTTATAAAAAAGTTCAAAATTTGTTCACACAAAATTGAGCGTACAGTAGCGATAATTATGAACATTTCTTTACGATACATAAAATTAATATTTTGTAACATATCCATTAGCATCTATGACTGTTTGCAGTCGCCGTGGCATTGATTTGACTAATTTTTTTGTTATAGAGCTACTGGTATATTTTGCCATATTTCTGTCAATTTTTATATGCAATCGTTTTTATTAGATGGATTGTAAGTTCTCATAAGGTCCTTCAATTCTACCCACAAATTTTCAATTGGGTTGAGATCTGGTGATTGTGGTGGGGTTTTTAACAATTTCGGTGTATTATATAACAGCCATTCTTTAATTATATACGAAGTATACTTCGGGTCATTATCTTGTTGAAAATGATAAGTTGGCAACATTCCTAGTTTGCGGAGATGGCTTTAAATAATTTTTCAAAATTTCAAGGTACTTCATTTTATTCATGATAGATTCAATATAATGTAAATTTCCAGTATCACTGGCTCCCATACAGCCCCATAACATTACAAATCCTACGCCGTATTTTACTATTGAACACGTTATTTTTTTTTGTTTGGTTTTCTCGCATCAATTTTCCTACCATCCGATCCAAACAAATTAATTTTGGTTTCGTCCGAGAATAACACAATGTTCCAAAAATCTGCATTATATTTAATATACTTTTTAGCAAATTCTAAACGTTTTTCTCGGTTTACTTTAGAATAATAATTTTTTACGTGCAATTCGTCTATAATACCCATTGTTAAGTAGTACTCGACGCATTGTAGAATTTTTTTTGTCAATTCTCGAGGATTCCCCCCCCACTTATAATTTTTATAAACTTTGTTTCAGGTTTATCTTCATTGATCTGATGATAAATCGTTCATCATTAGGAGTCGGAATTTTTTTCCTACCCCGAGCTTTGTTATTGTAGAGCGTACTTTCATATTTATGTTTATTAATTATTTTTTGAACAGTGGAATGTGATCAATGCACTATTGTTTCAATGTCGTGTAATGATTTTCCTTTATAGCATAACTTTATAATAAGTTGACATGTAGTTATATGAGTTGCTTCCTTTTACTCTTCATTTTATAACAAATATGACAGTTCTTCAAGAAATAACGAAATGCGCATGAAATCAGTCCTATTGTACATAATTTCAAAGTGTACGCTCAATTTTATGTGAATAAGTTTTGATTTTTTTTATAATTTTACTGAATATAGAGTGAATATTTTTATGTTTTTTTAATGAAATTATAAGTGACAATAATAAATATGCACTTTTTGTTTAAAAAATATATTTAATTCTGTTAATATATTAATAAACGATTATAATTTATAAATGTACGCTCAATTTTGTGACTAACTGTATATAGCCAGTCACAAAAGTCATCGTAAATCCCCATATTTTAACGTTTTTATGTGAAAGAAAACTCTGGTCAACAAAGTTATAAATTTATTGAATATTACTTAGATTAACAATCATTTTAATACAAAAATGAAACATATTGTTGAAATAACAACAAGAAAATTAACAAAACTTAAATTATTAGTGTCACAAAAGTGATCATACGCTTACAAAAACTAAATGTAACAATAGGTTTACAAAAAAATTAGTATTTGGTTGGGCCTCTCTTTGCTTTTAACAATGCCGTCAACCTTTTCGGCATCAATTGAACTAGTTTTTCTGTAATCTCTTTTCTTATTTATTTCATTAATGAGAGATTTTTTTACGAGGCATGTGACTACGATAACCTGATTTTTAAAACTCTTCCGATTGTTTCTGGATGTACTACTTGTCCATAAGTTACTTAAAGTGTTCGGCTAGTTTTGAGGCACTTATTTTCGAGTTGTCAGTGACTTCTTTTAGTATTCTTTTTTCTCTTGCATTTAGAAGATTCGGCCTTCCTGTGCGCAGTTTACTCATTATTTCCGGTGGATTTGAATCTTTCTATTATTAACTGATTAGTAGAAAGTGGTCTACCTATAGTTTTGTTATTTTACATAAGGATTTTTTTCTTTGTACAGTTTTTTAATAGTATCGCGTATTTGTAGTGACGTTTCAGTACGTTTTGATGCTATAGTTATTAAGTGCTTGACAAACTGTGCAGCTGAGCTATATTGTTGCCAAAACTTATGGTAACATATACTTGCGTAATAGTTTGCTTGAGAAATCCCCCGCTTAGATATTAAGCGGGAAATTCACAAAAGTCTTTCCCAGTGTACGATCACTTATGTAACATTGGAATATATACATTCTTGATGTATTGGCTTACTTTAGTCGATATAAATTATTTGGCCTTGTCGTTATTGTTAACTAGGGCCGTACATATATACCCGTGAGTATATAAGTACGGATATATACCCATGAGTATATATTATCGCATTGCATTTAGTTGGTGAGATTTGCAGAAAATGCAGTGTTCAATGACTTTTGTGACTAACTGTTTATGTATGTATGTACGTATGAATATGTATGTATGTACGTATGAATATGTATGTATGTACGTATGAATATGTATGTATGTACGTATGAATATGTATGTATATACGTATGAATATGTGTGTGTGTGTGTGTACATTATATTTGCTTTTATTATTAAAATTATTTATTTCATAAACGTTTGTTAAACGCTACACTCTTCATTCATGGTGACTAGATATATTGTAATTTTTATATAACTTACAAATATAATAGTTTATATAGTATAAAAATAATTATACAAAATAAGAATAATTTTGTACTCACTGATTATTGTTAAATTAATGGATTTAAAAATTATTTATTCTATTAAAAAAATATACACTTAAAATTATTTTCTCTCGTCCCATGCATGTATGTTTATGTATACAATCATTGGCATGTTGGATTACCTATTTGTTTTTTAATTGCTATCAATTATAAAATCGATTTTGTACAAATTATTTCAAAAAAATACATCATTAACAATACAATACTGATGAGTTTTAAATTATGGAGTACACTATTTAATACTTTGTTTAAATAATTAAGATATCAAAAGTTACCTTTTTTATATTACTTTATTTATTGATTTTAAATACAATTCATAATCACTCTAAAAATTATGATAAATACAATATTATATTGCTTTTTTACAAACACATACTTAGTTACTATTGGAAGAATACAACAAATTTATATTTTATGAAGAAAGAATATCATTTGTACATTTCTAATTCAAAAATTCTATAAGTATATTTGGTTTTACCAGGACTTTATGGTTAGTACATCAATATAAAAATTAAAATAGATGTTTGGACTCTTAATTACATATGTAGATTGGGTTATCAGATGATGTTATGAAAGAATTTTAAAAAATATATGAGATACTTCATCTCTTATTATAAATATAAATATTACACTATCTTTTTTTCATTTCATTAATCAAATTACTTATATTTTTAAGATATAACAGTATTAGTAATAAAATAATAAAATATATTATTTTAAAATTATTAAACATTTAAGACAAAAATATATTGCATTAAAATTTTATTTAAAAAGGATTGATTTTAATTTTATAATTTGTATGTAAACACTATGAATAACATGTATAAAAATTAAAATATAAATTGAACATCAAATTTTTATTTTAATTTTAATAAAAACACTGTATTTTTATAATGTTTACACATATACAATCACACATTTATACATTTACACACATAATTTGTTCTTTTTTATGTACACCAAAACATAAAAAAAGAAGATATTTTGATGAAATTGTAAATAATTTTAATACCACATATGAAAGTACTTACAATGACCAGTAAATATTTTTATTAAACATTTTTAGTAAATAACATTGTTATTTACAAGTGAAATTTGTTGGCACATGGTACAGTCTCTTGTACTCATGGTCACTAATAATTTACATACATTATACAATATATTAATAATTAGTTGTACATTAACGAACTTAAAATTATATGACTTAGTAATTAATTAGATATACATTCTTACATATGTTTCATACAAATAGAAAAAAATATATAAAAAATATTAAATAACAATATTTTTATTTAACTATATTATCTTTATATTTTATCTGATTTTTATAAACACTAGGAAGAAATGAATAAGAACACATTATTTTTTATACTTAGGTAATAAAATATTTGTTTTGAACCTTTCTTTTACAAATATGCTTTTTTATTTTAAATATAATTCATATTACTTCAATTAGAAATTACATAAAAGTAATGAATTTTTAATTTTTATATAATAAAAAAAACAATACATAAACTAAAATATTAATTGGTGGTTAAAAATATGGGTGTGTATGAATGATATTTTATTAAATTGAGAAAATTAGTAATGATAATTATTTTTATTTCGTTTCAATATATAAACGTGGAAATGTAAAGATTTTGGTACTCAATAAATATAAATTTTTAATTTGCAAGATTTAAAAAAATATTCTAAACATGTGGGTGTGTATGTACCTTATATATATATATATATATATATATATATATATATATATATATATATACACATACATACATAACACACATATATCCATACACACATAATCTACATTACATATAGGTATATGTTAAATGTATAATTAATGGTATAAATAATTAAACAAGAATTATTTGAACATTAGACATTACTTAAAGATAAAAAACTGAGAGTAATGAATTAAAATGAACATTTATAAAATTGACTTTCTGTCACTTTAAAACAGATTAAATATATATATATATATATATATATATATATATATATATATATATATATATATATATATATATACACACATACATACATACACACATCACATACACATGTACAAAACATGAGTATGTGTGCATGAGAATTAAATATATTTTTAAAAAATCTAAAAAGTAGCACAAAAAATACTAATGATCCATAAAAATTAAAAAAAATATATAATTAATTTTGGTGTATTAAATACAAATATGTTTTATTGAAATTAAGTAAACAAGTGAGTATTTTTGTTATTTTCTATTGAAAACATAAAGCTTCATAGTATTTTATTAAACAAACATACTTAAATAGTAAGTTTCTATACCATAGTATATTTATTGATTTAAATGGAAATAAACAATATTAATTAACTTAATTAATTATAAGTACAATTGAAATTAATTAAATGAAATAATGGTTATTATTTTAAACTGTATTCTGATGGAAAATAATTTTGCAATGTATTTTACATAAACATGAATTACTTCAATAGTTATAAAAATGAATTAGAATATTTTTTGTTTACAATGAGAGAATTAATATATATATATATATATATATATATATATATATATATATATATATATATATATATATATATTATATATTATATATTTAAAATTAAATATAAGTTGAAATGAAACTAACTACAAAAATATATTACCTGTATACATATACCAAAAACACAGATATGCACATGGTGTTTATATGCATACATACACACATACACACACACACACACTCACACGTAATCTTGTTACTCCTTGCACTTGTCACATACAGGTGGTACTGGCTTGTAGAATATTGATCATGTTATTTCATTAAAATTTCACTAAATAATATGGTGAATAAAATTTAATATATATATATATTACAACAGAACATATACAATATTTCTATGTAACAAGCAAAAAGTAAACTTACCTCTATATTTATGAAATTTATTTTTGGGACAGAGACAAGTTTAAGCTTTGTATCGATCTGTGCGTTTTATTGCATAACATAAAATGCACGAGAAGATTAAACCCAAAAATTCGAGTAAGGCTAAACCAAATCCAATAGTTATCACGAGAGAAGCTCGTTGCCTTATTGCTCCTATCAGTTTGTCTACACAACCCTAAACAAATAATTAAACATAATTAAATTATTTCATTTTATAGTACATACTGGAATTTTTACCTCCTGATATATCGATTTTGTAATCAAATTTCCGGCACCAATATTTTGAGCAATTTCACATTCAGTGGCTGATATGTTCTTTTTACAGCAACTTGGTGGAATGCGATATGTTGGTAATATTGATGAAACAGCAAGAATTATACCAGATTTATCAATTTTGTTATAATGACTTCCAGCCCAATCGCTAGGTCCATTTGATCCACAACATTGCAACTGTCAAATAACCATCAGAAAATACATTTTTACAATAAATAAATAAATAAATGACTTACTTCACGTTGAATAGCATCAAAAGTAACAGTTCGAGATTCAATTTTAAGGTATTCATCTTGAATAGTTGATTTTACAGTATCTCTTATCAAGTTTTCCAATTTATCAGCATTGTAATATGCCCATGTTCCAGCTGCTATTTCTGCAACTAGTATTATAAGCAGGCAGCTGAAAAACTTAAAAAAGAAATTAACATTACTAATGTTTATAATCATAAAAATAAGTGGTTTTATTTTAAGAATTACTATTTTAATCATTATTTCTTTTTTAAAAAATAACAGTAATAATTTATATGTATTATTATATTGAATTTTTATTTACTTACTATATTATTTAAATTAAGAAAAAAATTAAGAACCATAAATTTTCTATATTTTAATTATATAGTGTATATTAAAAGATTAATGAAATGTGTGTGTGTGTATAATTTTATTAAAAAATATTAAAGAAAAATATAACTTACTGAAACAAGCATACATCTAGATTCACGGAATGCTCCACAACATCCTAAAAATGCAACTACTAACATCAATGTCCCAACAGCTAAGAATATATATAATCCAATATAGTAATTATTTTCATCTTGTGTCATTGAAAAGTAGAATGTTGAATCCAATAGCATCCATATCGCCAATACTAGAATTCCAACACCAATCAACTGAAAAAAAAGATTATTTTTTTTTAGTTATTGAAGATGTGTGTATTTGTATTTATGTGTATATATATATATATATATATATATATATACATGGGTCGTTTGATAAGTATGGTAAAAAAGTAAGAAAAACTAAATTGAAAAATTTAATTAATTAATTAAATTAAACAATAAATAAATTTACCATACTTATCAAACGACCCTCGTGTGTGTGTGTGTGTGTGTGTATATATTTATATATATATATATATATATATATATATATATATATATATATATATATATATATACATACACACACTAATCGTTTAAAAGTTTGGAAGCAAGTATATTTCACTAGATAAAAAAAATCTCAATACATCCCCTCCAAAAAACTATATATAATAAATATTTATTAAATAATGGACGAGGATTAATAAATAATATTTGGTTTTTTAATAGCATTTCTCGAAAATCTTTTGTTAACGATTTATGACTATGCCGGTGTTCGGTAACCATGTTGTATTCAGAAAAGAAAAACAAAGAATGCTGTAAATAGGTTTCTTCTATTGCATGTTTATATTTATTACACTCTTATCAGTTGCACTTAAGCATCTTTAGACGAAGGTTCTACTTCTTACACCCAATGTCTACGAACATTACTCATTGAAATGCCATTATAATATTCAGTCACAGAAAATGGTTAAACAAAAGCACATCAATGTTGAGCAGCGAAGTGCTGTTTGTGTTCTTGGTAAGGAAGGTTATACTGAAAGGCAAATTGCAGAAAAGCTTGGTATATATAG
Source organism: Neoneuromus ignobilis (assembly GCA_029203775.1). Taxonomy (NCBI): domain Eukaryota; kingdom Metazoa; phylum Arthropoda; class Insecta; order Megaloptera; family Corydalidae; genus Neoneuromus; species Neoneuromus ignobilis. Next base: position 10,147,452 of record CP092089.1, on the reverse strand, counting down.
CAAAGGAGTGCATTACACTCTTACTTGAAATAGAGAAACAGGGAAAAATTAGGACAGAACAAGATTTGGCAGACCCAAAATAACTTCAAGTCATGAAGATAATTACATTAAGATATTATCAAAACGAAATCGACGCTTAACAACACCCCAAATTACCGCAAATCTAAATGAATCGCGTCAAAAGCCAGTCTCTAAATCGACTGTTAAAAGGCGGCTTCTGTCAGCAGGCCTTGGAGGATGTGTCACGATTAAAAACCAATATTAACGGCTAAACACAAACGAAATAGACTTGATTGAGCTAAAAATATAAAGATTGGACGACTGAACAGTGGAATGAAGTGATGAATCAAAATTTTAGATTTTTGGATCAAATAGAAGAATGTTTGTGCGTCGTTGAAAGGAAGAGGCTTCGGAGATTTGTACTGTACCAACTGTTAAACACGACAGAGGAAACATAATGGTCTGGGGATGTTTCGGTAACAACAAATCGGGAAAATTAGTAAAAATAGAAGGTACATTAAATAAAGGATACTTGAAAATTTTACAAGAATCAACTATTCCGTCTGACTTAAATATCATTGAGCATAATTTTCTTTTTCAACAAGATAATGATCCCAAGCATACTTCTAACTTGTGTAAACAATTTATGAACTGAAAAAAGCAGCAGGAGTTATTGAAGTCATGGAGTGGCCGTCTCAATCTGTTTATTTATCTCCAATAGAGCTGGTCTGGGATGAACTGGCCAGAAAAATTAAAAGTCGTGCTCCAACTAGCTCTCAACAACTCTGGCAATATCTTCAGACAGAATAGGGAAAATAGACGAAGAGTATTTCAAGAATTTAATAAATAGAATGCATAAGATTTGTTTGAAATTAATGAAAAATAAAGGTGGTCACTTTGACGAGGCAAGAATTTAATTTAGATAAAGCAGTTTTTGTATTGAATTAGAGATAAGTAAATGTTGTGATTCCGATAAAACAATATATACATATTTCTTTTATTACTTATTCAACAATTTGTACTTGCTTCAAACTTTTGAAAAGTAGTGTATACATACATACATACACACACACACACATACGCACGCATACATACACATGTGATAATCCAAATGAGACTGAACGATAGTAACAGATAGTATGCAAGTAAATGTATGTATGTCTAAACCCTCCAGTTTCATTTGAGCCACCTATGTATGTATATAAATTCAATCGAAATAAAAATACATTCTCAAATGCATCTAATATGTTATCATTCGTTTGTAGACTTAATAATTGACATAAACTAATGTTTTTAATTAAAATATATTTTCAGTTGGTATATTAAAAATATCGCACAAATTTCATACAATGTATAAGTGATAGGATGTGTTTTTATATCACAGGCATGTAAAACTTCCGGTAAAATGATTATTAATTCTTGGAGTATAAATACCTGAAAACATGACTTAATCGTGAATAACATATATAATAAACCGTGATATATTTACATTCCTAGAAATGTTACTTTGCCTATTTTTGATAAATAAATTACAAAACTGTCACTACCATTAATTTTTAATAAATTTGACATAATTTTGCAGTAAATAAAAAAATATTGTTTCACCTTTTAATATTGTGTTTTAAGATACACATTCACACAAACACACACACATGCACACACACACATGCACACACACACACACATGCACACACACACACACACACACACACATATATATATATATACCACCACCATCATTATCATATCAGCTTATATCAGTCCACTGTTGGGTGAAAGCCTTAACAAATGTTACCATTCATTGGTATTTGGTCATACTCACTAAGCTGAGCATACGGGTTGAAGATTTTTATTTAGGGTTTATTCTCTTAAGTAGGTCGCCTTTATTAGGGCTAAAGAGTTCCTCCTGCCCTATATCGCCGACCGGTGATCGATCACATTTCTTTCGCATGACAAGTGATGATGTTAACCACCACACTAACGGTTGATTTGTATGTATGTATATATATATATATATATATATATATATATATATATATATATATATATATATATATATATATATATATATATATAAGAAATATAAGACTAAGTAAATTTAACAGTTATTAAAGATAACGACAATTGCAAAAAAAGTAGTATTTATATTTTATTCCGTACTTATTGAATAATCAAACATAAAGGAAAATATTGATCTAAGTATCGTGATTAATAATATAAAAATAATTAAAATATGTAAAGAGAATGATTACAAGATATAGAAACAAAAAATAGTTTAATGTGTTGCAGAAGATTAGATCAACTTTAAAAAGGAGTAAAATATTTTGAAGACATAAATAGAAGCACAAATAAGGTGTTTAGTAATATTAAAAACAGTATTGTAGACATGATGCAAGCCAAAAAAGAATCAGTGTGTGTTTTGCTATGAAGAAAATAATGAAGAGTACGTTAAAAAGTATTATAAATATTTAAAGTAAAAAAGGAATATTTTGCACATAAACTGAAGAGTTGTATAAAATTCAAATGTTAAACATGAATAAAATAGAATTACAAAAAACATTAGGAAAATTCATAAAAAAAGTGTTTATCGTATTATGCGTTAAATAATCAACGAGTTTCAGGAAACAAAACACGGTCATATCAACAAAATGCAAATCAGATGAATTGTTCCGTTGAAATGGTTTATGGTGTAGCTACGTAGTTTAAAGTACATGGAATAATAGAAAAAATCTCGCAAAATTATATCGTAATAGATAAAAATATAGTCCTTATACCTAAGAGAATTTAAAAAAGTACTGTAACATTAGCTTTTCGTTTATAACTCTTTGAGGCTTGGAATTTTAGAGAATAAAAAGACCGATGTTGCACAGAAATTTTATTTTTATAAAATTTAACAAAGTTGGTTTATTTTAATTAGTAAAGTATTTTTTTTAAAAAAATAAAGTTATTTAAGTTTTTAATAATAGGGTGGGACGTAAACAGCCCCTCTAATAAATTTAAATTAAACCCTCTAAACAATAACCCAGTTAAACCCCTCTATTAACCAGTTTAAATAGGTGGGACTATATATATAATCCTCCGTTCTTCAAGCTATTGTAATTTTTTGAGGTGGTATAAAAATATCTCACCATGCATATTTAGATATCAAAAAGGTGGGACATTTTTAACTCTGTCATACTCTGAAGAGTTAAGATATAAAGAAATATCTTTTAAGAATTGTTAGAAGACGTTTAACTGAAACAGAACTTTATCGGAAAGTTTCACGGGAGAAGTCATTCGTAACTGCTAATAACAGAAAAAACAGACTAATTCGGTATGTCTCATGTCAATTAAACCATAAACTAATGGACATGTATCATTTAGAGCAGTGTTTCGTAACCTTTCTAGTGATCGGCACCCCCTTGAAAAATGTGTTTCTATTTCTTTATTTGGGAAATTACATATATTACAAGATATTTTTTATTGAAAAATAAACACATATATTTACATATACATACAAAACATTATCTCAATTTTTAATGACTACGTTGTTGTTGTTTATTCATAATAATACTTTTGAAACGAGGCTCCTTTTTTGAAAGAGCCACGCGTAAGTCTTGCATTTAAGCGATTTCTGGTTTTTGTTTTTATGTGCAAAAATGATTAAAATCACACTTCACACAGGTAGGTGGTGGCAAATAGTAAAAGTGTCTGCAATGCTGCTTTTGTCAGCTGTGGATAAGGTTTTAACTGTGTACACCAGAATTTTTCTAAGTTCAGTTTTTCCAATTCCATTTGAATACGTGCATTTGCTTGAATTTCAATAAGATCATCTTTTATTAAATCGCTGTCACCCATAGAATCTGGATCAAATAGAAATGGATCCAGTATCCATATCTGAACTTCACTAATATCTCATGGTAAAATATCCATGAAATGATTCACTCAATTGTTGGAAATGTATTACAATTTCAGGTGTAGATATTATTTTATTATTTTCAATTTAGAAACTTTTTCACGGCCCTGAAAATGCTTTCTTGCACCCTCAGGGGTGCACACACGCCAAGTTAAGAACCACTGATTTAGAGTGATGAAATGAAAATAAATTAAATGGAAACAGATGAAAGAAAGTATATGTGTCTGGTATCTAAGAGTGCTATATTTGATCCTAAACATGTTTTTCGCTAAGCACAAAGAAAATTTAGGTGATTTTTAGTTCGAATTGACAAAATAAAATAATACTGATATTTTCAAAAACGTATTACAATCGTGAATGAGAAAAATACCTATCTGTTATGAAAATTATAATGGAACAATAACCCTAAACATACGGAAAAATTAGTGAAAAAATTCTTAAAGATATTAAGTCGTGTAATATAAAATGTCGGATTTCTCATTAGTCACAAGTTGATCGTTCAAGTGATTAATTATGTGTTTAAAAGTTATAAGTTTTTTTGTGCTCATTTAAAGTTCATACAGTTCTCAGTATCGTTATTTTTTTTTAAAAAAAAATGGATAACTGCAATTTTTACAGAAATTTTATATAATGGTGTCGACCAAGGAATTACGGATTATTTTTTTGTATGAGTTCAAATTGGGTAATAGGGCAGCACATGCCGCTCGCAATATTAATTTCTAAGCGTTGTTGAAGTGTTAAACGTTCCATGATAATTTACCAAATTATAATTAGTTGAAATGAGTTTTAAAAAATACAAACATGGCTGCCACCAACTGTCAATGTTCTGACATTTTTATTGGAAAACCTTATATTATTATTATCATCATAAAGACTTATATCGGCCCACTATTGGGCGAAAGCTTCATCGAATGTCTTTAACTTCTCTTAAATGTTTTTCTAAAATTCTTTCATTGTTTTTGTCCGCGGATAAATTTTGTCACCAGACATAGTTATAAACAATAAGTGATTATTGAACATTTTATAACGATTGTGGTGTTGGGAACAAAAATTCATTTGTGTTAAAATGAATCCGCCACAGTTCCAAAACAAACAATAAGTAACAACTTGTTCATACAATATATTAATTAAAAAAAAACTATAAATTATTAATTAAAAAAATTAAAACACGTATTCATTTATATTTTGCTATTCCTTCAATTTATATTTATTTATTTTTAATATTAAACATGGACAATTCTTTTATTACGTTCAAGTATTTAAAATATCGAGGAGTACATAATAAAAATATTCATGTCTCTGGAACATTGAAGCTATGCATTGTTTTATATTTATCATTTTTAAACAATTCGTTTGTATTTTATTCTAAAAGCATGAAAATGTCAAACCAGATATATTGTCTATGCTTCAGTCAGCAGAGAACATACCGCGCATATTAATATGTCTGTACATACTTCAATTGAGATTTAATTTAACTTTCTCAAGTGTCATTGGTGTACGTATATATAAAAAGTACATTTTTTCAGTATGACTAATATGATTAAAATTTAATATGTAATTCGCCAATCTGGAAATATTAAAAACTTCAGAAGAACAAATGACTTAACAGATGACTTACATACAGATGACAGACCTGTTTACCTTGTAGTTGTCTTTTCCGCGAAAAAATCATTCTTTAAACTGCAAACATATCACATTATTTCACGTAATCTATGTATTTAGGTTATTTTGGTACAAATTTAAACGGATATATATATATATATATATATATATATATATATATATATATATATATATAATTGGTTATAAAAGTATTGACCCATCTAGCACATCTCAAAATTTTTATAAAGTTTGAATTAATTTAGGAAATTAAAAATTTATTAATAAACGTGGTACATTTCAAAATACACCACATTTAAAACGAACATATTAATTAAATTAAAAGAAAAAGTAACATACGGTGGGTGTGTGTGTATGTATGTATATATATATATATATATATATATATATATATATATATATATATATATATATATATATATATATATACATATACAGGAATACCTCACATAGTCCGGCTAATTGGTTCCATTGATTAGCCGGATTATTTGAAACCGGACTAATCAAAACATTAACTAAATACAAAAAACGTTAATTGGATCCAAACAATTTTTTCAGTAAAAAAACGAGGGTAATATATTCAAATGTTTGTATGTATCAACAAAACAAAATTAGGGGTTTATACATTCATTTTAAATACATTTTCAAATAGGTTATTAAAATTTAATTATCAAAATATCGACTTTATTCTAGAGTTGCGAATCGAAAACTAATAGAAAAAGAAAAAGACCACAAAATTAGAACTGCGCATGCGTTACGCATAATTTGCATATACGATTTCGGTTTTCTTTTTTCTTGTTTTCATAATAAAAGGGAAAACTTGAAAATTTGCGCATAAAAATAATTTTATGTATTAATTTTTTGGGATTTTTTTCAAGAAAAACTTTTTAGTAAGATTTTTCAAGTAAAATTTTTTTTTGAAAATTTCAAACCGGACTATAGTGAAACCGGACTAATCGAGGTATTACTGTATGTATGTATGTATGTATATATATATATATATATATATATATATATATATATATATATATAAACATAGACATACATAAATAAATACATAAAAATTCAGTACACATCTACTAAAAAGACGATAATGAAAAATATCCATAATTCACATTTTTTTTATAAATAATTCGATATAAAAAAAATATTGGTCTACATTCAGTCCGGAAACTAACGGAACTTTTGAAATAAAACACATAAGAAGTTATTTATTCATCAATATTTATTTTGTCGTCTTCAAAGTACTCCCTATTGGAAGCAATACACATATGTTAACGTTTCTTTCAGTCCTCGAACGCCCCTGTGAACGCGCTTTGTGGTATTCAGTTCACGTAGGGAATTTTCTTTTATGACTTTAATCGATTCAAAACGATGCTCTCGGAGCGGCAACTTGAATTTCGGGAATAGGAAAAAGTCACACGAAGCCATATTGGGCGAATACGAAGCTTGCGGAACGACATTGGTTGAGTTTTTGGCCAAAAACTCACGAACAATTCAGTGTTCTTGGAACCATGCGAGAAACAACATATTTCATGTCCAACATTTCAGCCAAAATGACATGACATTGTGTTTTTGAGATTCCCACCTCAGCTGCTATCTCTCTGACGGACATTGGACGATTTTTGAGCACCAATGCCTTGACTTGAACGACGTGTTCGCCGTCAGTTGATGTCGATGGGCGTCCAGATCGTGGTTTATCATCGACGGCTTCACGGCTTTTTTGAACGCTTTATGTCACTCAGAAACTCTTGGTCGCAATAGACAATCTTTAGGGTATGTCTTTCTTAACATTTCCAACGTTAGCGTGAAGTTTTCTTAGTTTGCAACACAAAATTTAATGCAAATTCTTTGATCAACTGATTTCGACATCGTAAAAATCATCGTGAACAATCACCATCTACAAAAACCACTGTAAATTATTTACTAATGAGTGTAGCGTAATGAAATTTGATACAGATGTTATGGGAAGATGTAACAACTTGAAAAAATTACAACATGACATTCCACAAGCGCGCGCAGTTTAAATGAGAAAGTTCCGCTAGTTTCCGGACTAAAGGTATATGCGTGTTATTCATGGAAAAATGTGCATTCCAGGTATTTTTTACCGTCTTTTTGGTAAATGTGTACTGAAATCAAAGACGATTCTCACGTTCTAAAAATTACAAAAATGGTCAACGTGTGAAAGAAATTTATTTGATATAAAATTACTTGATTTTAAAAGGTTTTATACTGATGTTAGTACATATTGATAATGTCAATGGTAAATATTTCTTCTTAGAACATTTTTCACAATTTTATTGATGACTCTTATACCAAATTAATTTGCAATTTGATCTGTGATCTTCGAAGCACTTAAATTCGATTTACTTTACATTTTCCTCAAGATTTGATAAATTGCATATGTACATTAATTATTGTTTCATTGTGCGTTCCACATGTATATATAATTTTTTATTGTCCAGCTCGAAGCTCATTTTTACGGAACCTTGAAGTTGTATTTTTTTTAATATGAATTATATAAATAAATACATTTTTTCTACAATTTTAACTATTTTCCGTAGAAATATTTTTTATCGCGTAATTTAATTATTACATTTCTAGTTTCAATCATTATTTCCTTTTTAACTAAAAAATAATTTCGCAATTTAATAAAATAATTACTCAAACTGATGACAATTTAACGATAAAAAGATTAGAACTAATTCCATCTTTTTATGACTCATGTTTCGCACATTTTTTCCATGAAATGGACATATAACTTCTTACAAAACCTATCATCCAAATGTTTATTGTTTTTTGAATTTAGTTTAGTTTTTAATTTGTTAGCAATTAATTTAAATGTTTTTTTTTTAAAAAAAACAAATATTTACGTAGATATTTAATGAACACTTCCGTCAAGTTTCATAAATATATTTATATAACTGTAAAAATTATTAAAGTTTTTTATTGTAAGTCATATGTGTACGATGTACATGTCCTACAACTATATGTATGAATTTAATGAAATAAATTGACGAAATTATTCATTCATTTTAATTATTTAATAATTGTAATAGAAGAAAAACATATAAAAAAAATAATAATGAAACATTTAGTGTGCAAGTATATCGTTTGTTTGATGCAAATAATATTGATAAAACAATAGAAACTATAAAAATAAATATTTTACAAAATATTCAGACAATATTATAACATATTCTCTCTCTCTTTATATATATATATATATATATATATATATATATATATATATATATATATATATATATATATATATTATATGATGCACAAATGAAGCAAATACTTTTAACATTCTAGCAAATAATGGAGAAAATAATGTTAAGAATTTCTAAACGTGATCGAAAAACCTATAAATGGATACGAAAATAGACAAAAGTTTGAAATGGACATATGAAGGGCACAGAGCAAAAAGTGAAGATAACAGATGGATAAAAAATATTATGATATGATAACCCAGAGGACAAAAGGAGATAACTTATTATGGAGGGATGAAATTGTAAAATATAGTGGAAATGAAGGTTGTATGAGATTAATTACAGGCAAGAAAAAATGAAAAATCTCGGAAAACATTTAGGAAGAGCTAATAACATTTGGAGAGGTTTTCGTCCAGCAGTGGACTGACGTAAGCTTTTATGATGATACAAGTACAATGTTCTTATCAATTTGACGTAATCGCGTATCGAATGATTTGTACAGCAATAAACAATAAAATCATCTACTAGCAATTTTCCAGTATATAATTATGTGAAACGAGTAGACGGATTGTGTGGTTAAACCAGAACAAAAGCTGCGATTAATAATAATTTTAAATGATGTCAGTAAAAGATATAGGAAGTAGATTAATAAATAATTTATGGATAAACCAAATTTTATCATGAATTAAGTAAATGAGTATTTTTAAAATTACTTAATTTTATGCAATTCGAAACGAAACTATATTTTCATTGAATTTCTTTTTTCAAACATTTGTTCAAAATGGCACCATTCGCTTTTTTATATTTGTCACATTTTTTTATATTATTAATTACGAATTTGTTTATATATATATTTATATATATATATATATATATATATATATATATTACGTCTTATGTACAAGAATCACTTTATTTAAAAACGTTTTATTATATAATTTCATATTTACTGCTTTTTTATATTTATATTCTAAACAACGAAATACAACTAATAAACGAATTATCAATTTGGTAATACATGTATCTCATCAAATATGATCAAATAATTTTTTTAAAAATTAAACGCTCGTCAGAAATTACAAGTTTTTCAGTTTAATATACATATATAAATACAAATATATATAAAATAGTTCAATTGTAAAATTAATCTCATTAATTTCATCCGATCATGAACGATTACCTCCGAACTTTAACGATTGTAAATAAACATTCACGATTGTATCACGGAGGAATATACATACATACAAATATCATACACACACATGCATACATACATATATATGTATATATTATATATGTATATATTATATATATATATATATATATATATATATATATATATATATATATATATATATATATATATATATATATATATATATATAAAATAAAAATAATATTAATTAAAAAAATATTGCTCAAAAATCATTGAAAGTTAACTTGTCATTGGTGATATTTTAGTCAATAAATATGTTTCACATCGTGATTCATAATATCATACACATATCTAAATATACAAAACTGTCTAACAATATGCATATGTACATATGTCTGTACGTTATATTGTATATAGTGACGTCGTCATACTAGGACTTTTAGAATGGATGCTATTACTCATTTAACTAACCACAATTTCATATCATAAACAAAAAAAAATGTATTATGGTGTATAGAGGTTACTTTACATATATAACAAAACAAAATTTATTCAATCAAAATATATTTAATTTGGTCTTAATTACGTTTTTATAATTTATATAATTTGGGGGTTTAAAATTGAAAAACTGATCAAGTTTCTATAGAGTGGCCCCCGAATAACTTTAAACATTTAGATACATATTTCCATATTACATCCTTCAGTCTCATTTAGGCCACTCTATATAATACCTATTAAATTCTTAAAAAAAACTGGAGAATTCGTACAAATTACAAAAAAAATGAGAAACCTGGTGACAAAAAGTCTTGTAAATTAAGTAAAGGCAAAAAAATTATAATCCAGTTTTTTCTTCCCGCACGGAATTTTTTTAGTTTGCGTAAATAGAAAAGAATTATACTTTTTTTCGCATCTGTTCATCAAAAAACTGGTTATCTGGTGGTTAATTTTTAACGTATAAATTGAATTTGTTTTTCTATTGTAATACCGGTTGATAAATCAGTTATATGTGCATACATACATATGTATGAGTATGTGTGTATATATGAAAGAAAGCACACATTAACTTGTATTTTTTGAATATGAATGTGTAGTTTTATCATACAATTAAAATGCTGTACTCTTACTTGATAATGGTACAATAAAAAAATATAAACACAAAAAGAAACTATTACAATGTAAAAAGTCTAAATTTTTATGTTAAATATACAATGGTTTGTACTGAAAATTTAAAGAATTTTATACTCATAAAATGATTTTATATAATAACATATGTATTTAAATATTTCCTTTTTGATTTTCTAAAAATGCCTTTAATTTTATAAATTAAGAACCATATTTTTTTAAATTAAAGTAAATGAACATATTTATAATTATAACATTACGTCACTCATTTTATTCATTGTATGTATATTTATTTATATATATATATATATATATATATATATATATATATATATATATATTTATTATGACTAAATATCAAATACTAAGTATTTGATAAAATATGGTTTGAGGCTTTCTATAAAATATATAGAGTATTTATTTCAAAACATTACGTAGAATTAATATATACATACATATATGAACAAATTGGTATATTATGTGAATAAATTTAATTTATTCGCGTTGAAATGTATTGTAATTTTTTTTCATTAAGAGTTTGGATATAAATAATAAATCGAAATAGAAAATAAAAAATGTAATTTCGGTATTCTTCTCAACAAAATAAAGAGTATTAACTTAAATAATTAATTTAATTTGTTATAAATATTTAAACACACATCCGCACACAAAACAAATACACACATATGTGTTTGTGTTTAAAATGTACAATATATATATATATATATATATATATATATATATAATATATATATTATACATACACACACTAAAATATTAAGATTATACTGACGACGCAATTTTAGCTGGAATTATTAAAGTAGGTATGTCTCCTTCTGAACAATCCCCTTGTACTTTTAAACAATGAATCCATTGAAGCAATTCTGTTATTTATCTTTCGTAATAATGCTATCGATTGTCAATTTGTGCTGACTATATAGGGTTTAATCGCGTCTTTTACATATAAACTCTATGGAAAAAAATAACGTATCGCTGTTTTTGTCCTTTAACTGCCATTATTTTTACTTATAAGCTTTTTGAACTTTGTTTTTTATGTTTTATTATTATGCATTGACGATGTTAATTTAACTTCTAACTAGTTTGTATAAAATTTCGAGTATCTGATTTTTTTTGAAGTGAAACTTCTTTAGCGGCGTTAGGGTAAAATTTTATTTTGTGATAACCTTAAAAGTACGTGATACTATAACAAATTTAAGCGATAAAATGCTATTAGTTTTATTTGAAGAGTGTAGATTTGTAGTGGAGTTATTAGGTATTAATTATTTTTCTATCAATAAAATTTACAGTGATAATAAGCGACTAGGTGTTAATAGGATATGTAAACGAATAATACGAAAGAAATAACAGATTCTTCGGACAAAAGGCTTTATAAAATATGAATCTCTTTAGTAAAAACCAGTAAGATTATATTTGAAATATTGGAAATGTAATAATTCATAATCGCAGAATAAGCTGTTGGATTCGAGTTAAAAATATTTAATAAAAGTTTATAAAAGGATTGCTTTGCTTTAGATCGTATAAGTTCGTGTATACTTGATAATTGAAATCGAGTATATTGAGAAGAGTGAAAAGACATTTTCAAATTTCAATTTTCTTCAAGAGTGACATTTGAAGAAGATTATACATGCTTTTGAGTGGATTTTGTTATAACACTAGTATCCTTTTCTAACTCCTATATGTAACTACAATACCTTTGACTGTATGAATTATGAAGGGATTACTTAAATGAATGAGTTATCCAATTGAACTGTTACTGAGCATATGATACGTGTTTAAAATGTTAATTCGAATACGTTTATTAGCATTAAGAACTTTGCAGAGTTGAATAGTTATTGTGAAACAAATATAATTTCAAAAAGATGATTACTGAATTTCTATTTTTATCGACATTCTAATAATAATAACTTACAGATCAACATTCTTTATAGTAAATAGCTTATTTTTCATTGAACAATTTACCTACATATATAAGAATATTTTTCAACACGCTCTAAAAAAAGATAATATTGCAGAATTAACTCTGTGTTATATCGAAAAAATGACTGTTTTGTACATTTAATTTAAATTTTAGTTTTGTTCATACAAAAATGGTATATATATATATATATCAGATTTCTCTTTTTGTTTATATTTAATGTATATTTTTTTATTTTTTAAAATTTAGAGATTTAATGATATTTAGAAAATGTAATAACGTCACATGGTATCTCATTTTTGCTGGGAAGGAAAAAAATCCAATTGTTTCCAATGATGACAATATCGCTAGACTTGTATCAATGCTCAAGGTGACTATTTTCGAATGGAACATATCGCCTAATTTGGTAACTTGAGCTAAAAGTGTATTACCAACATAAATATCACTTTTAGATACTTTTATAAAACAAACAATAATTTGATCATCATCATCATCTCTCTCTCTCTCTCTCTCTCTCTCTCTCTCTATATATATATATATATATATATATATATATATATATATACACACGAGTATATATACGGGCGTAAAGACGATCCTTAAAAATCTCAAAATACATGTAAAAATTGAGGATCGTCTTATACGTCAGATACATAAAAGGGAGCTTGATTTCTCAGATGATTATTTGTTTATATAGTAGAATTCTAGTTTTTATTAAAACATATATGAATATAAGTTTAAATTTATCTATGACATTAAAATATGCGAAAAATATACATTTTATTTAACAAATATATTTTATTTAGATAAATGTCTTTCTATTTTTTTCATGATCAAGTGTAAGAAGTACATCAAGCATTTCATTGTCTAAATTTTCATCATACTGATCGACGTCCGAGTCTGATACATCGGTTTCGTGTTATTATTGTGAATAGAATTATAACCGTAAAAAAGGAATTCCCCTAATTTCATCTTTGAAATGTTAATACGTTATAAACGGAAACATGTAATTATCTTAAAATTGCGGGTCGTCTTATACGCTAAGTATATTCGGTGTGTATGTATGAATGTATGTGTGTATGCATATGTGTTTATATATATATATATATATATATATATATATATATATATATATATATATATATATATATAATTAAAATTAAAAATACGTTCATATTCAAGGGTTATCGACTTCAATGACCTATTTTAAATATGAACAATCAATTGATTAAGTACAATTTTCTAATTATCTGTTATGGAAATAATAAAACAATTTATTATATTAAACCGTTTTGACCATATGGTCAAAAAGATTCAATAGTATCTTTGTATTCGTAATTACAACACGGGCCCAGTATTCACATGCCAGCACATTTACTCACACTTGTATTTCTGGAAAGTTTTGTCATAAATATAAACGTATACAACCCACGTGCGTTTACTATAAGAAGTCGAAGGTTGTGCAGAGAACTTTCAATAAAATGACCGACAATAATTAAACACACGTCTTAATATTCAAGAACTAAACGTTTAGATTATATAAAATTTTGCAACGTTTTCACTGATAGTGATAATTTCTTACAAATTATAAACTTATGACCTTATGTCTTTGTATGCCTGTGTTATTTACAAGTATAAAATTGATCTGATGCATTTTATTTTTTTAAAAGTGAATTAATTTTGTACATATACCTATATACTTATGTGTGTACGTAGGTATATGTGTATGTATGAATCATACATTATATATATATATATATATATATATATATATATATATATATATATATAACGTATACGAATAGAAAATAAAGTAAAAAATATTTAATATAAAATACAATTACAAACAATTTAGCACAAAAATCTAACGTATTTGTGAAAATTAATACATGTTTAAATATAGTTTAATGTTTTTTTTCGTTTTTCATTTTTATTATAAGTAATAAAAGTTAATTATTTTTTAAAAATATTTTTTTGTTATAAAACTACGTAATAATTTTATGTAATATGTATAGTGCAATTTATATTCTTTAACACATATTCAATGTATACAAAACTTATATTTGATTAAAAGATAAACAGTGCGAACAAGATATTTACAAATTTCATGCTATTTAATTCAAAATAATATTCTTCAAAAGTATTACTTCAAATATCTTAAACTGTAAACATTTAAATGTAACAAAACTTAGCAAAAAAATAAATAAAACTGTACACATTTGAATAAATATTAGTGAATCATACCCAAAATAAAAAGTTGACAAGTACTACAAGGTACTTGATGACACCATAACATCCACCTAAACCCATTTTGACACTTTTTTAACAGCAACTTGCTCGTAGCGTGATTAATAATCCAGTAGAACTTTTCTAAACAACACTACTGATGTAAAAAGATGTATAAATTAAAATGTGCACAATATTTTGATGCTATAATTATCGTATTAAAAGAATCACACTACTTATAAGCTAACTCGAATTAGACAACTGATGCACTACTGACCAGCAAACGAGAAGCAACGGGGAAACCGAAGCTAAACATGGAAATGGGTGGAGCTTATCGACCTAAGCAAAAAGATGTATGGGAAGATGTTTTTGGAGGGTGATAGTAAAATGAAAATGATACGAAACACATATGTGATTTCAATAAAAATTAAAATACATATAAAGCTAAGAAGCACTTTTTTATATTTAAAATCTATGTACATAATAAATAGAATTTATGAAACACAAAACTATTATTTAGTTAAAATTATATAAAATTACATACATAAATGTATATATATACACTGACGTGCATAAGTTATGGCACGCATGGGTAACAAGCAATTTATTGATATAATTCAATAAAGTCGTTAAATTAAATAAAAAAAAAATATTTAATTGATAATAAATATAATATTCATTAGAAAAAAATATGAAAAAAGGAATTAATTCTATTATATAGTAGAAATTGTTAAAATAAAAACAGTATGTTACATTTATCCAGAGCAAAAAATATCAACAATTTTTTTTAAAAAAAGAGTTTAATATCTCGTTTGTTTCCGTTTTTTTTTGCAACTTCATTTAAACGATTTGGCATTGAATAAATTATTTTTTTTGTTGCTTCTGATGTTATATTTGTCAAGCAAAAAAGTAACATACTGTGTTTATTTTAGCAAATTCTACTATATAATAGAATTAATTAAAGTTTTTTGTGTTTTTTTCTAATAATATTATATTTACTATCAATTAAATAAAAAAAAGTTTTTAATTTAACGTCTTTATTGAATTATATCAATAAATTGCTTATGTTATCCATGTGTGCCATGATTTATGCACGTCAGTATATATATATATATATATATATATATATATATATATATATATATATATATATATATATATGTAATAACTTTCTTTCTATCCACTGCTAGATAAAAACTTATCCTAAAATCTTCAATTTTCACCGATCCAATACCTTTCTTTTCCATTCCACTCCGACGAATTTTCTTATATCTCTGTCCTATCTATTCATGGATGTCTTCTTGAGTCCTTTTAATCTTTTGCGGTTCTAAAAAAGAAAAAAAATATTCTACCAGGTCCACAATAGATTTGCAATAATCCAAGGCAAACTAATATTTTCAAAGAATTCCGTTTTCGAGATTACAAGTAAAAAAATGTATGCTTTACAATTTGAATCAATAATAGAAACAAAAAAAATGTCGAATGAAATTCGGCATAAGACCGGATAGGGTTAACACTAAAACTACCGACAATTAAGATTTAATTACATCTACCGAAACAAGTCAAAATAACTAATCTTTAAAAAAATACATAATAATATAAATTTATATAGGATCATCCAAACGTGATGTCTAGATTTGTGTTTTATTCAAAAGAAACATCTTTCTCTTATTTCTTTTTAATAAAACACACATTTAGGCGTCACATTTGGATGGCTATATTTATTAATCGACTAATTATTGATCTCTTACAAAGGGATTTAATTGTATACAGTATAATTTTAATAAAGTATAATAAAATATATGTACATTCTCTGATAATGAAAAATAACAAGTTCGATTTTAATTTCAAAGTAAAGTAATTCTTAGTATAAAGTAAATTATTAGTATGTATATAAAAAGTAATTATTGGTCACATACTTGTACGGTAGTTCTAGTGTTAATATACCTAGGTTCTCAACTGATATTTTCTTTTCTTTATGTGTAGACTTCTCTTTTGTTATATGACCGGCCTATTTTCATTTTAAACTTTCATCTTTGCAATAATATACATACATAAAGAGTTAATAATAAAAATATAATTAATATTCAACATTAAGTGTAATTCTTCGTATTTTTTTAGTAATTGACTACAAATAATCAGTAAATAGTTAATTTAATTATTATTTAAAAAAATAATGTTTGAAAATAATAAAAAATTGATGGTATTATTAATAATGAATCAATAATGTTTTTATTTTTTATGTTAATATAGTTGAACGTGTTGTTTTAGAATTATAATTATTTTTTTCTCTATAATATTCCATTTGTATCATTAATTTTACTTCATTATTTATTTTCATATTACATATAAAACATTAAATTTGGATTAAAAAGTTGAGAAGTTGAAGAAATATGTTAAAGAAATGTTTATAAAAATGCCTTATACAATTACATGAAGAAACAGAAAAGTTTAAAATTATAAATTTAATGAGATAGGGCAATTAAATATTACTAAAGTTATATATAATAACATTTAAAGTATTTAAGGTATTAAATTGAGAATCTAACGGAATGAAGGTAAACGGTGAGATACTTTTTTAGATGACATTATTCTTTTTGCAATTGGCCCAGATGAATTAAAAAAGTAGAAGAATTAGACAAAGAAATTAAAAAAATGGTTTTATGTTACAATACAAAAGTATCAAATACATTAAGGACAGAAGTATTATTGAATAAATTTGGAGATTACAGAAAAATAGAAGTAAAAGGAATATAAATGGAGAAATTGGAAACGATGTATATTTAGAGCAACTTATTAACATGAAATGAACAAGAGAATAAAAATGGGATGCTATCAATTTGGAAGAATTTTTTATGTTATAAAGTCGAACATTCTTCTATATCTGAAGAATCAAGATTTTGATTAAAACATTACATTTGTTTTTATTTATATTAGTGAAATATAAATCTTTAATGTTAAAATAATTCAGTGATTCTAGATAACTCGAAGAAGTATGGAAAGATGTATGTTAAGAATAACACGTAGAGGTAAAAAGAGAACCGAGTGGATTCGAAAAGAAATAAAAGTTACGAACGTTATAGTAAAAGTGAGTAGTTTAAAATGGAAATGGACCGGTTATATAACAAGAGATGATCACTGATGGACGAAAGAAATTATTAATTGTGAATCTATTTATAAAAAGGCCTATAAAAAGATCATAAGGGACAGAGATATAAGAACATTTGTCGAAATGAGTTGGAAAAAAGGTATTAGATCAATCGAAGTGGAAATTTTTATAAGAGGATTTCATTTGCAATAGATAAAAGAAACTGATGATGATGTGTGTATATATATATATATATATATATATATATATATATATATATATATATATATATATATACGTGTGTGTGTGTGTATGTATATGTTGTGCATATAAATTTGTAATTTCGTATGCATGCATAAGTACATAAAAATGTCATTCCAAATTTATTTACAATATAATCCCCATTTCAAAATAAATAAAGTTAGTTTCAGTACGTGATCTTTTTATTTATTTATTTTTATTATCTTAATGTAAAGTACAAGAGATTTTCAATGAGCGTTTAGGTTACTGACAAAATCGTCATAGAGAGAACAGACATGCGTATAGAATCTTTGCCCAGCATCCCATGGATGAAAATGAAATATGAATACGCATTTCGTAACTCAATGTTGTTTGTGCAACTGCAAAATGTTGAACGTAGCCTAATGTTCAAACCACAACAAACGTTCATGGCTCCAGTAGATAGTGCAAAAATGTGTTCTTGCTATTTTCCATACATTTTATTGCAACTTGATATTACTTGACTGTAAAAAATACTTGCTATTTTCTTCATTTCATTAAAAAATAACGCGGATTATATTTTCTATTAATTCATCTTGTGATACCTGGTGTAACAAACATTCTTGTTTACGTTATATATTAGAGTTCTCATGTTTTTATTTACTATACATTATGTAATTTGTTTATTTACGTGTTTTAAAAGTAGTTATAATTTTAAAAAAATGCATAGTCAACGATCAAGTACAAGCAGTCGTGCGTCAATTAGGCAGCAAGAACTTTTTAATCAGTTAATGTTAAATACCAATAACCTACAAAAAAATTGGAAGATAGATTTAGCTAATGTATGTGAATTTTTAGAATAAATATAGTTGATTAAATGTTTCCTTTTAAACAATTTTGTTTGTATTTATAATTTTTCCATTTATATCCACATGGTAACAAGCATATTGCATGTATATTGTAAATTACCACTTTGCCTATTAATTTTTCAAATAACTTTTTTTATTATAAATGTTATTTTATAAATGTACGAAAGTATTACATATGTGACATATTTTTATATTTTTCAGTTATTGGATGAATATCTTAATGAAATTGAAATGAGTCAGATATGCGATGAAGATGTCTTGAATACAAATTTTTCCGAAGTTGCATTAGTTTTACAAAATTCAGCATTTATATTTAGTCAAAAAGTAAAATTTTTTGAGCAAACTGTGATGAATATGCATAAGTCATTAAGTTATAAAATCATGTTGTAAGTGTAAAAACGTTTTTTATACTTATTTTTTTAACTATTGTGTTCATTGAATTTGATTATTTTGTATGCGCTTATAAGTTTTTTGATCATATTGTTCTATTAGGAATAATGTTACAAGTTTTAAGTTATTTGTGGATGTATTGTTAATAGATAAATGTTTTTTCCCCGTATTAAATTATATAAAAGTCAATAATTACTTATTGTTGCTTTTTCTATATATATATGTATACACATGTGCACATGCACACATGCATACACACAGGATTTAGATGATAAAATTGATGTATAGTAGGCATCAAATAATTAGGTTTATAAACAGTAATATTCATCATACATAATATGAAAAAATAAGAAACAAAAAAGTAAGAATGATCGGTTATAGATTTGTTAATTAAAGATGTTTAAAGATAAATGTAAAACTGTGGTAAATGGTTTAATTCAAATGTAATCAAAAAAAGAGAATTGGAATTGTACATTTGTATAAAATTTCGCATTGTTAAGAATGATTGATCACAATTAAATCAATTCCGAGATAATTAATATAAGTAAATATCAGGTTATAATTATTTAATCATAGTGTATTAAATTATTAATTAAAAATATTAAATTAAGGTGTATAATATTTTAAATGAATTTTAAGAAATTATTGTTATTCTATTTTTTATTCATAGACAAAGACAAGAAATGGAGAAAAGAAGAGAAGCAGAAAGGGCTGAAAAATCAGAAAATAATTCAAGTGAAATACAAAACAATACTGTAAAAGAAGGTGAATGTTCAGAAATACTGAAGACATTAAATAAAACACCGAAAAAAGAAAAAAAGAAACCAGAAGAGCAGAAAATTGAAGAAGCTCCTATACAAATAGATATACCAGAAATTGATATAGAGGTGCCTAGCAGTGAGGAGTGTGATGCAGTAACGTTACAAAATTTGCTAACGCCGCTTTTCAAAAAAATTTCTCGTAGAATAATAGATCAGAATGAGGATATCGATGATGATTTTTATTCAAAACTTCCATTATTTTCAAATGGTTTAAATTCTGATTTGAAATATACATGTTGTCAAATTTTAGCAAATTGTTTAAAAATTGATCAGTCTTTATTCAAATCATTAAAGGATTTTTTTATGACTAGTCAAAAAACCAATAATAATGAAGATAATCAGTGGGAATTAAAATTATTAGCTGCAAAAATGATGTTACTTACAGAAATAAAAAACAATGTTAATATATCTGTTAAAGAAGCTCCAGCTAAAATTTTAGAATACATTAATGAATATTTAACTATTCAAGTTATAGAAACATCTGCAAATCCAATTTCTGAAAGTAGTGTTTTTTATACTCCAAAAAGTTTGCATTCTGAGGACTTTGTCTGTGACTCAACAGATATTTGTGAAAATTTATTTTCAGATACTAATACTATATCTGCTCCACTTCTAAAAGAGCTTCGAATAAATATTACTCGTTTGTCTAGTTCAGAAATTGATTATTATACTTTAAACAGTGAAACTGAATTGAATAAAACATTTTATTTACTAGACTCTAATCAAAAAGATTCAATAAATTCAACAGAAATAAAATTGAATATTTTAAAAATTCCTGAAAGAATATTACAAAAACGATCTTTATTTCAATTACCATCTGATTGTATTATAGCAGAAAAGGTTGGTTTGTTTTTGAAATATTAAAATAATTTATAGTTTTTAACTTTTGCTGGTTTAAAAAAAAATTTAAAACTTTTTTAAAAAGTATCCTTTTGCATTTACAGAAAAAGAGATTGGCTGAGAAAAAAGAAGAACGGAAATTGAAACATTGTAAATTGCTACAAGAAGAATCTTTCCCTACACTGGTTTGTGATTTGGAAGATTTTGAAACATTTCAGAGGGAAATGCTTGAAAGAACAAATGCAAATGTTCAAGGTATATTTATTTGTATTATGAATAACATACTATAAACATGAAATAATAATTATTGATTTATTTAGTTATATTTACTTATTACTACTGTAATTAGTAAGTACTATTCTTCTTTTTTTGACATTATACCAAAAGGGTTAAAATACAGTTGGTATTTTAAATTTTATTGAAAATGTAAATAGTTTGTAAAATTTATGTACTTTTTCCCATTTAGATTTTATGTCATTGAATAAGAATTCTCAATTATTCGAAGATTTAAGAATATATGGAAATAAAGATAATTCAAGTATGACTATAAGTGAATCTGACTTTGATTCATTCATGACTTCGTTAAATGAAGAGATAGTTTATGAAGATGATCAGTTAATAAATTCAACTCAAGCTGATAGTGGTATTGGTTCAACTGTGTTAGATAGTAGTAGTGTGTGCTTGAGCCAGACTGAAAGTAATACGACTCAAATAGATAGTGATATTAGTTTGTGTCCCAACAATAGTATTTTAGATTTAAGTCCAGGTAACAGTTTACTGGAAAAAAATTGTTGTAGTTCTCCTTTATTAGAGTGTTCTGAAAATATTGCTGATCCTGAAGTAGTATCATTATTCAATACCATATCAGATGTTACACATTCTCATGAACAAAGAGAAGTTAGTTATCATTTTTTTATAATTTATTTTTATAAAGTCTATTTTTTATTTTTTTGTAAAAATTTTTAGAAGCGTGTTCAAGAATGGTACGAATTAATTAAACCACGTTTAGAACATTCAGAATCTAGAAATTTTTTTGATATCCATGAATATGGATCAAATATTTTAAAACATTTTCCAGCTACAGGAGTGAAAAATACAATAGAATTTAAGGATGCTGTCAAAGAAGAAAATTCAGCTGAAGTGACAAGATATTTTTCTGCTGTTTTACAAATGGTAAGAATAGTTTCATATTAAATACAAGAAATTGTTATTTAATTAATTAGGTATTTTTTTATTATATTTTGTTATTTGCATTTCATATTTATCATAATATTATTCTTATTTATTTCTAATTATTTGTATAATATTTGATATGCAATTTTGTATTTTTTTTTGAAAAAAAGTATAAAATTAACTAAAGTTATTTATAAATATTTTTATTGGAATTTGTTTTTATAGGCTACAGATTATAAAATTGAAATATCACAAAATAGCAATGAAAATTTACCAATGGATTCTATATTATTAACAAACTTAACAGCAGAAAGAAATTATAATGGTAATGAAATAAACAGTATAGAAATTTCAAACAAGTAAGTTTTCTTTAATTTTAATAAAATATATATTTTAACTGTGTACATGTGTGTGTTTGTATATATTGATGTAAATGTCTGTGAGTAAATGTAGCATATTTATGTTTATGTATTTTAATATATTTTTTTTTACTTTTAAAATGTTTAATCATTATTTTTTTTAGTGTTTTTGATAGATATCATTTTCCTTTTAACAATGCAGTTTGGGCATCAGAAAATCTTAATGTTTTTTGTTATGGTCCAAAAAAACCTCCAACAGGTAAGAAACGACCTGGACAACATATGGACTATACTTAGATACTTAGTTAAGTAGAACAAATTTAAATGTGTACAGTATTTTTTTATGTAATTTATAATAATTTTTAGATTTAAATTATCGTAAGTCATAGAATAACAAATTAATTAAATTCAAAGTTTTATATGATGAATTGTTTTAAAATTGAGTTTTATTTATACAAAAGATAATATAAAAATATACGTATATGTATGTATATATGTGTGTGTGTGTGTGTGCGTGTGTTATGTGTATATATGTATATATATATAAAGAAAAAGTTGTGTTGTATCTTTTAATACACATTTTTATTTATTAATTGCAATTTTTTTCCCAAAAAAGGTGTAGTTAACAGTAACATTATGTACTATACAAGTGAAAAATATGTTATAATTTGTCATTTTTGATTAATAAATTTAATTGTTTTAGTTACCTGTGCACACTTTATTTGTTTGTGTGTTATTTTCACATGTGGAATTTTTAAATTTTATTCTAAAAATATACTTAAGTTATTGAAAAAATATTGCCTAAAATATATAATCTTGTCAAGTTGTATTTTGTGTGTGTGTAGTACATATTTATATATATACATATTTATTGCTTATTAATATACTTTAATGCAGTGGTGTTAAACTCAAATTTGAACAGTGACTCATATATTTAGTTAAGAGAGTGGAGTGCAGACTGCAAGCAAAAAAGGTCTCAAAAAAATTTTAGTAAGCAAAAAAAAAGGTCTTTTATGTATATTCAAAAATAATTCATTTAAATTTTACATTTATTTTTTCTTTAATAAATTTACAAAATTTTAAAAAAACACTAATTTATGTATTATCAAATGTTATAACAAAATTTAAAATTAGAGAATTTCAAAATTTAATAATTTTTACTAGAAACTTAGTATCTTAGCAGAAACTATTTATCAATATCGGGTGTTTTTTTTTTTTTTGTGATGTTGATGTTTTTAATATAGATGTTAAATGTTCATTTGTTAATCTCGCCCTGTGCGAAGTTTTATTAGGCTTTAAAAGGAAAAATAATTTCACATAGGTATATACTACCAAATATTGTCAAGATTTTTATAATTTCAAGTTTTGGGCCACAAGCAGTATTTTAGGGTTTTGTGGGCTGTGTCTTTGACACCACTGCATAAATGTATAGATGGTGCAATAATTTTATTTTTTTATAAATTTGAGTAAAGACATGAATTAATTTAGTCATTAAATATCACTTTTAAATTTTATTTTACATTTAAAATTTATTTTATTCATATGTTGTTATATTATTACATGTTTAATTAATTTGTTATTTGTATATGAAAAAAATAAAGTACAATTCGTTTTTAATAGTTAAAGGAAAACATGTATACCAGAAAATAATTCATTTAAAATTTTGATTTGTAAAAGTATTAAGATCTGTTTTTTTGTGTGTGCTTCAAATTATTATCTTTTTATAATACTCTTTTAATTTTACTCATTATTATATTATTAATAGTATGTTTAAATTTTACATCTGCTCTACATGTTTTCATTATATAAATATATTAATATAAACGTTGTATGTGATAATAACTACATAACTAAGTGATATTGAAACATTTTTCAAGCAGCTCCAAATAATTTGTTTCACAAAATTCGTATTATTTTTTATATACAAATATAGTAGCTTGTAACACAAATGAATTTTTATCCCCAACACCACAATGGTTATGAAGTGTTCAATAATCACTTATTGTTCACTTTTTGTTTATGACAGTGTCGACTGATGCACATTTCGATGGTGATGCCATCTTCGTCGGAGCCTTTGTTAAAAAAAAATATTTTACAAAAAGGCTCTGACAATGGTGACATTGCCAACGAAATGTACATCAGCCGACATTGTTATAAATAAAAAGTGAACAATAAGTGGTTATTGAACACTTCCCGCCACAGTTCCAAAACAAACAGTAATAATAGCTTGTATTAATATTTTCATTTGACCACAGATGTAAAAGTTTTAAAGATTCCTTTTCTGAAATTGATATTTTAAAACTAAAGTTCATAAATTTATTAGTTGTTTTGGAACTGTGGCTGATTCACTTTACACAAATGAATTTTCACCCCAACACCACAATAATTTAAAGTGTTCAATAATCACTTATTGTTCACTTGTTTTTTATAATTATATAATTATAAAAAACAAGTGAACAATAAGTGATTATTGAACACATTAAATTATTGTGGTGTTGGGGTGAAAATTCATTTGTGTAAAGTTCATAAATTGAAAATATTATTAAAAATTATAGCTCCAACATTTTTTCAATAATATTTGTATGTTATTGCTATGATTTGAAATATTTATTTTTCTATTCATGTATTAGAAAAAAATATTTTATTTTAATGATCTGAAATTATGAAAATGAATATTGAAATAAGAACTTTTTTTAAGGTCAAAAAAACTAATTCTTATCATTTTTTCATAAATGTTATTATCAATGTATATTTAGATCTCATCAAGTTTTGCTTGACAAAGATACATTTGAATATAATAAATTTTATTAATAGTCGAAATTTAAAACAAGCTAAATATTTTTTTAATATTTTTTATTATTATATTATTTTCGATCAAGAATTAAAGAATGTAAGGATTGTATAAATGACTAAGGCTTTTTCATAATATTGAACTCAAGACGTGAAATATAAAATAATTAAATTCAAAAATTGTTTATTTATTAATTAGGTTTTAAATAAAAAATTTAATCAAATATGTGTTTATTTGAATTATAATTTCAATGAATAATGTTATTGCAAATTCATTAAAATATGCATTCATTAATTTTTGATGATTCATGTTTATATTGTTTGATTAAGTTGTATTATCTTTTAGTATAATAAGGATATGAATTTTTAATGTATTTGAGTTCAGTACTATTTAATGATCTTAGTGAGGTGTTTGTATATTATTATACAAATTGATTAATTTTTTTCAACAGAAACTTATAAAAAATATTCATATTTTTTTTTAAGTTATAAACAATGAAAAAATGGTTTATATATATATATATATATATATATATATATATATATATATATATTAGTTCATTTGGATTTTTATTCTAAAAAGTGTTCTTAGAATTAAGAACATTATTTCTTTATGATTTCTTAATAATTTTGACATAAATCAATTTTTAATTTCTTTGAATTCTGTAAAAAATAGCGATAATTATTTTTAAATTATATTAAAAAAAAGTCTGTGATTCTTTAGTTATTATTTTTTATAAATATAATGTAAGTATGTATATATATATATATATATATATATATATATATATATATATATATATATATATATATATATATATATATATATATATATATATATATATATATATATATATATATATATATATACACACATATATATACACACTGTGTACATGTTAGCTTATATATTTTGTTAAAACTATCATTTAATAATTAATTCAATAATAATGTCAATGAGTTATAGATAGTTGTAAATGGATTTGTATATTCTTGATAAATTGCCATGAAATGTTTATTTAATATATAAAAAAAATATTTATTATGACAGCCATTCGACTTATTTAAAAAAAAGAACAATGCTATTTCCATTAATCTGCAAATGATTATTAAGTATATAATCTTTTTTTTTTAAAAAAAAAACTGATAAAGAGCTTAAAAATTTAAAACTTAAAATGTAAATGGTAGTTATTAACAATCTTATATTGTTATGGTTTTTAATTGTTAACAAAAACATGAGATTGTTCATTTTTACCAAATTAAAATATGTATATATGTAATTATATTCATTATATATTATTTCAAATCAATATCACAACAAAATCAAATCACGGCAGTATTTATAAGACCATTCCTGTACAAATATTTATTAACAATATTTGTATCCTATGAGAACTTGATAGTTTTTATAGAATATTATTATCTTAAAAATCATTATTTATTTTTTATTACAAATGAAGAGTGAACGTTAAGATTATATCAGAAATTTAGAATTTGTGGAGTTCGTAATACAAAAATGTTCTTATCATATCAAAATTTATTTCTTTTAAATAATAATTTTAAAGGTAATAATATGAAAATGTGCAACATTTATAATTAATTGTAAAT